>CM055280.1:70070570-70670570 GCA_029237695.1 Conchocele bisecta | reverse complement strand
ATCCAATGAACCAACATACCTACCAATATTTCATACCCTGCATGATTCCGTTTGCTGTGATGGCATGAACATGGCCAATCTCATAGAGAAATTAGCACTCCTTTATATGTGTGTATCTCCGAATGTTTTGTGTGTTTATTCCCTATATGTTGGCAACATTGTACCCTCCATTCCTTGAGAGATAGTTATGTCTGCCCCTACTGACCTACACCCGGTTGTACGAAGCACTAATGACTCATTAACTAATGGAAAGTTAATGTGCCATGTGGCTAATGATACATAACTAATGGAACGTTCGTACAATTGGGTCCAGTACTATAGCTCATGTGATTACAGTCAAACCTGTGAATAAAGGCTAGACATGCGAAGGGAACAGTTTGGCCTTTGTCCACATGTTGTCTTTGTTCACAGGTTCATTTATATAGTAACTGAATAATTGGGAAAACAAAAGCGAGACTGCTATAGACAGGCAATTGCTATTCGGATGTGGCATTTAGCACAGGTTCGACTGTATGTATAGCTGTACACAGCGTTTTCTACCTTAGTTTTTGCAATCATGGACGTTAATTGCAACGGTACATTTTGTTTGCAATGAAATAAACAAAATATTAGTAATACAGTAAGGAACTGGAACTAATAAACGCATCAAATCTTCATTTTTCTGTAGATTTTTATTTTATCATTTTCGAAATTATTGTAACGACACACCCTAGTCCGAATGTGCACAACTGTCGAAATACCAGTAGGGCTTGGTGTTAAAGGTACATGCCCACGCAGTAGGTTATAATATAGTGATACAGATACTTTTGTATATTCTGTACGTATGACATTTCATGGCAAAATAAACATTCATTCACCATTACCCCACGTATTGATTGGCATTATTATACATTTTATTTTAGACGAACATTTTCACACTGATATCAGGGGCGACAACCGTGTTTTCTTAAAATGTTAACGGACATTACTATTTTGTCTCTGTATTTATTTTTTGATGTGCAATGATCATACTTTATAATCTGTCGAAAATATTAATTTTCAGGCGACGCATTCCATTAGTATAAATAATTAAAAAATATCATGTCTCATTTGCATATGAAAATAGCCTCATACCAACGCGCGTCACTATCAGTAAAATAAATATTACTAAATGATTATATCTGTTTTCCGGGCATTTTACATTTATACACTTATTTAATTCCTATAAATAACAGTTTGTGCTTACCGAGTGGGCATGAACTGACACTTCTATTTGCAGCAAACGTTTGTGTATACAGGGTTGACTCATTTCAAACATCTCTAAGCCTGCCAGAATGCAAATGTCATAACATCTTGTGACATGCTCCTGTATACCGCATTTGAATTTAGAGAACGTACAAGAGGGGTAGGTACAAAGCATGGGCGGATTCAGGGGGGCGGACCCGGCGCGCGCCCCCCCCCCCCTAAAATTCGCCGAGTAAAGATTGTTTACAAGTTACAAGGCACGTTTCATGCCAAGTGCTATGTATTCCATGCATTTTTCGGTCGTTTTCTTATTGTTTCAAAATTTAAACGTTTTCAATCCAAAAAATGTCTAAACATACTGTGACAGTGTCAATATTTTTGCTCCAAAATGCGCCAGAACGCAGGAAATGCGATGTAGATTTGCAAAATTTTCCGGCTGGGAATGCCCCCGGACCCCCCTAGCGCTATCTCGACTATTTTGCAATATTTCACTATGTTATCGAACGAGCTAAGCTCGTTCGATAATATAGTCAAGTATTGCAAAATAGTTACGCCCACCCCTAACCCGAAATCCTGGATCCGCGCCTGCAAAGTACGGATTACACCTCAGCAGAGAGCATTTCATCATACTAGTATTGTATTATTAGTTCAAAAGTCCATTCCTTGTGTATTTTCCTACCCCGAGTGGTGTTTTACACATTTTGTTGTGAATTCAAGAGATTCTAGTAAGCCAGTGCGAGGAAATGTGACGTTTGCAAGCAGTATGGGCATGGTAATCAATTAGTCAATATCAGCCATGTGTTGATTGTTAAAATCATGGTTACAAGACTTGAAGTCAGCATCATTATGATTATAATATGCATTTTGTATGATAAGTGTCGGCCATTTTTAATTATTATTATCAAATCATGTAATCTATTGTAACGAGTTTTACCCGACACTGAAACGTATGCCAAACACGATATACTACAAGTGAAAGACTGACCTTTGACATAAAAATGCCCATTAAAATACCATTACCCCACCCACCCGATGTCGTATTATACGCTACGGGAGATAATGTAGCGTATAGTACGACACCAGGTGGGTGGGGTAATGGTATTTTAATGGGCATTTTCTATGTCACATGTCCGAGTCTTCCACCTGTGTGTTGTACATGTATTCTCGTGAAATGTATGTATGTGCAGTATGTATGTATGTGCTTGGCTACAGTTCTTCTGCTTGCAAACGTCAATGATTAACACACACTTGGCGAAATTAGGATTCGTTTGTCTATATTTATATACGTATTTATTGATTGACATGTGTTTGATTACATTTTCACTAAATACATGCGTTGTGTTTTATTTGTTGCTAACCTGAGTATATTGTCTTTACTGGTGAGTGTTAGTTTATATGTTAAATGTTACATTACACCATTTTTCAAAAACAAGAATTCCGCGGAATCAAATGTCTCGCCTTGTCCCGCCGCCTTGACCTCGAGCCTGGGCCAGAAAGCAATTTTCACTGGCCCGAACATATTATACAATTATTGACTAGTATAGAATATCAGATTATATTATATGGCTCACTAGTCAATAATTGTTTTAGTATATGATAATAGTCGGTATATAGCACTTACGACCTTATGCTACTAGACAAAAATGGAAAAAGAATTTGAAAAAAAAAAACAAGAAACGAGGCTACTTTTTGTAGACTAGATGGCCGTGGCCTGCATGTCGCGCCTTGGGGCGAGGCATGGACACTAAAAAAAGAGATATAGTAGATGGAAAAACTTTAACCGGACACACGGACGGACGGACGGACGGACGTATGCCAAAATGCCGACTATATCGCGCTTTCCGCAAGCGGGCGCGACAATGATGATAAACACCCATGTGAAGTATCAAGGTAATGGGTGAAGCAGTTGCAGAGATATAGTACACAAACAAGAAACGAGGCAAAGCCACGAAGGCCATGTTTTTTCCAAGCATGGCCTTGGGGCGAGGCATGGAAACTAAAAAAATAGATATAGTAGATGGAAAAACTTTAACGAAAAAACTTTAACCGGACACACGGACGTACGGACGGACGGACGGACGGACGGACGTATGCCAAAATGCCGACGATATCGCGCTTTCCGCAAGCGGGTGCGACAATGATGATAAACACCCATGTGAAGTATCAAGGTAATGGGTGAAGCAGTTGCAGAGATTATAGTACACGAAAAAACTTTAACAAATAAATTCAAAGTAATTTGACATTGCGCACAGGGGCCGCACGGTTGGGGGTTAGAATGAAAATATGGACGATGATAAACACCCATGTGAAGTTTCAAGGTAATGGGCGAAGCAGTTGCAGAGATATAGTATAACGAAAAAGTTTTAACCCAAAAATTTAACCAGACGTATGTTAAAAAGTTAACGTTGAAAATGGCTAAGTCAATTACGTAGAAATAATAGGTGATGGTAAAAAAATGGTCACATGTTGGATAGTTGTATGTGGTAGGCACCCCTTGGTTATGAAGCTGTGAAAGTTTGGTGGTCCTAGGTGGTACAGTACCAAAGAAATGAACTTAAACAAGAAAACGTAACATTGTAAACGCGAAAACTTAACATTGAAAATGGCTAAGTCGACTGCGCGGACAAAATGGGTCAAGTTAAAAAAAGAGTAAAATGTTGGATAGTGATATGTGGTGGGCACCCCTTGATTATGAAGCTGTGAAAGTTTGGTGGTCCTAGGTGGTACAGTACCAAAGAAATGGACTTAAACACGAAAACTTAACATTGAAAACGCGAAAACTTAACATTGAAAATGGCTAAGACGACTGCGCGGAAAAAATGGGTGAAGTTAAAAAAAAAGTAACATGTTGGATAGTGATATGATATGTGGTGGGCACCCCTTGAGTATGAAGCTGTGAAAGTTTGGTGGTCCTAGGTGGTACAGTAACAAAGAAATGGACTCAAACACGAAAACTTGATTGTGGACGCCGCCCGCTGCCGCCCGCCGCCCGCCGCCCGCCCACCCGCCCGCCCGGCTTTCGCCAATCCAATAGCCTGGATTTTTTTTCAAAAAACCTGGCTAAAAGATAAAAGTAATTTGACCTTGACAGTGGGCACAGGGGCCGCACGGTTGGGGGTAGAATGAAAATATGGATGATGATAAACACCCATGTAAAGTTTGAAGGTAATGGGCGAAGCAGTTGCAGAGATATAGTATAACGAAAAACTTTAATCAAATAACTTTACCCAGACGTACGTTAAAAAGTTAACGTTGAAAATGGCTAAGTCAATTACGTAGAAATAGTAGGTGAAGGTAAAAAAAAATGGTCACATGTTGGATAGTTGTATGTGGTGGGCACCCCTTGGTTATGAAGATGTGAAAGTTTGGTGGTCCTAGGTGGTACAGTACCAAAGAAATGGAGTTAGACACGAAAACTTAACATTGTAAACGCGAAAAGTTAACATTGACTGCGGAAAAAATGGGTCAAGTTCAAAAAGGTAACATGTTGGATAGTGATATGTGGTGGGCACCCCTTGGTTATGAAGTTGTGAAAGTTTGTTGGTCCTATGTGTTACAGTAACAAAGAAATGGACTGAAACACGAAAACTTAACATTGATTGTGGACGCCACCCGCCCGCCTGGCTTTCGCCAATCCAATAGCGTGGATTTTTTTCCCAAAACAACCTGGCTAAAAATGGACAAAAAAGTTTAAAATGATTTTTTTCCCCAAAAAAAACCTGGCTAAAAATGGAAAAAAAGTTTAAAAAAAAAAAGTTTAAAAATTAACAAAAAAATAATGCTCGCTACTTGAGCCCAGAATTTTTATAATAGTCCTATATGTATGTACATATCATATCTGCACAGGTCCACATATTGCCACAATATTGTCAACACAGTTTACGGAAATGTAATACCCAGGTATAATAATTTACCTGTATAAATTACCTGTAATAATTTAGCTGGACATTTAGTGGTCAAGCTGGAACTTTGCACATGCTTGCACATGCAGAAGTGTTCAACTGGAGAAGGCTATTGTTCTCTCTACAGGTAAGGTGTACAGAGCGCACGAGAAAACGGGTCTTCATGCATTAATGTTCAGTTTGTAGCATAGAAAGAAATAGAGTTCGACCTTGACCCTGGAGCCCGGATTTTTTTTTAATAGTCCTATGTTCATCTACATATCATAGTAAAGGTATGTATAAAGTTTGATGACTGTAGCTGATATGGTGTTGGAAGTAATGACCGTAACACGAAAACTTAACATTGAATGATGACGACGACGATGACGACGACGACGACGCCGACGACGACGGAAAAGCAAAACCTATGTCTCGCTTTCCGCTTCGCGGGCGAGACAAAAAATGATACGTCCCTGAATATAATAATTATGAAACTGAAAACTTGTATTGCCTATACACTGTATATTAAGACACAGGTGCGTTAAGTGTGTTTTGGATGTTCAATTATTGTTTGTATATACATGAAACATATGTCTAAACACAACAATTCAAATGCACCTGCGTGTATTGACAAGTATTGACTCGAGGTATTGCAGGGATAGAATAGTGTGAAAATTAAAAATGTCCCCCAAGGGAAGACAAGTCTTCGGATTGTTTTTAAAAGTCAACAGGGTGCTTTGTCTTGCCTGATAAACATGTGTACTGAATTTGCTTATGATCCGTCAAGTAGAACTCGAGTTATTGCGTAGACAATGATACAGAGTGCGAAAATTTACAATGGCTGCCGAGGGGAGATAAGTCATCGGAAAATTTTGAAAATCAATAGGCTTCTTCGTCTAAACATGTATACAAAATTTGGTTACAATCAGTCAAGTAGACCTCTAGTTACTGCATGTACAGGTTGATGTTTGGGTTTTAACGGCCTATCAACAGCTAAGGTCATTTGTATTAAGGCATCTTAAGAAATCAGTAAACTTGTTTAATTAATATCATATTAAATAATCACTCATGTAAGATCCTCTATTTATTAATATTTACACTATTTACACTATTTACAATATGGCATTCTACACAAAACAAACTCGGTAATCATTGTAATAACATTTAATAAGTAATAAATGCATGGTGAAAACAAAACTTAACATTTACTATAATAAATATGGCATATAATGAGACAAGTTTTTAAATATTTTAATAATACATTTCTGTACAGGGCTATGCCATAATTTAATCAGCAAATCTGACGTGGACAAATTCTTAATTTTCCACTCGTCCAGATTGGAATTTAACTAATACACTCCTATAAATTTTAATGTTAACCCATTAAAGACGGGATACAATTATAGTAGAATGAAACTTTTATGAGAAAAAATATGTATCTTCTTTATTTCATCTCGAAAGTATATGTTGTTACCACTTGTTTGAACTGTCTCGATGAGACGGTTCAAATAAGTAGCAACAACATATGCATTCATGGAGAAATACCAAAAAAGTATCGTATCCATAGACTTGAATGGGTGAATGATGCTTTATTCCTTCAAATTAGCACTCGTCAAGATCCAATATTCACTCGCCAATATGAGTGGTCGAGTGGATTTGTAGAGGTATGTAAATATATACCACCATCGTGTGACCAAAGTGAACAAGTTTAACATCCAAGCAACAGCTATGATCATATAGAAATGCAACCTCTGTTGAAAAAAATCTGATTTTCTAGTTTATTTCTCAATAAAAGTATATGTTGTTACCACTCATTTGAATCGTCTCGCAGTGACAACATATACTTTCGAGTATAAATGAGGAAATTAGGGATTTTTTTTGTTTAGAAAATGTCACTACTTTAATGGCATCCCGCCTGCAATGGGTTAAAGTACAAAATACAAGTGGGATGGAAATACATTGAAAGTATTTTTCTTGCCTAAGGCTGATGTTGTCATACCAAATGGTCACAAACTGTTTATTATTTGTAGACTCACTAATTGGCTAATTATCTCAATTATCTCAATTCCAAGGTCGGATGTCACTTTCAAAGTCAGACATCATTTCAAATCGATTTTCAGACTAGTCCATTTATGAAAAGAGGGTGTTTTTGTTCTCAAAAATATGAAAATTACTTGCAAAAAGTGCAGATCCTGATGAGCCGGCTCGTCACGAGCCGGCTCATCTGGATCAACACGTTTTGCCATACCACTATACAGGCCTGTGATGTTGAAAGGATTACATATCTTACACTGGTGTTGATCCAATAATTATGCTTCCTTGTGCAGTCAGAGACGAAAATAACTTGTTGTTTCACAAGGTTGGTACGAAAGTTAACAAGGTCAGACGTGATTTTTAATGTTAATTGTCTTCTACTGGTGCGCTTCTTCTCCCATGCAGCTTTTTATAGAATCATTAGTTTAACTAATGAGTCAATAAGGTCAGACATCATTTTTGAATGACATCTTCCAATGGCATGTCTTGACTGTCCAGAGATGCAGCTATTTGTAGAAATGTTAGTCAAGGTCAGAAGTCACTTCAATCTCTTCCACTGGTGTGTACTTCTTGTCCGGCTGGAGATGCAGCTTCCTAGTTTGGCTAAGAAGCTAACATGCCACATAGCTAACGTGCAGTTTCGCTAGTTTTGCTAACGAGCAGTTTCGCTAGTTTGGCTAACGAGTCAAGGTTCGCTAGTTTAGCTAAGAAGCTAATGTACACAACTGATGTGTAGTTTGGCAAGTTTGGCTAACATTCTGACTAGGTCAGACGTCGCTTTCGAAAGTCTCGCGTTTCCTCGTCTCGCCCGAGTTGACCCGCTGCATGAAGAGTTCCATCTTCAACCGTTGGATCTCGTTGTCGCGGGACTGGAGCTGGAGTTGAAGCCACTTCGTGTTGCCATGGAGCTCGTCCTTCACCTCTCGCACTATCATCTCCTTCAACTGTCAATGGATAAAGTCAAGGGTCAAGGTCAAACACTTAAAACTACAAGAAAATAAATATCCATGAATATGAGAAAAATATATTATAGGAATGAATGGCCTTTTTGTTGAATTTATCGGGGTATAAACTTGGAAAAGTCGCGGGAATACTGGACGAAGGCCGGAAGGCCTCGTCCAGTATTCCCGTGACTTTTCCAAGTTTATATCCCCGATAAATTCAACAAAAAGGCCATTCATTCCTTATAATTCCAGCATTTGAAATAAATTCATCAAGAAAATGTGTTTATTTTCCGTTTTCTTAAGAATTATTTTAACTGCGCCTCACGGTTACAGAAAGTAGTTCGGCGTGAGAGTTTACTGGGATATAAATTTTGGACAGAGACTTGCTACAGGCCAATCAAATGTTAGGGAATTGTGTAAATATGTTTGTGCTGGAATTGTAGGATGTGCAAATAAAACTGCACCTCTTTGATTGCACCTGTTCATCTTTGTAACAGACTTCTGTCAATATTGTCGCAAACACCTCCTAGCATCGGCTTAAGCGAAAATTCATGTTAAAGGGACACAATACAAACGTATAGGCATTGTCAACTGTCCAAAAGGCAGTCGTGCTCAATAACCACTAGCTACAATAATTTGCCTCCGATATGTTATCTAAGGCTACAATTTGACCCATTCAAAAATGAGCAACCAAAGTGCATATCCAAACCTGTTGCATGTAGGTAAACATTTAGTAAACTGTATATTTCATACCTTTAAACAAATTAGCTTTGATGTAGAACTAGCAAATTGTGAAAAATAATAGAACAGGAAAATGCTTTTCCCATTGAAGCCATCTTTTCTCTAGTTGTTGTTCAACATTCAACATAACAAAATGCTTTCAAATTTACAAAATATACATGTAAATGTCAGATAAACAGCTTGACACGGTAAAATAACCAAATTCTGCATGTGTATATTCTTTATTAATAATTTATTGATACAGCTTTGACAGTTTTATATCGCTAACATATCAAACATGCCGGATAACAGGTTGCAAAAATCACTCTTCAATGTGTTTCATTAAAGAGATGGGGTTAAATTGCTACCCTCGCGAGAGATATGGAGGGGGTAGCAATTTTGTTTCTAAATAACCACCAGTTTTTTATTTGTTACTTTAATAATGCTATTTAGCAAAATAAGATATGGATATTTACGCGGAAAACAAATTCAGCCATAAAATAACCTTATCTGGTGATATTGGGCCCGTTTCACTAAACTTTGTCAGACTAAAAGGGTCGTAAGTGCAAATTTAGGATCGTCTGGAAATTTCAATTGATGGATTTATATTTATTGAGCATAGGCAGCCTAGGCTTAATCAATGTAAATCCAATAATTGTTAAAAAGAAAGTGTTGTTAATGTACAATTTAAAAGTGTTGTTAATGTACAATTTACAGACTATCATAATTCTGCACTTAAAAATATTTTAGTTGTACAGTCTAGTTTAGTGAAATGGGCCCCAGGTTCACACTCCTAAAAAGATTTAGAATTAGCACTAATCTTACTACTCCTATAGTGGGTATAATTGGGCTCAACTCTCACTCACAATTAAGAGATTCTGACGTCATTTACAAAAGCAAACAACTTACGTCAATAAAGCTCTGTTCCATTTCTTCTTTCTGTCGAGCCTGCGACAGTGCGATGTCGTTCTCCACTTGCTGTGGGGCGTGTTGTATAGACGACGTTTGTGGAACAACCGACGATGCCGATGGACTGGTGGGGGCAATGACGCTAGTCGGGACCACAGCGAAGTCGTCGTCATCCACGTCCTTGTACAGACACATCTGTTGTTGGTACAGCTGTTCCCTCAGTAGGTCGATCATCTAAAAAGGGAGATAACTGATGACATACACAACACATACAAGAGGGATACTGGTCACATACAAGGGGGATAACTGGTGATATACACGACACATACAAGAGGGATAACTGGTGATATACACGACACATACAAGAGGAATAACTGGTGATATACACGACACATACAAGAGGGATAACTGGTGATATACACAACACATACAAGAGGGATAACTGGTGATATACATGACACATACAAGAGGGTAACTGTGATACACGCCACATACAAGATAACGGTGACATCACGACATACAAGAGGGAAACTGGTGATATCACAACACATACAAGAGGGTAATGGTGATATAATGAACACATAACAAGAGGGATAAACTGGTGATATACAGTTCAACATACAAGAGGGAATAACTGGGTGATATACTCGACAATACAAGAGGGTAACTGGTGATATACACGACACATACAAGAGGGATAACTGGTGATATACACAAAACACAATAAACTGATATAACACGGGTCATCAATGCAGAGGGGATAACTGGTGATATACACGACACATGCAAGAGGGAATAACTGGTGATTACACAAAACACTACAAGAGGGATAACTGGTGAATTACACACACTACAAGAGGGATAACTGGTGTTATATACGACACATACAAGAGGGATAACTGGTGATATACACGACACATAAAAAGGGGATAAACTGGTGAAATCACGACCATACAAGGGAGGGTAATAAACTGGTGATATACACGACACATACAAGAGGGATAAAACTGGTGATTATTTACACGACACATACAAGCGGGAAATAATGATATACAGGGATCCATACAAGAGGGCGGAAAAATGGTGATATACTCGACACATACAAGAATAACGGCTGGATATACACGGACCAAATGCAAGAGGGATAACTGGTGATCCGGACACTACAGGGGAATAACTGGTGATATACCGACACATGCAAGAGGGATAACTGGTGTATATACACGACACATGCAAGAGGGATAACTGGTGATATTAACATGAACTCATGCAAGGAGGGGATAACTGGTGATATACACGGACACATGCAAGAGGGATAATTGGTGATATACACGACACATACAAGAGGGATAACTGGTGATATACACGACACATACAAGAGGGATAACTGGTGATATACACGACACATACAAGAGGGATAACTGGTGATATACACGACACATACAAGAGGGATAACTGGTGATATACACGACACACCGGGGCTGAATGAGCTAACATCTACTATCCAGAGATACCACACCTCTCACAATAAGTTGATCAACTGCAAGGGGGCTAACTGATGATATATACACAACACATACAAGGGGGATAACTGGTGATATACACGACACATACAAGAGGAATAACTGATGATATACCCGACACATACAAGGGGGATAACTGGTGATATACACGACACATACAAGGGGGATAACTGGTGATATACACGACACATACAAGGGGGATAACTGGTGATATACACGACACATACAAGAGGGATAACTGGTGACATACACGACACATACAAGGGGGATAACTGGTGATATACACGACACATACAAGGGGGATAACTGGTGATATACACGACACATACAAGAGGGATAACTGGTGATATACACGACACATACAAGAGGGATAACTGGTGACATACACGACACATACAAGGGGGATAACTGGTGATATACACGACACATACAAGGGGGATAACTGATGATATACACGACACATACAAGGGGGATAACTGATGATATACCCGACACATACAAGGGGGCTAACTGATGATATACCCGACACATACAAGGGGGATAACTGGTGATATACACGACACATACAAGAGGGATAACTGGGGATATACACGACACACCGGGGCTGAATGAGCTAACATGATGGTAACATCTACTATCCAGAGATTCCACACCTCTCACAATAGGTTGATCAACTGCAAGGGGGCTAACTGATGATATACCCGACACATACAAGGGGGATAACTGGTGATATACACGACACATACAAGGGTGATAACTGGTGATATACCCGACACATACACGGGGGGTAACTGGTGATACACATAACACATACATCTACTGGCAAGAAATATCGAACCTCTCGTAACAAGTTGTCATCTTCAAGGGGGGATAACTGGTGAAACAACTGGGCATATCAAGTAACTCACTATGCATGGACGAAATACACGCTGACCGATAACAAATCGTCATATCCTGCATTGAGAATACCAGGCTAGTGTCTGTTGATATCAAGATTATCAGGCAAGGTGAGGAAACATGTAGGAATTGCTATTGTTTCAGAGACGAGTCTGATAAAGCTGATATAAACAGTATAAATAGTATTTTCTATCTCCAAATTGCTGCCAAACAATTTTCAATCACTGTCTGGACACATATGTTGCTGTGAAATGGGGCTTATGGGTTAGGGCGACCAGTGTAGATCCAGATCAGCCTGTGCATCCTCACAGTTTGATCAGGATCTGCACTGTTCATCAGTTCATCAATGAAACAGCCGTCATGCCTTAACAAGCATCATAGATCGCTATCAGGCTACAGGAGTGTGCTATTTGATCAGGAGTTACACTGGTCACAAATCCCATAAGCCCCATTTCTCCAGTCACAGCCAGATTTCCCTTACAGTGATATATCTACCAGCGTCAATTACACATTTTTTGGATTTGACACACCAAAACTGAGAAATTTTATAATAATTTGATAGGATGACATACCAATTTGGCTCGCCAACTCAAAAAGGTAGATAAAACACTGCACTTACCGACTGGACGATAGACATGGCGTTAAAGGGAGAGAACTGGTCATTGCCGGCGCGCAGTGACGTGAGGCGATTACACAGGTGAACCTCCATGTTGGAGACCTCCTTCTTCACCTCGGTCCACAGGCTGCGCAGGTCATCTAACTCCGCTCTGGAAATATAAGAAATAAACATGAGGCCCTGCGAAACCAGCAATGTGTTTGTTTTGTTTTATTTATTGGTGTTTAACGGCCTATCAACAGCTAAGGTCATGTAAGGCCGGGTTCGATCCCATTTTAACCTGCAGCATTGGGGGGAAATCACAAAATCAGAACGGAATATTTACATCGAGAAAAAATATATTCAGCCCTGAAATTAGAATAACCTGACCTGGTGCCAGGTCCATACCACACCAAAGTCACTTGGCCCCTTCCCCTAAAATAGGATTACGAAGAATCGTAATACTCACATAAGAGGTATAACCAGATTCAACTGTCACATACAAAATGCCAGACGTATGTGAGGGCCAAACCAGGTCTCCAGTTGGAATTCCGGTAAGGATGAACCCCGATCGTTAAATTACCCATCGCTTGCGCCCACCTACCACCCACTACAAGTCATGTGATTTGTCTATTTTCAAGATGTGATGGCTTAGGATGAAGATTTGTCAACGAAATAAGAAAGCTGTGACAAGGGTGATATTTAATCTTACTACTTTTATAATGCTGCATTCAACTCTCACATACCAGAAAATGCACCCGAGGGATATCGGGATTCTGTTGAGGCTGGCATATTATTGATATGATTTCTTTAATATTTTATGAAAAGTACCATTAAAAAGTAAAAAACTCCCGATTTCAAGCCCAATATCCTGATTTCAGAGCTATATCACTTCCATTTTTGGAAATCTCCTGCCTTGGAGCTTTCACTTTACACAACATATATGGTCACAGGAGATAAACGTGGCAAGGGAGATAATTACCTGTCCTCGAGGTCAAGGTCAGCGCCAGCGGAGGCGATCATGGTGAGGAGCATCGTCTCCATGAGGGTCAGCTCGACCTTGTAGCGCTGTAGGGCGTGCTGCATCAGGCTTGTCTCGGCCTCGAGATGCTGAAAATATTAATATGATAAAAAATAATTATCTTATTTCTGCACGGAAGTGTATGTTGTTACCACTCATTTGAACCGTCTCGGTTCAAATGAGTGTTAACAACATATACTTTCGAACAGAAGTAGAGAAAATAGCGGGATTTAAAAAAAAAAAATATATCATACTACTGTAATTGCATGACTCGTCTCTGCCTCGAGGTGCTGAAATTTATGTTGTTACCACTCATTTGAGTGATCACAAGTTCACAACATATACCTCAGTGAAAAAAAAAAAAATTTCAGCCAGAAAAATTGTGTATCCTCAGCATGGACAGGATTAAAAAGTTAAAAAGGCTAAGAATGTTACCTTGAGTTTGTTCAAGTTGTGCATCTTGCGGACCTGCTCCAGTGGTCGGTATGGCTGGTACTTCACCAGTGGAAACCTCTGCTGACCTGCGGCAAGCTGTAACATGGCAAGGTCATGGTGAGTTCAAGGCCAGTCACAAGGTTATTGTGCAGGAAGGTCATGTGATAGATGTAAGGTTGCTGTAACATTACAAGGTCAGTCTCAAGGTCATCCACTATGATGGTCAAATTAGATAGACGTAAGGCTGGTGTAACAATACAAGGTCAGAGTCAATCTCAAGGTCATTGTTCAGGAAGGTCATATGAGATAGGAAGTAAAGCTGGTGAACAATACATGAACAAGATCAATGTCAGTTAATATCAGATATATGTAAGGCAGTTGTAAAAATATAAGGTCATGGTCAGTCTCAATGTCATCCACTATGAAGGTCAGTCTCAAGGTCATATTATAAAGATGTTGTAACCATAGAAGGTCAAGGTCATCGACCAGCTAGGTCATATTAGAAGGATGTATCGTCCTAAGACCATACCAACCCTATACATGTACCAATTTCGGGCCTGCTCAAAATCCTTTTTCAGCTATTTATCTTATTTGGTCTCAAAATATAATGGATGAATACACATTTGAACTAAGTTAAACGTACTTCCAAGAAAAATAATATAAAAATAATATGAGCATATACTGCAAATTCACTGAAAATTAAGCAGTATGTTCGCGATTATTTTATATATTGTGTATGTCTGCTATAAAAGTTTTATCATCACTGCACTTACATGTACTACACAACTTAACCAGAAAAGAAAAGTATTTATGTTTGAATACTAGTTCAGCCACATTTCACAACTTATCACATCTAGAACATAACCTGGGCCCAGTTGCTCAAAACCTCTGTTAGCTTAACTGACTGTTAAATCCTTAACATTGTTAAGGATTTAACAGTCAGTTAAGCTAACAGAGGTTTAACTTAACTGACTGTTAAATCCTTAACAGAGGTTAGCTTAACTGACTGTTAAATCCTTAACATTGTTAAGGATTTAACAGTCAGTTAAGCTAACAGAGGTTTTGAGCAACTGGGCCCTGGTTAGTTAAATCAATCTAGAATATAACCAGAAACATACATTACTGCATTCTATGTTTCTTATATAACCTGGTGTGTTAATTAAACAATTTTAATTTTAAATAATTACAGTAAACTTGGACCCAATATTTCATATTTAATATACAGTAATCATATTTGATGCAACACACAATAATTAGATCATAAAAGTTTGAAGCAATAAGCAATGAAGATAATGTTCTTTATATAATCCTTACAATTTTAACTGGTTCCATATCTTGTAAAATCCTATAAATTTCCAGCTATAGAAACAAACACAATCGTGACTTTGTTGACAATGAGGCCAGGGCCGGCTATATTGCTCTATATAAGGTGAAATCTCCACCCAGGACATCAGATGACCAAACATCTATTGTTCAAACCTTACATAATGTTGCAAACTCCATCAAAGGGACCAAAGACTTGTTTGGTTAAGTGTTAAATTTGTAGGGCCAGTATTTGATTAATAGAGACAAACAAGCCATTTGGTGTTCAAGATGAATTCCAGTATAGTCACACTTGGCAATCAAAATGTGTGGCTGTGACTGGAGAAATGGGGCTTATGTGTTTTGCACAGTCTGATCAGGATCTGCACTATTCGCCATTCCATCAATCATTAACATCCATCATGCTTGTAGCCTACATTATCAGCCTACATGAGCGTGCTATTTGATCAGGAGCTACACTGATCACACATTCCAGGGGCCCCATTTCTCCAGTCACAGCCACAAATATGCTGTTTCATAATAAATAACTCGGTTTTGTTGATAAAAAAATATTATGACCATAAACTAAATAAAATTAAAATTTCCTCAACCACTGAAAAATACAGCTCTGAAATTAGAATATTCTGATCTGGTGCCCAAGTCCTCACCACACCAAATTCACTTAGCCCAATAGCCTAAAAGTAATGTGATTAGGACTAATTTTAGAATGGATAAACATATCTGTCACGCCGATCCTACACTCTGACTCAATACACCCCTTTGTATTACGACTGGTTACATACTGTCAGCCATTTGCATTCTGTTTGTATGTTTATTCAGGAGCCTAAATGTAAACCAGTGATGTATAGGTTACACATTCCAAACTGTTATGTAAGCTAACAGGTGTTTTCTTCTGTGGTCAAATGTTCAAGAGCAGCTGGCATTTGTTTGTTTGTTTATTATGCTTGTTCAATTAGTTTTCATCACAATTTATCATCAATTTCCTTTCCAGATATAGTTTCACCAAATTAATAATATCGTCATATTTTTATTTCATATATTTTAGATGACTTGATTTTTTTAATGTTCTTTTTATCCTTTTATATTAAGAATACTCTTGTAGAGGTATGCAAATCTTTAAAAAATATATTAGCAAAGTATATGTTGTGACCACTCATTTGGACCATCTCGACGAGACATTTCAAATGGTGGTCCCCATATACACTTCTGATGAGAAAATAAGAATATATTTAAAATTTTCTCCAAGTAAAATTGTGTTTGGAATGTAACGTGTTATTTAATTTCAAGAAATCTGATCATCTCTTGATGTTGCAATAATAATTATATGTGAAATTAACTTTTATATGTGTTTAGAGAAATAATTGCCTTATTATAGGAATTAATGGCCTTTTTGTTGAATTTATCGGGGTATAAACTTGAAAAAGTTGCGGGAATACTGGACGAAGGCCGGAAGGCCTCGTCCAGTATTCCCGCGACTTTTCCAAGTTTATATCCCCGATAAATTCAACAAAAAGGCCATTCATTCCTTATAATTCCAGCATTTGAAATAAATTCATCAAGAAAATGTGTTTATTTTCCGTTTTCTTAAGAATTATTTTAACTGCGCCTCACGGTTACGGAAAGTAGTTTGGCGTGGGAGTTTACTGGGATATAAATTTTGGACAGAGACTTGCTACGGACTAATCAAATGTTAGGGAATTGTGTAAATATTTTTGTGCTGGAATTATATGTGTTTAGAGAAATAATTGCCTTATAAAGTAATAAAGACACAAATTGACCATCAGATACATGTTAATGGTCACTTCAAACTGAGACGTAATGTATAATCAATATTGGCCATATAATTATTAATGTCCATTACAATACATGTAAATACAAGTTGTGCTATTGCCATCTAGGAAATAATTATGCAACCCATCATCGTTTCTATATTACATGTGATTATTTTACATTTGACCAAAGACATAATCACTGTATGTATTATAAGTACTAAACATGTTACAATTAAAGGGGCATATCAGAATTTTTTTGAACAAATACTAAAACAAAACAAAACATGTTTTCATCAAGGCTCTGTGTAAAGTGGTTTAATTGAAGACATGGTGATACTAGGATGGCAGGGTTGTTTCAATTTTTATTTTCTATCTTGTTGAACACAATATAGGAACTCCGATATTTATGTACCTATATAGGTAAAAATAGAAACAGTCTGTTTCACGAAAGCTGCCCAAATTTCACGGCCATATAAACAATTCAAAAATTGTTTTCGATAGTATTAAATTAAAAAAAAATTTAAGAATGAGCCTTCTTTTTATTTCGTGAAATTTGGTCAAATATTGATTTTATTGCGAAAACAAAATTTCCCCATGTTAAATCCCCATAGACATCTTCACTTTTAGAATTTCAGAAATACTTAACCGATTTTTTAAATTTAACTTTTGTTTTCTTAGTCAGATCATTTCCAAGCTATCTAGCCAAGTTTCGCAGTCAATTTCCAACAAAAATTGTTTTTTGACTCCTCCCACAAGTCATCTACCTCTTTTCCCCCCATCATCCATGTTAAATTCCCATAGAGAAATCAATTTTTCGTAATAAAACCAATATTTGACCAAATTTCACGAAATAAAAAGAAGGCTCATTCTTAAATTTTGCTTTAATTTAATATTATCAAAAAAAATATTGTTTTTGCATTGTTTATATAGCCGTAAAATTTGGGCAGCTTTCGTGAAACAGACTATAGTATCATCATACATGTATGTCTTCAAATAAACCAGGGCCATGATGAAAACACGTTTTTATTTGTTATACTATTTTTTAAAGGCACCTTTAATACAATGTACTCTGTGACACATGTTAATCATATTCCACCACTGTTAATTAACATGTACAATGTAGCAACTTCACATTTCCTTTTATAAATTATATCCTGGAAGATCTATATTCAACTTGTATTCTACATTTCAATTTGAAGTCCTGCTCTAAAATATTATTTTATTACACGAGCTATAAAATCCGACTCACCTTCCTATAGGCAGAGATGGAAACCACATCGCATGCCATCGTTGTTGATACAGTCACTGATTAATTGATTTGTACTTGGTTATGAAGTGATCAATGCCACTTGTATTAACAGTAAATGTACAGATTCTTCTTGTGAATGAACTTTCCACTGATAAGAAAAATGATCTCTAGGCTAGTAATAAAGTAAAATGCTCAGAAGATAATGCTTCATCCACGAATACACAATGTTTAATCCAATATAGAATGTACCGTATGTGTAGTTCGACTGGAAGTCAGTATAATGCCTTATCACAAAATGATCCAGGTTTAAATATTAAAATGTCAGGATTCACCAGCTTGGTACAGTGATTTTCAATGATGAAGTTGACAGTTTCATCCTGATTGTCAGAAGCATGCCTGATATGACAAAACAATTAATAATTATTGATCCAATTATCACACCTGTAATGAGCAATTAACTTAATTGGAGACAAGCTTTGGACACAACTGTTTTGGCAATTAACCAATCAAGTTTTCAGACGTAGTTTCTTGCCTAACATGGGGTTTAGGAACACATGGGCAGACAGGTTACCTGTTTGCAATGGAGACTATAATCTAACTAACCAAACAAGTGGATGTTGATCAATTTATCGCAATTGTTGAAACTTATGAGACTACAAACTAAAAACATCATCAATTAGGAGGCAGTGTAGTTTGTAATTCATGTGACGAAAAAGTGAAAGTGAATGGGTTTAATGTCCCACCAACAGCTAGAGTCACATAGACATGGGACCACAGTTTAAAGTCTCATCCGACAGACCAGTGCGATGGAAATACTATTAAAGTATTTTTTATGCCTAAGGCGAGGTTTGAACCCACAACCTCAGGATTGGAAGTCAGTTGTTCTAATCCCTATGCCATAGTCCATCCCGTCATGTGACAAACTTGCAATCGCTGCCGATGATGTCATTGACTATGTCAGAGAATACATTCATGTCCGTAAGTGCTGGGCACAATGAAAGCATAACTCATGCTTATCTCCTGATCATCTACTATTCTACTGAAAATCCAATATGGATGTCTAGTTAACTCTTTGCATGCTGGGAAAATAATGGCTAAAAATAGTTCAAACATAGCAGCAGACGACACTTCATTCCCATGGAAATGATTCTAAAGTACTGTCAAACTAGATTTTTGTTGATAAAAATGGAAATAAAAAAAATAAAGTGAAAGTGAATGGGTTTTACGTCCCAGCAACAGCTAAGGTCATGCAGAGAACGGGACCTCGGTTTCAAGGTCATGCAAAGGATCAAAGGGATGGAAATATATACTATCAAAGTATTTTTCATGCCTAGGCCGGAGAATGAATTCGCAACCCCTGGTATAGAAGTGCAATGTCATAACCTCTTGGCCACAATCCAACAAACAACAGCAGACGAAAGAATTTCCTTTCAACACTACAGACCTCATTTGTGATGTTGCAAACAGTGTAGATCCAGATGAGCCGGCTCGTAACAAGCCATCTCATCAGGATCTGCTCTTTTTGCAAGTAATTTTCATATTTTTTAGAAAAAAAAGACACCCCCTTTTTATAAATGGACTAGTCTGAAAATCATTTTCTGATGATTGGATTTGTCGTGTATGTGCCGTGAAACACGGTGCCGTGAAACATTTTTGATATCCAGTCAATACCATTTTTGCATTTTACAGCCATTTGTAGGTGTTGACGGGATAAATAGAATAGTAGGTTAGTGCCGTGAATGGGAAAAAATATCTGGCGCGGCACGGAAACGGGATGTGCTCGGCAGAGCCTCGCCCATCCCGTTTCCTGAGCCTTGCCAGATATTTTTTTTCCATTCACGGCACTAACCTACTATTCTCTATATCAGTTACTTAGGGTTGAAAGGATTAATCTCTGTATACACACTATTTACCATAGAGATGGGTGCGTTCGTCAGCCTGGCCAATTTGTAGTATCCCAGGCTTTCCCCCTTACTCTTGGACAGATTGGTCATCCTGGGTGAAGACATCAATGCTAACGCCGAGTTGTCTTGGACATTTTTCGACATCACTATTGGTGGTTCCGACACATTTTCTGACATTTCCAATGAGTCGCAGGTTCTAAGTGAGTTTTCTGCTGATGACACATTATGTAGAATCTCTTCGATGTCGTATGCAGTCTTTTTGATTTCAGTTAAAGACGTATCATCCTCTATTTCCTTCTTTCGCTCAGTCGGATTTGGTTTAGGCGTATTCGTACTTGGGAAGTAAAATGTAAGAACATCTTTCCGTAGCTCACAGTTGGGACCGAATGTTTGAGTTTCACTGTCTCTCAAGTTTGGGGTCGATGAACTCATCTGCTTACCTTTGTTCAAATTAAGACCAAAGCCAAATCTATCGCCTTGCTTGCTATGAAGCGCTTCCTCTCGTTGGTTGCTAAGCAACCAATCAGCTGTTTGATTGTGACTCGCAATTAATGATTCTTTTGAGCGTCTTTTGTGTAGCACATGTTTTTTGAAAGAGGAACTGTCTTCTGCTGCACCGAGTTTACACCTTGATTCAGCATCTATCGTTTGTTCGTCTACATCACCGTTGCTAGGGTAAACAATTGTCACAACGTTGCTAGGCAACAAGGGTCTCTCAGCTGTTGAACACACAACATCAGCACCAAGAGATTGTTTCTGGTCACTATTTACATGCGATCCTTCAGGAACACAGGGTTTATTTTGAAAGGCATTGGAAACAGACACAACTGTACTTGACCTTGACATCACTGGAAGGTCATGTTCAGGAGAAAAGTTCACTTGCAATGTTTCTTTATTTGAAGTTTCGTCCGCTAATGTGAAACTAGTATTGTCAATTGATTTTTGATTTTCGCTTTTAGTTTTCACAGAAACGTTGATGTTCATGGTAGACACATATTGCTTCTTTGTTTCAGATCGACCATTCTGATCAGCATCATTTACACGGTTATCCTCCAATGATGGAACATGTATTGTATACAACAAGGATCTATTATTATCACTATGTCCTTCAGATTGACCTTTGACATTGTTCACTACGGAAATTGAGGTCAAGGTCGGATTTTGATTATCTGCATCTAGATCATCAAATGATTCCTTTTTACACACATGAACATGTTTAAATTTATTGTTTTCATATTCACGTCCATATATATTACCGGTTGGGTAGAAACGTTCCGACGTCGCCCGCTGAACAGTTTTTCTCAATATTGATGATGACGAAACAGGAAGTTGTAGCAAACTGTGTGATATCTGATCATCATGGAGTTTATTGGTTGCCATGGTAAAATCATATTTTGTATCAAAAGTCTTTGATTTACTCACAGGTAACTTCTTATTTTCCAGCATAAAGTCGTCCTGAAAAATAGAAACAGAATATATATTTTTTCATATTGTTACTAAGCAGTAAATTGATGATTTAAGGTGTCTTGATTATTTTTCTAATGTAGCTGTACCTGGAGAAATGGGGCTTATGGGATTTGTGACTACTGTCTGTTTCACGAAAGCTGCCCAAATTTTACGGCCATATAGACAATTCAAAAACAATATTTTTTTCGATAATATTAATTTAAGAATAAGGAAAATTTAAGAATGAGCCTTCTTTTTATTTTGTGAAATGCGGTCAAATATTGATTTTATTACGATAAATTGATTTGTCTATGGGAATTTAACATGGGGGAACAAGTGGTAAGGAAGTGTGGGAGGAGTCAAAAAACGAAAAAATTTGGAAATTGATTCCGAAACCTGACTAGATAGCTTGGATATGATCTAACTAAGAAAACAAAAGTTAAATTTTAAATATCGGTCCAGTATTTCTGAAATTCTAAAAAATTTCCCCATGTTAAATCCCCATAGACATCTTCACTCCGTGAAGATGTCTATGGGGATTTAACACGGGGAAATTTTGTTTTCGCAATAAAATCAATATTTGACAAATTTCACGAAATAAAAAGAAGGCTCATTCTTAAATTTTCCTTTAATTTAATATTATCAAAAACAATATGGTTTTTGAATTGTTTATATGGCCGAAAAATTTGGGCAGCTTTCGTGAAACAAATAGCACATTCCTGTAGCTAGAAGCATGACAAGTGTGCCATTGATGAAATGAAGAGCCATTTCTCCAGTCACAGCCAAAAATAACAAGTTATCAGATGAGCAGGGAAGCATTGAAAAAGAATTCAGAGGCTCGCAGAGAAATTCCTACCTATTTAGAGTGGAGTCTGATAAAATTTATATCACAGAACACTAGCTACATATTTTGCTATGGAACGGAATAAGAACAAGAACATGTGGGTAAAATTGTATTTTCGCTATAAAACCAATATTTGATGGAATTTCATCAAACATCATTTTTTGGGAAGGGTGATTTTTTTGTAATGTATATAAAGGTACTTGCATTTAAAAAATATATGCATTCACTTCTGATTTTCAAATGGAACAAAACACAAATGCTGCATGACTATAGTCTGTTTCACGAAAGCTGCCCAAATTTTACGGCCATATAAACAATTCAAAAACCATTTTTTTTTCGATAATATTAAATTAAAGGAAAATTTAAGAATGAGCCTTCTTTTTATTACGAAAAATTTGGTAAAATATTGATTTTATTGCGAAAAAACAATTTCCCCATGTTAAATCCCCATAGACATCTTCACGGACATAGACATCTTCACGGAGTGAAGATGTCTATGGGGATTTAACATGGGGATATATTTTTGAATTTTAGAAATACTGGACCGATTTTTAAAATTTAACTTTTGTTTTCTTAGTTAGATCATATCCAAGCTATCTAGTCAGGTTCCCATAGAGAAATCAATTTTTCGTAATAAAACCAATATTTGACCAAATTTCACGAAATAAAAAGAAGGCTCATTCTTAAATTTTGCTTTAATTTAATATTATCGAAAAAAATATTGTTTTTGCATTGTTTATATAGCCGTAAAATTTGGGCAGGTTTCGTGAAACAGACTATAGTTAATATGAGGAATATTTTATAGGAGTGATAATGCAATATGATATTTATTAAACTTGTTTTTTACAGATTTCATAACAAAGACGGCTATGCCGAGTTTCTTATGAAATCAGTCAACAAGTTTAATAAATCTCATATTAAATCAACACAAATATTAGATTCTATTTATTGCATAAGCATAGCATCATAACGGAAACTGTAGTGATCACCAAACATGTTTCTTCAGTATATCTATTACACAAGTGTATTATGAGGTTTAATAAACTGTGATAGCCAATTTAACCCTTTCACCCTTAAGTAATTGGAATGGATTTTGATGTTAATTTCCGGATCATCCAACTGTGACAAAATGCTTTTCAGATGAGTCCATTTATGAAAAGGGGTTGTTTTTGTTCTCAAAAATATGAAAATTACTTGCAAAAAGTGCAGATCCTGATGAGACTGCTCGTTATGAGTCTGCTCATCTGGATCTACACTGTTTACCAATACCACTATACAGGAATGTAGTGTTGAAAGGGTTAATGCATTGTGATAGCCAATTATAGGGTTAATGCATTGTGATAGCGAATTATATGCAATGAAGTAATTTACTAATTAAAAATACAATATAAGGAGTAAAATAATAATATAAAGTCAATAATTAGGTGGGTAAATTTGGTATTTGTGATGTTAGTCAAGTAAACACAATAACAGTATAAAATAGTAAACCTATAAACTGTAATCTAAGGCAACATAAAACACACGTTTATTACAGCAAAATATGAAACTATGAACTGTAACTTTAATTTTTGAAATTGATTGCTTGAGTGGGTTTTATGTCCGTTCAACAGCAAGATGCTCAGTAGCCTATTTCATCAACATTGCAAAGTATACTTTAGTAGCAAAGTATTGTTTGAGGGAGAAATTTTCAATTTTTTGAAAAAATTATTAATTTTTATTATACTGAATTTATTACATTATCACAGCCATTTAATGGCTGTGATAATGTAATAAATTCAGTATAATAATTCTGCATACTTTTAATCATGAAATATATGCATTTGTTAGTTCTATATGAAATAATGCATTTCAGGAAAAATAAATGATTACTCCCTCAAAGTATACTTTGCTAGTAAAGTATACTTTGCAATGTTGATGAAATAGGCTACAGAACTCCAGATAAGCTTTGTGTCTAAAGCGTACTATACCCCCGATTTCAAAATCATTGCATATTTTACTTTTACAAATTGATTATTGATTTTCTTCATTACTAAATAAGGAAACAAGAATTCCGTGGAATCAAATGTCTCGCCTTGTTCCGCCTTGACCTTGACCCTGGGGCCTTGACCTTAACCCCGAGAATAGTCCTATATTCATGTACATATCATAGTAAAGGTATGTATAAAGTTTGATGACTGTAGCTGATGACCGTAACACGAAAACTTAACATTGAATGATGATGATGACGATGACGACTCCGGAAAAGCAAAACCTAGTATCGCTTTCCGTCGCGGGCGAGACAAAATCAATGCGTATTTTCACATTGCTGTGCGTATTTTGTATTCCCACTTTTTATAATCAATGCATATTCAGCTAAAATATGCCAATACACACCTTATCTAGAGCTCTGTAAGCAGGATTAACAGCCTATCAACAGCTAAGGTCATTTAAGGCCAGGTCAATGGGTTTAGTACTAAATCCCATATATTACCTGTACATGTACAAATGGGGAGAAAATCGCCAAATCAGAACTGAATATTTACAATAAAAAAACTATATATTCAGCCCTGAAATCAGAATATTCCTGATCTGATGCCAGGTCCTCGCCACACCAGAATCACTTGGCCCCCTCCCAAAAGCAGTAGGATCAATAATAATCTTACTACTTTTATAATGGGCAATAACCAAATTCAACTCCCAGGTAACAAAAAGAGCCAAAGATAAAAACGTACCCAAGGGCCAAACCAGGCAAATCGTGATTCCTATAAGGAGGAACCCCTACCGTTAATTTACACCATCACGTTCGCCCGACCAACCACCCACTCCCATGGCGGGAGTACCATATGTTTATCACAGAAATTAAAATAAAACATTTCGGTATTGAAAATAGTGTCCTGATCCAGTGTCAGGCACCCTTTAACACTACACTACTGTTACTTAGCCCCAGGTGTGAATCCCAGTAAGATATAGCTCGAGATACATGATGGTTTCAGCGCTAAGAATATGACCAATCCATCCCCCCAAAAGCGTAATCAAGGTCATGTGATTGTGACTGGGTAAATGGGGCTTATGGGTTTTGCGACCAGTGTAGATCCAGATCAGCCTGTGCATCCGCACAGTCTGATCAGGATCTGCACTGTTTGCCATTCCATCAATGAAACACCCGTCATGCTTCTAACAAGCAATACAGATCGTTATCAGACTACAGGAAGGTGCTACATGATCAGGAGCTACACTGGTCACAAATCACATAAGCCTCATATCTCCAGTCACAGCCAAATATTATTGTAGAAAATATAACATTATGAACCATACATAGAATTACTGAAAATAAAAACATGTCTCAGGGCTCCAGATAAGGAATTAGTAATTGAGTATTTTCACTCCAGCATTTCTGAAGCAATTGGGTATTTCAAAATTTTAATTGGGTAAATAAAATCACACTACTGCTTACACATCAACAGACAGCAATTATTGAAAACTTTTCTTGGAAATGAAAACATGTCTTGGCATTTCATTAGAATTTTCTCCTTGTTTTCATGGAAAATTAGAAAAATATGCTAATTTGTGGACTGTTTATTGTTTTCTGCAGCATGATAAATGCACCACAAAATTGTAATTGCTTTTTGATACTCGCTACTTCTGATTTCAATTGGGTTTTTGGCAATTCTAATTGGGTATTTAAGCAAAATACACAGCTTATCTGGAGCTCTGTGCTCGTCGAAATGGACACCATGCACGCATATGTACATCACAATAGCTGAACTCAGTGAAAATGTTAGAATCATCAAAATAATGTTATATGAAGCAAACTATAACAAGGGCATCGTTATTACGAGGCTAATCCCCTCACCAGGGATTCTGTTGAGGAAAATAAAAAAATCGCCGCTTCAAAAAAAATAAAAAAATAAAGCAATTGGCGATTTTTTTCTCGAAAATTGTAATTTTTTATTGCCAATTGTTTATTTTTATCGCCAATTGCGAAAGTGGCGATCGCCAGAGGAATCCCTGCCTCGCTGGCAGCCTTGATAATAAAGAAAAACAAAATTATGTCCTCAGTCACCTTGACCTTGGGCGGTCGGACATGGGTCGTATGCAAAACAAAGGACCATCCCTAGACACACATTGTGGCCAAATATTATCACAAGAGCTCCGCGGAGCAAATTGTCCCGCCTGGCGCAGTTTGATAGTATATAAGGAGCTTGTAATAACCTTGGGGTTATATATAGTGAGCACCATGGGCTTTCTGTAGAATGATACGGGATGTTGTTACAAATGCATGTATGGAATATTAAAGCATAAACTGAGCGTTCACTTTTCAAAACATGTAAATTTCTAAGTCAGTGACCTTGACCTTTGGGGTTAGCGGGCACCATGGGCTTTCTGTAGAATGATGCGGGATGTTGTTACAAATGCATGTATGAAATATTAAAGCATAAACTGAGCGTTCATTTTTCCAAACACGGAAATTTCTAAGTCAGTGACCTTGACCTTTGGGGTTAGCGGGCACCATGGGCTTTCTGTAGAATGATGGTCGGCTTTCTGTAGAATGATGCGGGATGTTGTTACAAATGCATGTATGGAATATTAATGCATAAACTGAGCGTTAATTTCTTAAGTCAGTGACCTTGACCTTTGGGGATAGCGGGCACCATGGGCTTTCTGTAGAATGATGCGGGATGTTGTTACAAATGCATATATGGAATATTAAAGCATAAACTGAGCGCTAACTTTTCCAAACACGGAAATGTCTAAGTCAGTGACCTTGACCTTTGGGGCGGGTCAGCGCACCATGGGCTTTCTGTAGAATGATGCGGGATGTTTGTTACAAATGCATGTAGAAATTATTAAAGCATAAACTGAGCGTTAATTTTTCCAAACACGGAAATTTCTAAGTCAGTGACCTTGACCTTTGGGGTTAGCGGGCACCATGGGCTTTCTGTAGAATGATGGTCGGCTTTCTGTAGAATGATGCGGGATGTTGTTACAAATGCATGTATGGAATATTAATGCATAAACTGAGCGTTAATTTCTTAAGTCAGTGACCTTGACCTTTGGGGTCAGCGGGCACCATGGGCTTTCTGTAGAATGATGCGGGATGTTACAAATGCATGTATGAAATATTAAAGCATAAACTGAGCGTTAATTTTTCCAAACACGGAAATTTCTAAGTCAGTGACCTTGACCTTTGGGGTTAGCGGGCACCATGGGCTTTCTGTAGAATTATGGGCTTTCTGTAGAATGATGCGGGATGTTGTTACAAATGCATGTATGGAATATTAAAGCATAAACTGAGCTTTAATTTCTAAGTCAGTGACCTTGACCTTTGGGGATAACGGGCACCATGGGTTTTCTGTAGAATGATGCGGGATGTTGTTACAGATGCATGTATGAAATATTAAACCATAAACTGAGCGTTAATTTTTCCAAACACGGAAATTTCTAAGTCAGCGACCTTGACCTTTGGGGTTAGCGGTCACCATGGGCTTTCTGTAGAATGATGGGCGGCTTTCTGTAGAATGATGCGGGATGTTGTTACAAATGCATGTATGGAATATTAAAGTATAAACTGAGCGTTAATTTCTAAGTCAGTGACCTTGACCTTTGGGGTTAGCGGGCACCATGGGCTTTCTGTAGAATGATGGGCGGCTTTCTGTAGAATGATGCGGGATGTTGTTACAAATGCATGTATGGAACATTAAAGCATAAACTGAGCGTTAATTTTTCCAAACACGGAAATTTCTAAGTCAGTGACCTTGACCTTTGGGGTTAGCGGGCACCATGGGCTTTCTGTAGAATGATGGGCTTTCTGTAGTATGATGTGGGATGTTGCTACAAATGCATGTATGGAATATTAAAGCATAAAATGAGCGTTAATTTTTCCAAACACGGAAATTTCTAAGTCAGTGACCTTGACCTTTGGGGTTAGCGGGCACCATGGGCTTTCTGTAGAATGATGCGGGATGTTGTTACAAATGCATGTATGGAATATTAAACCATAAAGTGAGCGTTAATTTGTGCAAACACGCAAATTTCTAAGTCAGTGACCTTGACCTTTGGGGTTATTTGGGGTTAGCGGGCACCATGGGCTTTCTGTAGAATGATGCGGGATGTTGTTACAAATGCATGTATGGAATATTAAAGCATAAAGTGAGCGTTAATTTGTTCAAACACGGAAATTTCTAAGTCAGTGACCTTGACCTTTGGGGTTATTTGGGGTTAGCGGGCACCATGGGCTTTCTGTAGAATGATGCGGGATGTTGTTACAAATGCATGTATGGAATATTAAACCATAAAGTGAGCGTTAATTTGTGCAAACACGGAAATTTCTAAGTCAGTGACCTTGACCTATGGGGATTATTTGGGGTTAGCAGGGCACCATGGGAAATTTCTGTCTGTAGAATGATGTTGCTGGGATGTTGTTACAAATGCATGTATGGAATATTAAACCATAAAGTGAGCGTTAATTTGTGCAAACACGGAAATTTCTAAGTCAGTGACCTTGACCTTTGGGGTTATTTGGGGTTAGCGGGCACCATGGGCTTTCTGTAGAATGATGCGGGATGTTGTTACAAATGCATGTATGGAATATTAAACCATAAAGTGAGCGTTAATTTGTGCAAACACGCAAATTTCTAAGTCAGTGACCTTGACCTTTGGGGTTATTTGGGGTTAGCGGGCACCATGGGCTTTCTGTAGAATGATGCGGGATGCTGTTACAAATGCATGTATGGAATATTAAACCATAACGTGAGCGTGAATTTTTCCAAACACGGAAATTTCTAAGTCAGTGACCTTGAATATTAAAGCATTCCATTGAGGGAAACAGAATTTACAATGAAAATTAACCTGAGCGTTAAGTTTTAGAAACAGAGCTAAACGCAAAAACTTAACGTTGAATGCATGTGAAAAGTAGGTCAATGTACCATGAAAAGTAGGTGAAGGTGACATGGGCTCCCTCTTTGTGTGATGGTTACACCACAGTGTTGATGTATACCAAGTATGGAGGTCGTAGGAGTTATAGTTTTGTGGAAAGTGAGCTAAACGCAAAAACTTAACGTGAAATGTTGACGCCGCCGCCGAAGACGACGACGCCTACGCCGCCGACGCCGCCGCGCCGCCGACGCCGCCGCTGACGCCGCCGGAAAAGCTATGCCTATGTCCCGCTTCTGCTAAAGCAGGCGGGACAAAAATTGGGGTAGCGGTTCATAAGTTATTGAATAAAGAAAACAAATTTTAACACATATGCCATACAAACAAGGTGAACATATGTCCTCAGTGACCTTGACTTTGGGCAGTCCGACGTGGGTCGTATGTATGCGAAACAAAGCACCATCCTTAGACACACATTGTGGCAAATATTATCAAAATCGATAAAGAGGTTCATAAGTTATTGAACAAGAGTTGTCAGAAGACAACGAAGCTCGCCTGTGGCAGCCTTCACTCAAACTTGGCACAGTTTCATAAAAAACATGAATATTATATAACTTGACCTTGGGTCATGCGCTCCCTGAAAACAAAATTTAACCCAACTTTCAGTTTATGAACGCACTAAGTTGGTGATTTTCTACAGCATGAATAGCTATTCACATGAGGAATGCATGTATGAATGTGCTAAGTTTGTGTCCTTCACCTTGACCTTGGGGAAAGAGGTGGTGGGGGGGGTGGGTCATGGATTTGCTGTAGCACAATAGAGGATCATCAGATGAATGCATGTATGAAATATCAAAGCGTTCCCTGTAAAGAAACAGAAGTTACACAACATTTACCCCAACGTTAAGTTTATGAATGTGCTAAGTTTGTGATCTTGACCTTGGGGAAAGGGGTGGGAGGTGGGTCATGGATTTGCTATAGCACGATAGAGTATCATCAGATGAATCCATGTATGAAATATCAAGGCGTTCCCTGTAAAGAAACAGAAGTTATAAAAAAACATTTACTCCAACGTTAAGTTTATGATGTTGATCTTGGGGAAAGGGGTGGGGAGGGGGGGGGGGGGGGTCATGGATTTGCTGTAGCACAATAGAGGATCATCAGATGAATGCATGTATGAAATATCAAAGTGTTCCCTGTAAAGAAACAGAAGTTACACAACATTTACCCCAACATTAAGTTTATGAACATGCTAAGTGTGTGACCTTGACCTTGGGGTAAGGGTTGGGTGGTGGGTTGTGGATTTGCTACAGCATGATAGAGGGTCATCTGAGGAATGCATGTATGAAATATCAAGGCGTTCCATGAAAGGAAACAGATGTTATAAGACATTTACCCCAAAGTTAAGTTTATGAATGTGCTAAGTTTGTGACCTTGACCTTGGGGTAAGGGGTGGGCGGTGGGTCATGGATTTGCGATAGCACGATAGGGTATCATCAGATGAATGTATGTATGAAATATCAAGGCGTTTCAAGAAAGGAAACAGATGTTATAAGACTTTACCCCAACGTTAAGTTTATGAATGTGCTAAGTTTGTGACCTTCACCTTGGGGTAAGGGGTGGGTCATGGATTTGCTATAGCACAATAGAGTATCATCAGATGGATGCATGTATGAAATATCAAGGCGTTCCATGAAAGGAAACATATGTCATATAAGACATTTACCCTAATGTTAAGTTTATGAATGTGCTAAGTTTGTGACATTGACTTTGGGGAAAGGGGTGGGAGGTGGGTCATGAATTTGCTATATTATGATGAGTGAATAGGGTTTAACGTCCGCTTTTCTGACATAGAGGTACAAGCCTCAGGGAGTCTACACGCAGACGGGTCAACGGGGTCGTGTCCCATATCAACCTGTCTGAGGGGGGTAAATCCCAACTTCAGTTTATGAAAGTGCTAAGTTTGTGACCTTGACCTTGGGGTAAGGGTTGGGTGGTGGATCATGGATTTGTTACAGCATGATAGAGGGTCATCAGATGAATGCATGTATGAAATATGAAGACATTCCCTGTAAATAAACAGAAGTTACACAACATTTACCCCAACGTTAAGTTTATGAACATGCTAAGTTTGTGACCTTGACCCTGGGGTAAGGGTTGGGTGGTGGGTCATGGATTTGCTACAGCATGATAGAGGGTCATCTGAGGAATGCATGTATGAAATATCTAGGCGTTCCATGAAAGGAAACAGATGTTATAAGAAAATTACCCCAACATTAAGTTTATGAATGTGCTATGGTTGTGACCTTGACCTTGTGGTAAGGGTTGGGTGGTGGGTCATGCATTTGCTACAGCATGATAGAGGGTCATCTGAGGAATGTATGTATGAAATAACAAGGTGTTCCATGAAAGGAAACAGAAGTTATAAGACATTTACCCCAAAGTTAAGTTTGTGAATGTGCTAAGTTTGTGACCTTGACCCTGGGGTAAGGGTTGGGTGGTGGGTCATGGATTTGTTACATCATGATAGAGGGTCATCTGAGGAATGCATGTATTAAATATCAAGGCGTTCCATGAAAAGAAACGGATGTTATAAGATATTTACCCAACGTTAAGTTTATGAATGTGCTAAGTTTATGACCTTGACCTTGGCGTAAGTGTTGGGTGGTGGGTCATGGATTTGCTACAGCATGCTAGAGGGTCATCTGAGGAATGCATGTATGAAATAACAAGGTGTTCCATGAAAGGAAACAGAAGTTATAAGACATTTACCTCAACGTTAAGTTTGTGGACGACGCCGACGACGCCGGGGGTATGCCATAAGCTCTTCTGCACTTCGTGCAGGCGAGCTAAAAATGAAAGGTGTTACTAATGCACTTACACACATACATGGACTAACACTATATCCTCTCTTACACACGTACATGGACTAATGCTATATCCTCTCTTACACACATACATGGACTAACACTATATCCTCTCTTACACACGTACATGGACTAATGCTATATCTGCTCTACACATGTACATGGACTAACTCATATCCTCTCTTACACACTACATGACTACACTATATCCTCTCTTACACACGTACATGGACTAATGCTATATCCTCTCTTACACACGTACATGGACTAACACTATATCCTCTCTTACACACGTACATGGACTAACACTATATCCTCTCTTACACACGTACATGGACTAACACTATATCCTCTCTTACACACGTACATGGACTAATGCTATATCCTCTCTTACACACGTACATGGACTAATGCTATATCCTCTCTTACACACGTACATGGACTAACACTATATCCTCTCTTACACACAGTAACATGGACAACACTATATCCACTCTTACTCACGTACCATGGACAAATGCTTATCTCCTCTTACACAGTACATGGACTAACTACTATATCCTCTCTTCACACACGTACAGGGACTAATGGCTATATCTCTCTTAACACACTACAGGACTAACACTATATCCTCTCTTACACACATACATGGACTAATGCTATATCCTCTCTTACACACGTACATGGACTAACACTATATCCTCTCTTACACACATACATGGACTAACACTATATCCTCTCTTACACACGTACATGGACTGACATGACTATCTATCCTCTCTTACACATACATGGACTAACACTATAATCCTCTGGTACACACTAACATGGACTAACACCTATACTCCTCTACTTAACACCTTATACATGGACTAATGCCACTATGGATAACCACTATATCCTCTTCTTACACACACATGACTACATGGCTATACTCTCTTACACAGTACATGGACTAACCTATATCCTCTCTATACACATGTACAGTGGACTAACTTTGCTATATCCATCTCTTTACACACGATTCCATATGGACCTAAATGCTATATCCTCTCTTACACATGTACATTGGAAAAACTGCACTATATCCTCCTCTTACCACACGTACATGGACTAATGCTATACTCCTCTCTTACACACGTACATGGACTAATGCTATATCCTCTCTTTACACACGTACATGGACTAATGCTTTATTATCCTCTCTTTAACACACGTACATGGTCTAATGCTTATTACCTCTCATATACTCACGTACATTGGTCTAATGCTATATCCTTCTTACTTACTTGTACAATGGTGACTAATGGCTATATCCTTCTTTTAACACTCATACATGGACCTAATGCTATTCCCTTCTCTTACTATGTACATGGACCTAATGCTATTTCCTCCCTCTTATAACACACGTACATTGGACTAAAATGCTCTATTCCTCTCTTACACACATACAATTGGACTAAATTGCTAATATCCTCCTCCTTACACACATACATGGTCTAATGCTATATCTCTCTTACCACACCGTACATGGACTAATTGCTTAAATTCCTCTCTTACAACGTAACAATGGGGACTAATGGCTATATTCCTCTCTTACACATGATACATGGACTAATGCTATAATCCTCTCTTACACATGTAAACATGGATAATGCTATATCCTCCTCTTACACAGATACATGGACTAATGCTATAATCCTCTCTTACCACCGTTACATGGATTATGCTATGGTCCCTCTCTTACACACATGAAAACATGGATAATGCCTATATCCTCTTTACCACTCAGTTACATGGGTACTAATGGCTATATCCTCTCTTACACATGTACATGGACCTAATGCTATATCCTCTACTTACACACTACATGGACTGGCACTAAAATATCCTCTCTAACACACATACATTGACCTAATGCTATATCCTTCTCTAACACCACATACAAGGACTAACACTATATCCTCTCTTACACACGTACATGGACTAATGCTATATCCTCTCTTACACATGTACATGGACTAATGCTATATCCTCTCTTACACACATACATGGACCAAAACACTAATACCTACTCTTAACACACATACCATGACCAAATGGCAATATCCTCTTTCTAACAACACATACATGGACTAAACACTATATCCCTCTTACACACGGGTACCTGGAACTAATGCTATATCCTCTCTTACACACTTACAGGGACTAATGCATACCTCTCTTACACACAACATGGATAAGCTATAACCACTCTTAACACACATACTGGACTTAAGACTATATCCTCTCATTACCACCAATACATGGACTTACACTGGTTTCCTTTTCTCTTACAAAATTAACCATTGGACTAAACACTATATCCTCTCTTACCAACACGTACCATTGGACTAATGCTATATCCCTCTCTTTAACTTGTAAAGGGGGTCCTGAACATGGGTATCTCCTGTTCTTTTTATACTTCCGTCTGGATTAATGCCCTATTTCATATCATTGGCACATGGTCAATGGACTAACCACTATTTGCCTCCTCTTACACACGTACATGGAACTAATGCTAATATCCTCCTTTACACAGTAAATGGGTCTAAAACTTATGTCTCTTACACATTGTACATGGGACTAATTGCTATATCCTCTCTTACCCTACCATGTACATTTGGACTAATGTTTTTTTTTTTTTTTTTCTATATCCTTCTCTTACACAACGTACATTGGAACTAATGCCTATTACCACTTATCTTACACACGTACCATGGAACTAATGGCTATATTCCTCTCTTACAACAATAATTTGTTAAAAACCAATTTTGTTTGGAAAAAAAAAAACTAAAAATGCTAAATATCCAACTCTTAACATAAACGTAAACATGGCGAAAAACTTATGGCTATAATTCCTCTCTTAAAAAACACACGTTAACAAGGATAATGCTTTATATCCTCTCTTACACATGTACATTGGACTAATTACTATATCCTCCCTCTTACACATGTACATGGACTAATGCTTTATCCTCCTCCTTACAACACATTACATGGTCTAATGCTATATCCTCTTCTTACAACTCATGTGGAACTAAGGACTAATATTTTCCCTTCTTCTTAAACACATTCAGACTTAAAACCTATATCCTCTTACCTTACACACGTACATGGACTAATGCTATATTCCTCTCTAATACACAAATACATTGGATGAATGCTAACAATCCTCTCTTTCACATGTACATTGGTACTAATGCTAATATTCCTCTCTTACACACATACATGGACTAAAGACTATTTCTCCCTCTTACACACCGTACATGGACTAAATGCTTTATCCTCCTCTCTTACAACACGTACATGGACTAAATGCTATATCCTCTCTTACACACGTACATGTCCTAATGCTATATCCTCTTTCTTACACAGATACATGGAACTAACACTTTATCCTCCCTCTGTACACATGTACATGGACTAATGCTATATCCTCTCCTTACACACAGTACATGGACTAATGCTATTATCCTCTCATTACACACGTAAACATGGACTAATATAGCTTAAATCCTCCTCTTTACACATGGTAACATGGACTAATGCTTTATATCCAATCCTTACACACGTCATTGGAACTATAATGCTGATTATCCTCTCTTCACACGGTACATGGAACAATGCTATATCCTCTCGTTTACAACATGTACTGGCTAACATATTTCCTCTCTACACAATGGTGTACAAGGATAATGCTATATCCTCTCTTACACTACGTACATGGACTAATGCTTAATCCTTCCTCATTTTTTTTAACCACCACGTACCAATGGGACTAATGCGATATCCTCTCTTACACACGTACATGGGACTAATGCTATCTCCTCTCTTACACACATTACATGGACTAATGCTATATCCTTCTATACCTAATGTAACATGGACTAATGGCTATATCCTCTCTTACACACATACATGGACTAACACTATATCCTCTCTTACTACCACCATAACTTGGATAATGCCTGATTTCATCTCTTACACACATACATGGACTAATGTATTATCCTCTCTTTCAAAACTCGTACATGGATAATGCTATATCCTCTCTTACACACATACATGGACTAATGCTATATCCTCTCTTACACACATACATGGACTAATGCTATATCCTCTCTTACACACGTACATGGACTAATGCTATATCCTCTCTTACACACGTACATGGACTAATGCTATATCCTCTCTTACACACGTACATGGACTAATGCTATATCCTCTCTTACACATGTACATGGACTATCTATATCCTCTCTTACACACATACATGGACTAATGCTATATCCTCTCCATTACATGGACTAATGTATACCTCTCTTACAATATGGACTAACACTATATCTCTCTTCACACGTACATGGACTAATGCTATCCTCTCACACACGTCAGGACTAATGCTATCCTCTTTACACACGTACATGGACATGGCTATATCCTCTCACATACATGGACTAACATATATCCTCTCTTACACACGTATGGACTAATGCATTTTCTCTTTCACATGTACTGGACCTAACGCTATATCTACTACACATTACATGGACTAATGCATATCCTCTCTTACACTGTCATGGACTAATGTATATCCTCTCTTACACAGTACTGGACTACTAATCCTCTCTTACACACGTACATGGACTAATGACCTATATCCTCTCTACACACTACATGGACTAACGCTATATCTCTCTTACACACGTACTGGACTAATGCTATATCCTCTCTTACACACGTATGGACTAAGCTATATCCTCTCACTGTACATGGGACAACTATACTCTCTTACACAGTACATGGACTAATGGCTATATCCTCTCTTACACACGTACATGGACTAATGCTATATCCTCTCTTACACACGTACATGGACTAATGCTATATCCTCTCTTACACACATACATGGACTAATGCTATATCCTCTCTTACACACGTACATGGACTATTTATCTCTCTTACACACGTACATGGACTATGTATATCCTCTACACACTACATGGACTAATGCTATATCCTCTCTCACAGTACTGGTAATGTATATCCTCTCTTAACACACATACATGGACTAATGCTATATCCTCTCTTACACATGTACATGGACTAATGCTATATCCTCTCTTACACACGTACATGGACTAATGCTATATCCTCTCTTACACACGTACATGGACTAATGCTATATCCTCTCTTACACACATACATGGACTAATGCTATATCCTCTCACACTACATGGACTAATGTTTCCTTACACATGTACATGGATAATGCTATATCTCTCTTAACACATACATGGGACTAATGCTATATCTCTTCACACGTACATGGACTATGACTATATCCTCTCTTACACACGTACATGGACTAATGCTATATCCTCTCTTACACACTACTGGACTAGCTATATCCTCTCTTACACGGTACATGGGACTAATGCTATATCTCTCTTACACATACATGGACTAATGCTATATCCTCTCTTTCACTACATGGACTAATGCTATCCTCTCACACTGACATGGATAATGCTATATCCTCTCTTACACACGTACATGGACATAATGCTATATCCTCTCTTACACATACATGGACTAATGCTATATCCTCTTACTCATACATGACCTAACATCATATCCTCCTCTTACACAGGTACATGGGACTATGGCTATATTTCCTCTCTTCACATACATGGACTAACACTATATCCTCTACACCACTACAGGACTACTATCTCTCACACATGGGACTAACACTATATCCTCCACCACTACATGGAACTATATCCTCCTCTCACACGTACATGGACTAATGCTATATCCTCTCTTACACACATACATGGACTAACACTATATCCTCTCTTACACACGTACATGGACTAATGCTATATCCTCTCTTACACACGTACATGGACTAACACTATATCCTCTCTTACACACGTACTAATGGACTATGGATAATATCCTCTCTTACACATGTACATGGCTAATGCTTATATCCTCTCTTATCATGTACATGGACTAATGCTATATCCTCTCTTACACACGTACATGGACTAATGCTATATCCACTCTTACACACGTACATGGACTAATGCTATATCCTCTCTTACACACGTACATGGACTAATGCTATATCCTCTCTTACACACGTACATGGACTAATGCTATATCCTCTCTTACACATCACATGACTGGAACACTATATCCTCTCTTACACATAGTACATGGACTAACACTATCTCTCTTACACTGACTATGATCCTCTCTTACACACGTACATGGACTAATGCTATATCCTCTCTTACACACATACATGGACTAACACTATATCCTCTCTTACACACATACATGGACTAACACTATATCCTCTCTTACACAGTACATGGACTAACACTATATCCTCTCTTACACACATACATGGACTAACACTATATCCTCTCTTACACACATACATGGACTAATGCTATATCCTCTCTTACACTCATGGACTATAATTCCTCTCTTCTACAATGGACTGGAATGCTATATCTCATTACAACACGTACATGGACTAATGCTATATCCTCTCTCGGACACATACCATACATGGACTAATGCTATATCTCTTACACATACATGGACTAATGCTATATCCTCTCTTCACAATGTCTACCTATATGGCTAATCTCTCTTACACTACATGACTAATGCATATCCTCTCTTCACGGTCTATGCTAATATCCTCTCTTACACACTCTACAATGAACACCTACACACTCTCTAATCTTACACATACATGGTACTAATGGCTAATATCCTCTCTTACACGACATGGACTAATGCTATCCTCTCTTACACACATACATGGACTAATGCTATCTCTCTTAACACAAATGGACTAAGCTCCTATATCCTCTCCTACACACTACAGGATAATGATAACATCCTCTCTTACACACGTACATGGACTAATGCTATATCCTCTCTTACACACGTACATGGACTAACACTATATCCTCTCTTACACACATACATGGACTAATGCTATATCCTCTCTTACACACATACATGGACTAATGCTATATCCTCTCTTGCCTATCAGCGAGGAGATAACAACAGTTTAGGGTTAACAAAACATAAACCCTTAGACCGCTATCTTATTTTTTTTGTCGTCTGCTGTTTATTTTCCATTTTTATCATCAAAAACATGCTCTAGCAGCACTTTAGAATAATTTACGACATGCTTTGACAGCATTCAGAATCATTTCCATTGGAAAAATAGGAAATGATTCTGAAGTGCTGTCAAACCATGTTTTTATTGAGAAAAAAGGCAAGATATAAAAGCAACAGCAGACAACAATTGATGTCAGTTAAGGGTTAAGAAATAAATGGCGACTATGGCAGTTTAACGCACTAATAAATACATACCGTTACATATCATATGGTTATGTAGTGCTGAAATAAGGTGTGGAAATACATAGAGAATACCAGACTAGTGTTCCCCCAGGGAGGCTAGGAAACTTGTAGGAATTCCGAGGTTTGTCGAGGAATTCCTACCATTCCCGAGCCGTGTCTGATGGTTATAGAGAATACCAGGGCAGATATATCATGTTTATCAGGTAAGGCAAGGATAGAAAATGTGTATGAAGTCCGAGGCTCACCAAGGAATTCCTGCTATTTCCGAGATGAGCCTGATAAACCCCGATATCAAATGACACCAGCCTGATATTCTATTTATCAGGTAATGCTTTATGATAAGAAATGTTTAAGTGTATTGTTGTGTTTATTCAATGAAAGATAAGTGGATCTCATCATTCGGTAATGTCATGTGATGTAAGCGAAAGTAGTTTTGAATTTGGATTGACGAGGATACATGTAAGCTGGTCAATGCAGGGTCAGTCAATTATACGGTGATTTACTCACAAAATAAAATATGTGTCGTTGTCATTGTCATGTGAAATGCATTACCATCATTTTACATGGCACATCAATTGAGAACAAGAGTGCTGCAAGTCACAAAATACGCCCGTCGAATATGGGCCAGACAGCGAAGATGCAGAAATGTGAAGCTGTCACCAAAGCAAGAAACATTAATGAGAATTTGAAAGTCTATAGCATTATTTCTTCATCTCGTTGTGCTAAACATGTATACTAATTTAGGCAGAGATAGAAAAGTAGAGTGTAAAATAGAAATGATAGGGAATTGGATACAATAATGTAGAACAAATGGCTAAGTTAAAAAGGCAATATTTTTGTTAAAAAATATTTTTTCGGCATAAAACCACCAAGGTGCACATCTTCAATATGTGTAGAAGACGTGTGTATAGTTTCAGAACGATCGACTGAACGGTTTCGGAGGAGTTGTGTACACAAACTCTGTACTGTATATAGAATTGCATAGAAAAATGTAGAAAAAATGGCTAAGTTAAAAAGGTGATATTTTTGTTAAAACATATTTTTTCGGCATAAAAACTCCAAGGTGCACATCTTCAATATGTGTAGAAGACGTGTGTATAGTTTCAGAACGATCGACTGAACGGTTTCGGAGGAGTTGTGTACACAAACTCTGTACCGTATATAGAATTGTATAGAAAAATGTAGAAAAAATGGCTAAGTTAAAAAGGTGATATTTTTGTTAAAAAATATTTTTTCGGCATAAAAACACCAAGGTGCACATCTTCAATATGTGTAGAAGACGTGTGTATAGTTTCAGATCGATCGACTGAACGGTTTCGGAGGAGTTGTGTACACGAACTATACGCTTTTTCTTCAGCCGCCCGCCCGCCGTGCGGTAAAACATAATACGTACCGTTTTTTTAAAAACGGTCGTATAAAAAGAAATCAACAGCATGTGATGCATATAGCGAAAATATTAGCTCCGTATCAGGTTGTATGGACCTGCTAAGCGATCAAGAACTACACTGGTCAATAAGCCCCGTCGATCTATCATTGTGGTCATTATGTGATATAACTGTGAAACAGGCACCTTGGGCCGTTTCACTAAACATAGTACGACAAAAATGTTCGTAAGTGCAAACCTATGATAGTCTGTAAATTTCACATCAATGTTTTCTAGTAAGCAATTATTGGATTTACATTTATTGAGCATAGGCTGCATATGCAGCCTATGCTCAATACATGTAAATATGTAAATGTAAATCCATCAATTCAAATTTCCAGACGTTCCTAAATTTGCACTTACGAACATTTTAGTCGTACAAAGTTTAGTGAAACGGCCCCCTGGTGAAATATGGATCTCTTGTACATTTATTCAGTATGATCAAACTGTTTTGTTGATGGCTGGCATATATTGAATGGCAAATAGTATAGGCCCAGATCAGGCTGCCAAAACCAGACCCTACTTTACAAACATAAGTAGGTATGTAAATATTTTTTTATTTTTTTTATTGTAAAAACAAACAACAATTCTCTGTGTATTTGCGTCTCATCTGGTAAACCTTTTTTTTTTTTTTACTTTTACATTGAACAAAATGAAAAAAAAGGACATATTTTATGGGTCGGTGGCGTTCGGGCAAACCAACATATTCTTTTTATTCTGGCCTAATAACCTACCGGTCGTGTGTCAATAAAATGCTGGGTGTCTCCAAAGGCACCAAACTGCTGGGGGTCACCAGGGGTCGGGAACAACTGGGGCTCCCCGGGGGTATCTAGGTCCACGAAGCCGCTACTGTCAGAGTGAGTGCTCGCACTCTTCTCCATCGGCCCTGAAACGATCATAATACATGATGGATTGAGTGATTGATCGATTACCTGTGTTTGATTATCAATTACCTGTGTATGATTATCAATTAGGCGTGTTTGATTGATTGTGCTTAATTAATTGTGATTGCTTCATTGATTTTGATTGATTGATTAATTGTGATTGATTGAATAATTGTACTTAATTAATTAAAATTGCTTGATTGCGTGTGATTGATTGATTCTAGAGAATTGATTGATTAAATGTGATTGGTTCATTAATTGTGATTGGTTGATTAATTGTGATTGGTTGATTAAATGTGCTTGGTTGATTGGATTGGAATTGATTGAATGTAATTGATAGATTGTGGCCTTATTGATTAAATGGACGACCATCCATTGCAAGCCTCTAAAGTCTTTGATACATAATTGAAGAGTAACTGGTCACTCACAGACAAGTTGAACATTGCAACATGAAAAACATCATTATTACATCAGGATTAACTCTTTGCATGCTAGCGGTGAAAATATCCGCCAAACAAATTACGAGTATATGTTTTATTTCTCTCTGTAAATATGTCTTGGAATTTCATTAGAATTGAGTCCTCAGGACTCAATTATAATGAAATTCCAAGACATATTCATGATATTTACAGGGAAAAATAAAAGAAAATATGATGATTTTTTGTCCGCTAGTTTTGAACTATTTATAGCCCACAAGTTTCCCAGCATGCAAAGAGTTAGATAAGTATATAATGTTTGACAAATGAAATAATGAAGGTGCTGTAATCCAACATAGTTGAACAACTTTGATACATGTATGTTTTTACAACCTGTAAATGAACATTTATTTATGCTATTTTTGTTATTTATGACTTACAAATTGCACGATAAAAGGTAATATTGTCAATAGTAAACTAGGGCGGGGCATTAATTGGTATAATTATAGTACAAAGTATGAATAAGATGTCTGACAATACGTGACTGATTTATGCCACAAATGTAAATATCGGCGACGTAAAGGTGACACTAAAATTGACAACTGTAACTAACAAGATCAGAAAAATACAATGAGGTTATAGGTCAATCAAAACTCGTTAAACAATTCTCTTGAGAAAAATGTTTGTGGTTGGAAAATAGTAAATATTTTTTTTCTTACTTTTCTCCACAAGTATATGTGACCACCATTTGAACGGTCTCGTCGAGACGGTTCAAATGAGTGGTAACAATATATACTTGCAATGATACTTGAAAAATACAACACTTTCTCAAATTTAATTCAGCAGTTTAAGAGTTATTGTCATACAATGGAAGAATCAGAATGAATAGTCATTTCTGTTTCAGGAAAACCTTACCTCGATTTGCCCGGTTTCTGTTACACGCAGAAGACTCATCAAATGTGTTGTCTGTGCTTGATATCTGAAGAAAAAGAGAGACCAACATTGGATACTTTTGCTCATACAATGTACATGTATTTAACCCTTAGAATGCGAGAAACGAAAATAGTCGTCTGCTGTTAATTCATATTTTGTCTTTTCTCTCAGTAAAAACATGGTTTGGCAGCATTTTAGATCATTTCCATTGGAAATGATTCTAAAGTGCTGCCAAACCAAGTTTTTGATGAGAAAAATGGAAAATAAAAATATTCAGCAGACGACACAAATTAATTCAACATTGTAAGGGTTAATAATTATATATCTGTGATGTGATGCACCGTTTTAACTCTTTGCATGCTAGTGGCGAAAATATCCGCCAAACAAATTAGGACTACAGTGCAACCTCTCTATAACAGCCACCCATGGGAAGACGCAAAACTGGCTGTTGTAGAGAGGTGGCTGTTGTAGGGAGGTTAATACTGAATTACATTTTGTCGTCCGCTGTTTATTTATTTTCTTCGATAATTATCATCAAAAACATGCTTTGGCAACATTTTAAAATCATTTCCAATGGAAATGATTCTAAAATGCTGTCAAAACACATTTTTATTGAGAAAGAATGCAAAAGCAACAACAGACGACAATTTTTGTGCTCAGCAGTCTAAGGGTTACATACAGAGGAAATCATCTATTTGGGATATAAAATAGCGGCTGTTATAGAGAGGGTGTTGTTGTAGAGAGGTGGCCGTTCGGGGAGGTTCGACTGTATATGTTTTATTATACCCACTTTTTTTGTAAAAAAAAACGGGTATATTGTTTTCGTCACGGGTGTCCGTCCGTCCGTACGTCCGTACGTCCGTACGTCCGTACGTCCGTCCGTACGTCCGTCACGTTTCTTGTAACTCGAAAAACTTTTTCACCTTCATACCTACGCACCTGATATTTGGTATGTAGCTTCGTTATCATGTGCAGATGCGCAAAGTGAATTTGGATTTTTGATCTGACCCTCCATCATGGATTATCTCCCCCTTTCGGACTCAGAATTTCCCATTTTTTCCTCGTAACTCAAAAAACTTTTTCACCTTCATACCTACGCGCCTGATATTTGGTATGTAGCTTCGTTATCATGTGCAGATGCGCAAAGTGAATTTGGATTTTTGATCCGACCCTCCATCATGGATTATCTCCCCCTTTCGGACTCAGAATTTCCCATTTTCTCCTCGTAACTCGAAAAACTTTTCACCTTCATACCTACGCGCCTGATATTTGGTATGTAGCTTCGTTATCATGTGCAGATGCGCAAAGTGAATTTGGATTTTTGATCCGACCCTCCATCATGGATTATCTCCCCCTTTCGGACTCAGAATTTCCCATTTTCTCCTCGTAACTCGAAAAACTTTTTCACCTTCATACCTACGCGCCTGATATTTGGTATGTAGCTTCGTTATCATGTGCAGATGCGCAAAGTGAATTTGGATTTTTCATCCGACCCTCCATCATGGATTATCTCCCCCTTTCGGACTCAGAATTTCCCATTTTTCCCTCGTAACTCGAAAAACTTTTTCACCTTCATACCTACGCGCCAGTGCCAGTATAAATGTGCCAGTGTATGATATTATCTAATTTATTATACCCACTTTTTTTGTAAAAAAAAACCGGTATATTGTTTTCGTCACGGGTGTCCGTCCGTCCGTCCGTCCGTACGTCCGTACGTCCGTCACGTTTCTTGTAACTCGAAAAACTTTTTCACCTTCATACCTACGCGCCTGATATTTGGTATGTAGCTTCGTTATCATGTTGCAGGATTCCAAATTGAATTTGGATTTTTGAATCCGACCCTCCACATGGATTATTCTCCCCCTTTCGGACTCAAAATTTCCCCATTTTTTCCTTCCCGTAACTCGAAAAACTTTTTCACCTTCATACCTACGCCCTGATATTTGGTATGAACTTCGTTATCATGTGGCAGATGCGCAAAGTGAATTAGGATTTTTGATCCGACCCTCCAACATGGATTATCTCCCCCTTTCGGACTCATAATTTCCCATTTTTCCTCGTAACCGAAAAACTTTTTCACCTTCATACCAACGCGCCTGATAATTTTGGTATGTACTTCGTTATCATGTGCAGATGCGCAAAGTTAATTTGGTTTTTGATTTTTTGAAGCCCTCCATCAAGGATTATCACCCCCTTTCGACTCAGAATTTTTCCATTTTCCTCGAAACCTCGAAAAACCTTTTTCACCTTCATACCTACCGCCACTGAATATTTGGTAATGTAGCTTCGTTATCATGGTGCGTATTGCTCAAAGTTGAATTTGGATTTTTGATCCCGCCACCCTCCATCATGGATTATCTACCCCCTTTATCGGACCGTCAGAATTTCCCATTTTCTCCTCGTAACTCGAAAAACTTTTTCACCTTCATACCTACGCGCCTGATATTTGGTATGTAGCTTCGTTATCATGTGCAGATGCGCAAAGTGAATTTGGATTTATTTTTGATCCGACCCTCCATCATGGATTTATCTCCCCCTTTCCACACTCAGAATTTCCCATTTTTTCCTCGTAACTCGAAAAACTTTTTCACCATTCATACCTACGCGCTGATATTTGGTATGTAGCTTCGTTATCATGTGCAGATGCGCAAAGTGAATTTGGATTTTTGATCCGACCCTCCATCATGGATTATCTCCCCCTTTCGGGACTCAGAATATTTCCCATTTTTTCCTCGTAACTCGAAAAACTTTTTTCACCTTCATACCTACGCGCCTGATATTTAGTATGTACCTTCGTTATGTGCAGATGCGCAAAGTGAATTCCCATTTTTGATCCGACCCTCCATCATCGATTACCTCCCCCTTTCCGACTCAGAATTTCCCATTTTTTCCTTTTTCCTTGTAACTCGAAAAACTTTTTCACCTTCATACCTACGCGCCCTCATATTTGCTATGTAGCTTCGTTATCATGTGCACATGCGCAAAGTGAATTCGGATTTTTTATCCGACCCTCCATCATGGATTACTTCCCCCTTTCGGACTTAGCATTTGGGGAAAGTGGGTATATTGCGATGGCGCGCCATCGACTTTTTCTAGTTTCTCTCTGTAAATATGTCTTAGAATTTCATTAGAATTGACTCAATTCTAATAACATTACAAGACATATTCATGATATTTACAAAAAGAAAATATGATGAATTTTTGTCCGCTAGTTTTGAACTATTTATAGCCCACAAGTTTCCCAGCATGCAAAGAGTTAATATAAATCTCCAGGAACTAGGACGAAACTGGCGAGAAGCACACACATTAATTGACAGGTACGAGCAATGCCTCTCATAATGCTTCAAATTCTGACTAATCTTTTTTCTTCGTAGATTTTTTTAATCTGCATATGTACAGGTTGACTTATTTCATGCCAGATATGTATTCACAGGAATCAACGTTTCCAAGTGTTTTATTATTCTTATTTCTGCATCGTTGGGGGGGCGAGGGTTGGAGTGGGATTAAAAGATTCTGATATGGTGCCAGGTGCCCTTGCCGCAGCTGAAGGGGCTACTGTGCTATATATTTCAATATCAGACTCCCTGTGAAGACTCGGGTCCCACGATGTCCAGTTTAGAGAGGTTTCACTGCACATGTATATATTTATACCTCTTCCAGTTCAGACGATGCCTGTGAAATTGTTTCACAATCATAACAAACATACACCTGTCTTGGTGTGCTCATATGCTTGAAATACACTGATCTCTCTAAACCGGACACTCTGGGAGGTCCCCATGGACATAATACATATTTACACCTTTTCTAATTCAAACAAATTGTCATAAGGTTGAATTACAGTGGAACATCTCAAAACCGGACACCCTGGGAGGTCCCCAGGGTGTCCGGTTTAGAGAGGTCCCACTGCACATGCTCATACCTCTTCCAGTTCAAACGATTCCTGAGGTGGATACATCGTCGTCAGACTCGGCTGTTCACCTTCCACGTCTACCGCCAACCCTGACCTCACCAGTGGTGACCTTGGCCGTGACCTTGGCTCCATAAGGTCAGCCAAATCCTCATTGACGATCATCGTGTTCAGGGTGCCCGAGGAGCTTGTAGACTCAGATAAAGCATCTCCATACATGTATTTGTTGTCGATAAAACTGGGCGGCTGATCTTGTAGGATCACCCCCGGGGATATATCGCCCGGGCGTGGGTGTGGTGTGACGTCGCCGGACACATCGTGGTCTGTTGAACTGTCCTGAGACACCAACGTATGACACGAGTCCGACCTTTGTGCTGACAACAATGGCACCAATGAGTGAGCCAGCTCCTTTGATTCACTTGGAGTAATCTCCCTTGTTCCAAAATTTGAATCCGTTTCGTCGACAGTAATACTCACTACTGGCTTAATGGCAGGACTTTTTGGACTGGCAAGGTCAGGGAACGTGAAGTGTCCATTGTCGGTTCTGCTGAGAGGTTCATTGGGGGTCCCCGGGGAACTGCTAGTCAAGGTCGATTGTGTAGAATGTTGTGCCCATTTTAATAACGGTGAAAACATGCTCTTCTGGATGGCAGGTTTGGAGATTGTGAGGCAGTCGCCGTCATCGTCAATGGACGCCATTAAGCGACTTACTTGGACTTTTCGCCTGTCTGTGGTACTTAGTGTTTGATCAAATTCAACGTCAATAGAAGTGTCACAGTCAATGTCGTTTAGATTGTCAAACACAGGAATATCTCCATCCATACTTTGCCGAATCGTCTCTTGGTATTGTTGTCGCAACGCACGCATTGATTTCTGCCGCACCAACTGCCGCTGTGTTTCAAATGAGTCATTATCCTCGGACGATTCGGAACAAATACCGTTACTGAAGCTCCGTAAACATCGCAGCCCTTGTTCGAAGCTGCTATCACTCCCACTGCTGGTATTCGCTGTATCAAATGACGACACAACATTTTCATCAGAATCGTCCGTGAATGACCAGTTGTTACTTCGCGCACTTTTCACAGCATGATGGAACTGCTTACGTTTCTCCTTCGCGCTTAACGGCTTCGCATTCGGTGAAGCGACGTCAACACTAGCTGTTTCCCTATCAAGGGATGGTGCGGTGGTCGTTGCGACGAAATCGCAGCCGTAGTAGCCCTGCTGTGCGAGGAACGTGCGGTTCGGAATGTCAAGGATGCTGGGCAGGGAGGCGAGACTGGGCGTGGGCTCTGGGACGGCAGGAGGACGGTGGACCTCCGCCTGCATGCCCTTGATAAACCGCACACCGTGCAGCACTGATGAGAAGGTACGAGCCCGACCCCACGTATCTGGAATTGATTGATTGATTGGTTTGTTGATTATTGATTAATTGATTGATTGATAAACATTTTATGCCAGTTAAATTGGTTGTATTGATTTATTGGTTGATTGATTGATTAATTGGTTGGTTGGTTAATTGGTTTGTTGGTGATTAATTGGTCGAGTGTACTTGATTGATTGACTGGTGATTGATTGATTGATTGGTGATTGACTGGTGATTGATTAATTGTGGCTGTGACTGGAGAAATCAATTAATTAATCAACTTATCCAACCTATCAATAAACTGGTATATTATCATGTGATTCAATCAGTTATACAATGAATCAATCAATTAATTAATCAACATATCCAACCAATCAATAAACTAATATATTAGCATGTGATTCAATCATAAGTCATAACATTAACCAATCGATTAATCAATTGATTAATCAATCAACCAATCCAACCAATCCAACCAATCAATATGTTGATATATTAGCATGTGATTCAATCAATCATAAAATCAATCAATTAATTAAGCTGTCAAATAGTCATATTTTCCATATACTAGTGTGATTGAATGATTGCTTGATTACTTCATTGTTTGACTTATTGATTGATTGATTGATTGATTGATTGATTGATTGATTGATTGATTGATTGATTGATTGATTGATAAACCGTTAATGTGAGTTATCTTAGTTGAGTTGATTGATTGACTGATTGGTCGAATTACTGATTGGTAAGTTGATTGATTGATTGATAAACAGTTAATGTGAGTTATCTTAGTTGAGTTGATTGATTGACTGATTGGTTGAATTACTGATTGGTTGGTTGATTGATTGATTGATAAACAGCTAATGTGAGTTATATTAGTTGGTTGATTGATTGACTGATTGGTCGAATTACTGATTGGTTGGTTGATTGATTGATTGATAAACAGTTAATGTGAGTTATCTTAGTTGGGTTGATTGATTGACTGATTGGTCAAATTACTGATTGGTTGGTTGATTTATTGATAAACATTTAATGTGAGTTATCTTAGTTGGGTTGATTGATTGACTGATTGGTCAAATTACTGATTGGTTGGTTGATCGGTTGATTGATTGGTTGGCTGACAGATTGATTGATTGATTGTCAGCTACAGTGGTGTTTCTACAGAAAATAACATTTTCAAGAGAAAATGGTAACCTATTTTACAGGCATGGCCACAAGCTACGTAATCGAGGCAAGTGTTTTAGTCGTCTTTGTGGCTGTGACTGGAGTAATCAGACTTATAGGTTTTGCAACCAGTGTAGATCCAGTTCAGCCTGTGCATCCGCACAGTCTGACCAGGATCTGCACGGTTCACCATCCAATTAATCTAACACATGTCACCATGCTTCTAACAAGGAATATGGATCGTAAACAGGCTACAGGTGTGTGCTATTTGATCAAGAGCTACACTGGTCACAAACCTCATAAGCCCCATTTCTCCAGTCACAGTCACATTTGTAGAATATTTTATGACATGTAAAACCATATTGTTAGCTCTTACTATGATGAATAAAATTTTGTCGTCTGCTGAAAATGTTTTATTTTCAATATTTCTCGACAAAAGCCAGTTTTGACAGCGCATGAGAATCGTCTCCACTGGAGACCAGGGCTCTAGATAAGGATTTATTCATTGAGTATTTTTACTCCATGATATTTTTTTTCAATTGGGTATTTTCAATTATCAATTGGGTACCTTACAACCGTTACCCCATTGTGTAAAATTGAATAGGGTATTTTCCAATTCTGCTATCAAAATGTGCAATAAACATGGCTACACAAAACATTGAATATGTGCATGTGATATCTTTTAAGTGTTAGTTAAAACTAATTAGAAATTATGTGTAATTGGGCCTTTGCTGCGTCTTTTTTCTCCACGTTTTGTTGAAGACATATTTACCGCGGTCTGTCAAATCTTAAACAATAACATCAGAAGTACAAGTATATCCGAATGAAAAGAAACTTAGTCTATTTGCACGAACTCGGACGTTTCGCATCACAAACGTTTTGGACCAGGGTCGAGTCAGCCATATCCTTATTTTTTCGGTCACATCTCAAAGCAATTACTTACGCGTCGTCACCTGCGAACACTGTGCGTATTAAATGGCGAATTACAAAAAGGAATCGCCATTATCAATCGTAATCGACCGACCGGAAATTCATATGAAGTGCTTTTCACAAATACCGTCACCGTGTAATCTGCTAAAAAATCGTGACCGTGCATATCCTATTTATAAAACATCCATAGACGCTTATTATATGTATACATGTACAGTCAAACCTGTGAATAAAGGCCAGCCATGGGAAGTAAAAAATATGGCCTTTGTTCACAGGTGGTCTTTGTTCGCAGGGTCATTTATATAGTAATTGTGCCATTGGGACAACACAATTGTGGCCTTTACAGCCAGGTTATTGCTATTCGGAGGTGGTCTTTAGCACAGGTTCGACTGTAGTTGCATCATCGATATAGACGCTTATTGTAACCAAATAAGACAGATAGGCTAGCGGTGATTTTGTGAATGATTTTGCCATCGACGTCTTTGGCATTTTTCAATAATTTTATTGAAAACTGTCCTTGTAAAATTAGCAGTACGCATATATTTTCAAGCCAATTGATAACTCAATGTTTTAATTGGGTTTTGGTACGCAGTGCTTTCAATTTGAATTGGGTTTTCAGATTTTTTGATTGCGTATTTATGCAAATACGCAGCTTATCAAGGCCTCTGGGATTCTCATGCCTGTCAAAACAGGTTTTTTGTTAAGAATTAAGGCAAACATGAAAAACAGCAGACAACATTTTCCGTCTCCAGCGTAGTGACGGTTAAAGACATGTGCAATGTTTCAGTACTTTCACGTCGTAAATATTAATGACGGCAATAGTGTAAGTACAAAAACACTAGACTGATTGGCATTATTATACATATTATATCAGACGTAAATTTCTACAATGATATCAGGGGCGATAACCGTGTTTGCATAAAATGTTAACGGACATTACTATATATTTTTTGATGTGCAATAATCATACTGTATAATCTGTAGAAAATATAATTTTTTTCAGGTGACACATTTAATTAGTATAAATAATTAAAAAATATCATGCCTCATTTGCATATGAAAATAGCCTGATACCACCGCGAGTCACTACCAGTAAAATAAATATTAATAAATGATTTTATCCCGTCAACACAGTGCGTATGTGCCGTGAAACACGGTGCCGTGAAACATTTTTGATATCCAATCAATACTATTTTTGCATTTTACAGCCATTTTTAGGTGTTGACGGGATAAATAGAATAGTAGGTTAGTGCCGTGAATGGGAAAAATATCTGGCGCGGCACGGAAATGGGATGTGCTCGGCAGAGCCTCGCCCATCCCGTTTCCTGAGCCTTGCCAGATATTTTTTCCCATTCACGGCACTAACCTACTATTCTCTACATATATGTACAGCGGGCACATGTAATGTTTAGAACTGGTGGAATAGTAACAGAAGTATACACTTATTTCAAGGTACATACCTACTCATTAGGGGTATGTTGTGGGGTAATGGTGAATGAATGTGTATTTTGCCAGAAAATGCCATATCTACAGCATATACAAAACTATCTCTCCCTATAATAACCTACTGAGTGGGCACGTACCTTTAACACGTTGAGGAGTTGTTAAACATGAAATGAAATAAATGAAATAAATGAAATAAATGAAATAAATTGCAAATCAAACTATAGTCTGTTTCACGAAAGCTGACCAAATTTTACGGCTATATAGACAATTCAAAAACAAGATTTCTTTTCATAATATTAAATTAAAGAAAAATTTAAGAATGAGCCTTCTTTTTATTTCGTGAAATTTGGTCAAATATTGATTTTATTGCGAAAACAAAATTTCCCCATGTTAAATCCCCATAGACATCTTCACGGAGTGAAGATGTCTATGGGGATTTAACATGGGGAAATTTTTTAGAATTTCAGTAATCCTGGACTGATTTTCAAAATTTAACTTGTTTTCTTAGTTGGATCATTTCCAAGCTATCTAGCTAGGTTTTTTCGAGTCAATTTCCAAAAAAAAAAAGTTTTTTGACTCCTCCCACACTCCTTTGCCTCCTTTTCCCCCATGTTAAATTCCCATAGAGAAATCTAATTTTTCGTAATAAAACCAATATTTTACCAAATTTCACGAAATAAAAAGAAGGCTCATTCTTAAATTTTCCTTTAATTTAATACTATCGAAAAAAATATTGTTTTTGAATTGTTTATATGGCCGTAAAATTTGGGCAGCTTTTGTGAAACAGACTATAGAGCAATTAAGTGAGGATGGCTCATGGATACTACCAGTTTCTGCCTGGACCCAAATACGAAATAATAAGTTTATGTGTTACGGATGGACGGATAGATGGACAGACAAATGGGATTCATGGACGGACAGATGAATGGACGGAAAGGCGAAAAGTATATACATGTACCACTCAGCATAATTTGTAAGCTGGGGGTATAATGAAGAATATGGTTGCACATGTACCATGCAAAATAAACAACAAACAAGCGAATAACAACAAATGAAATATAAAATGTTGGTAAATAGACTAAGAGATTGAACTACTTCACAAAGTAACTATAAAATATACAATATCTATGCATTTAACAAGATCTAGGCTACAATAACTAAACAAAATCCAAGCAACATTTCCAAACATTTTTTATATTTCTATTATTTATTTTTATTTATTTATTTATTTTTCATTTCTATATTCTTTATTTCTCAATGAAAATATACCATGTTACCACTCATTTGAACCCTGTCTTGTTGAGACGGTTCACATGAATGGTAACATCATATACTTTTAGTGAGAAGCAAGAAAAACAATCAGGTATATATTTCAGCAAAATGGGATATAACTATAAGGTACACAAACAAACACCCAGAACTAAACAGTAACACTACAACAAAAACAAGAGAAGCTGAAGACATGCCCTCGTAAAAATGTTTAAAAACCACCTATGTTATGCAGAAAACACTTGTGCTCAGAAAATATTGTCAGAACTCGACAAGCTTCGTTTCTGACAACATATTCAGACCACTCCATGGATTGTCCTTATCCACAGGTAGACGACTCGGACCTAGAACCAAGACATTGGCAAATTGAAACTATTCTCCCACCCACTGACTATACATCATGTACGATGTGTATTCTATAAATGTTAGTGGATGCAACAGAAGGTAGTCAACAGTAGCCTATTTCACCAACATTGCAAAGTATACTTTTCTAGCAAAGTATACTTTGAGGAAGAAATTTTCAATTTTAGGATAAATTTATTAATTTTTATTAAACTGAATTTATTACATTATCACAGCCAAATTGGCTGTGATAATGTAATATATTCAGTATCATAATTCTGCATAGTTTTAATCATCAAATATATGCACAGTCATTAGTTCTATATGAAATAATGCATTTCAGGAAAAATAAATGATTACTCCCTCAAAGTATACTTTGCTAGAAAAGTATACTTTACAATTTTGATGAAATTGGCTACTGAAGTGGGTGCATTGAGTTAACTTTTGGAATTGTTGATTTTCTAGGTCCTAGGTCTGATACAATATTTAATCATAATATAGGAAGAGCTGGGTTCTTCGTCTGTGTCCTAAAGCAGTGCATTTGAAAGATAGTCTTAACCATTATCATGTTGAATTTTGTCATATGCTGATTATGTTTTTGTTTTCCATTTTAGCAACAAAAGCATGGTTTGGCAGCACTTTAGATTGCCAAATCATGTTTTTATTGAGAAACAAGAGACAAGGCAAAGCCAAGAAGGTCTGTTTTCTTCAAGGCATAGACAATTGGATAACAATCTTATAGCCGCGGGATTTAAAAAAAACAAAAAACTGGCTACAAATGCAAAATATAATACAACAACAGACGACATTTTTCGTTTTCAGCATTCCAAGAGTTAAAGTACTGAAGGACACGTTTATCCTTCTAATGGCTGGTTCAGACCGGTTTGTCTGTATGTGTGCAAAGAATAAAAATAATAAAACAAAACCATTCACAACTACATTCCGCCACTCACCGAAGATTACCAGAAATCTCTGGGTGCCACGCAAAATAAGAGTGGGGATGTCACAACAACAAAACAACAACAACAACACGTGCATTCTGGTTACCTGGGATTCGCCAGTCAATCTGGTCTTCCTCGGGATAATACACGTATGGCGGGTACGTCGCTGATCGATACATAGTCGACTAACAACTCACACTATTGCACAGACTAACTTTAAAAGCTGATACGTTTACTGGAATAGTTTAAAACTGTTCTAATGAATGTTAACCACTTTTAAAAAGAAATATAATAAATGCAATCTATTATTATTTCTTTTTTATTTTATTTTTTTTATAGGGTTTTACCAAAACAAATGGCATCCAAATATTTAGGGTTATTACGGTCGTGAATCAAGACGTATGAAATTAAAATTATATTCCATTTTTTGTTGGATAATAATCAATTAGATAAATGTGTATTTTTGGGTCTTTTTATCAAACTATTTACCAGGGCCCGGTTGCTCAAAGCTTCCGTTAGCTTAACAGACTGTTAAATCCTTTATAGCATTGCTAAGGATTTAACAGTCTGTTAAGCTAACAGAGGTTTTGAGCAACCAGACCCTGGTGAAATAAATACGGTATACTGATAATAATGCCAACATTTTTGTACAAACTTTTTCAAATATTTATTGAAATATCAATAACAAGAATAATCAAATACATTTTAATGAAATTAGAAAACAATTATTAAATGTGCAGAGCTCCAGATAAGTTTTGTATCTAAACAGTATTCTACCGCCAGATTTCCGTCAAATTTAATGCGTATTTTACTTTTACAAATGTATTATTAATTTTCGTCCTTTAAATATTATTATTGGGAATAAATTATAAAACATCAAACAAATTAAAAAATTCACTTATTTGAGCTGCAAAAAGCAAACACTGTTTTTGCAGTTCAACTAAGTAAATTTTCAACTTATTACTGTATTTTCCAGGGTTCAATTTTGGGGGCGACTTGGGCGAAGTCGTCACTTTTTTTTCTGCCCAAGTCGCCCTATGTGTCCCGCAAGGAGAAGTGCACTTCACCTTAAAAAATCTCGCAAAATATCAGAAATTCTAAAAAAAGCTGGAACCAAATTTGTTCAGGTAATCCCCATTTCCCACCCAATGACCTAAATCTCGCTAATTGCAGGCCTGCCAAACTGTTTACAATACCATTTGTTTTACAACAATAATCCCCTAGCTAAACATTGCTTCTGGCTACTGTAATTGTCAGTTCAAAACACGTGTTATTCTCGTGGCGAAGTTATTTATACAGTACAGCCAATCGCTGGTAAGTAAAGCATAAAGGTAGCCCTTAGTGGCATGATTGACAGGTTACTGTTGTGAAAGACGTCGGCAATAGATCTATCAGCGATTGATCATGAACCCGGTATAGTTAACTCCCTCCGAATACTCTCACCAGATAAACAAACACATGCAAACATGCGTTTTAACGGGCGCCGGATGCGAGTCGTTTCTGGGTCGGGCTAGTAAAAATTATAAAATTTCCGAAATAAAAATAGCATCCAATCGCTAGCTATGATTGTGGGTATATATACCCACTCGAGGCGCCACCTGACGAACCACAGCGGCCTACACAGCCCATGATTGCAACTTTCTTTTTCGCCGAAAAGTATGAAAGAATTAAATACGAAATCGATATATTCTAATGAAATCCTTTGATGCCGAAAACAAGCATTGTTTATTACATTACTAACTGTTTATTTCAACCAAATATGGCTAACTCTATTGTCAGAAAACATGAAAAAGTCTGTAAATATCAGACAATTTCGGTAATTTCGTACCTACGTAGTTTCTTCCTTTTGCAACTTTTTCCAATCGATGTTAACGTAACCCGATATTTATGATAATTCAGTTCGCTATTAATTAAATATACAGAATTTATGCACATCCAAGTTCATAAACGATATTTATGTACACAACACAGTTAAAGAGGTTCAAATGGGTGGTAACAACATATACTTTTTTGAGATGAAATAAAGATTTTTCTTTTTTTTTCAAATTCTACAATCTATTTTCAAATTCTACAATCTACTACATTTGCTTCCCAGCCCCCCTCCCCCACACTTAAACCGTCTCGACGAGGTGGCTCAATATGTTGATGCCTCTACCCGTCTAATAGATATGCTGTTGAAAACATAGAGTTAATGTATACAGCTACGCAATAACTATAAGTAATAGAAAAAATCAGGGAAAATATGATTTTGATCACTTCTCCCTAATTTCCCCTCATTTCTCCCTATTTTGCCTGGAGGGGGAAGTCACTTCTCCTGACTTCTCCCTAAATTTTTGGCCTAGATTGAACCCTGCTACTCAATTTGAAAATCAATGCGTATTTTCACATTGCTGGGAGTATTATGTACTCCCACTATTGACGTGTATTCTGCTAAAATAAGTGCGTAAAATAAGCCAATACACACCTTATCTGGAGGTCTGAATGTGTAATTCAATAGCCTTTACGTTTTCTTAATGCAAAGTAAACAAAAATCCATTATTTTCCAATTTACCCTAAATTCATATTTAATTCAACACAAATCTGCTATTATTCGCGATAGTATAATTATAAAATAATTTGATATTTGTAAAACACCATACTACTTCCACTTCCAGTAATTTTTCACTATCTCCTTTCAACTTGAAATATTTGTTATCGTTCTTTCCTCTGTTGGGAAATAGCTCTTACATAATTTGAATTCAAACAGTCTACGAACAGCTTAAAAATGTGAAATTAATAACGTACCATGAAGAAGGCTAAAGCAGCCATTACAATACAATAAATCACATTGTTACCTATGGCCAATAAAGTGAAATTATTCACATATAAAGTCATCTTTCTTCCACATGCTTATGCAGTTATGAAAGAGTAGGTCAAATGACTAAGCAATACGTGTGACACACATATGAAATAATGTCTTAACCGTTACAATGCTGAATTAAAATTTATCGTCTGCTGTTTATGTTTTATGTTCCATTTTTCTCATCAAAATCATGTTTTGACAACACTTTAGAATCATTTCCAATGGAAATGATTCTAAAGTATTGCCAAACCATGCTTTTATTCAGAAAGAAGACGAAACATAAATCGACAGCAGACGACAATTTATGTTTCCCCGCATTCTAAGGGTTAACCCTTTGAACCCGAAATCCCGCTATATCGGTTTACGAGCCGTCTCATCAGGATCTGCACTTTTTGCAAGTAATTTTCATATTTCTTAGAACAAAAACACCCCCTTTTCATAAATGGACGAATCTGAAAATCATTTTGTGACCATTGGATTGGTCGGAACATTAGCATATCACAGTCCATTCCAGTTCCTTAGGGTTGAAAGGGTTAAGATTAGAAAAAATAGTAAAATCCTATTAAAAACATGGTTTAACAGCACTTTAGAATCATTTCCAATGGAAATGATTCTAAAGTTCTGTCAAAACATGCAAGAAATTATATGTTGATACTCAACTGAGATTGAGTAACATTGAAATATTTCTGTTTTTCTGTTCTGACTGTGACAAGATTTGTTCAATAAAGTGAAATTATTCATATATAGTCATCTTTCTTCCACATGTTTATGCAGCTATGAAAGAGCAGGTCATATGAATAATTAAGTGTGACAGACGCATACGGAGCTCCAGATTATGTGTGTATTGGTATATGCACAAATGCTTACAATAACTGGAAAATACTCATTGATTTTCAAATTAAGGAGAGAAAATGCTGTAATAAAGTTGAAATTCACTTTAAAAGATGAGCTGCAAAAAGCAAACAGTGTTAACATATCAAACTACATTCATGGGGACCGTTTCACTAAACTTTGTACGACTAAAATCTTCGTAAGTGCAAATTTAGGATCGTCAGGAAATTTCAATTGATGGATTTACATTTATTGATGAAAAAGTACTTAATTTTAAATATTTTTTAGATTTAATGTGTTTAATAGCCAAAAGTTTGTCGGCAGCAAAACGTGGAACAGACAGTAGTATGGTATTCTCTGTGAACATAAGAGAGTTGTTGATCAGGCTCGGCTTGGAAACGGTAGGAATTCCTAGGTAGACTCGGAATTCCTACAGGTTTCCTAGCTTTGCCTGATAAACTTGATATCAAAAGACATTAACCTGGGCTCAGTTGCTCGAAATCTGTTAGCTTAACAGACGGTTAAATCCTTAACACTGTTAAGGATTTAAAAGTCTGTTAAGCGAACAGAGAGTTTGAGCAATCGGGACCTAGTATTATGTATGTACAAATTAGAGAAGTTTATAGGAATCATACGCATTGCCCCGCCTTGCCTGATAAACTTGATTGTATTATCTATATCGCTTACACTGCTGAATTAAATGTTGTCGTCGGCTGTTTATATATTTATTTTTTTTCATTTTTCTCATCAAAAACATGATTTGATAACACTATAGAATCATTTTCAATGGAAATGATTCTAAAGTGCTGCAAAACCATGTTTTTGTTGAGAAAGAAGCTAAAATATAAAACAACAGCAGACGACAATTTTTAGAATTTTTGTTCCCTGAATTCTAAGGTTTCTATTTTTCTCATCAAACACATGATTTGACAGCACTTTAGAATCGTTTCCACTGGATATTTTTATGAAGAAACAAGAGCAGATATGACACAACAGCAGACGACAATTTTGATTTCCCGCCTTCCAGGAAGAGAGGGGAGTGAACGTTTTCCCTGACAAGGTCGCTGGCACATGTGAGTCGCTGTCACTCCACAAACGCTGCGAACATCGTAATTTATTACCAATCTGTCGTAAATCAATTTCATATGCACTTCTGACTGATGAAGGATAATTTATAATTATCACGACCGACCCAGCGGTGTCGCCAGACGACATTTGAGGGACATGCAGTAAACCTAGTATATTAACATTGATGGGTTTAACCCTTAGACCGCTACACACAACAATTGTCGTCTGCTGTTGCTTTTATATGTTGCCTTATTTCTCAATTAAAACATTGTTTGACAGCACTTCAGAATCATATCCAACGGAAATGATTCTGAAGTACTGTCAAAGCATGTTGTAAATTATTCTAAAGCGCTGTCAAAGCATGTTTTTGATGTTAAAAATGGAAAATAGAAAATGAACAGCAGACGGCAAAAAATTAAGATAGCGGTGTTGATTGTAATTTATACCTAGTGAAAATGTCTGTTCATGATTGAAAAGCACTCACAAACACAGTATATTAGTGTTGTCCCTAATCATTCTTTTTTACTTTGTATTTTGTAACAGACAACATACGTTGGTTAAACTATCACAGCAAATGTGGATTTGGTATTAACCCTTACAATGCTGAATTAATTTGTGTCGTCTGCTGCATATTTTTTATTTTCCATTTTTCTCATCAAAAACTTGGTTTGGCAGCACTTTAGAATCATTTCCAATGGAAATGATTCTAAAATGCTGCCAAACCATGTTTTTACTGAGAGAAAAGACAAAATATGAATTAACAGCAGACAACTATTTTCGGTTCCCGCATTGTAAGTGTTAACATCAATCAATGTTTCAACACCAAGCAAAGACGCTGTACACATTCATATCTAACAGTGAATTAAAATATTACATAGTTTGTATTCACACTCCCCACATTTTCTATATACTACCGATGCCCCTGAAACTTGTGGGAAATAACTTCATATTAATGCAAATGTGTGGCATCTACAGCAATTCAAGGCCTAAAAGATTCATCATTCAATTATCACAATGAAACGGACATCAAACAGATCAGAAAATGCTTCAACAGCTCCGATACACATACAGAAAGCTGGACGATTAGGGTCTACACTGGTGGCACACAAACCAAAGTCGTCTATATCTGCCGACATCCACAATGAAATATTGTAAAATTCATGATTGATACTGAACATAAATACAAAAGTCGCTTAATGCACGTGGTCGCTTGTACAAGTTTGACTGTACATACATGCGAGGTAATTAGGTTTGTCCCATTTCTGGTACATTCACTATCTGCTGTTAGACTTGTTAACCATTTTCACCCCTAAGTAACTGGAATGGACTGGGATATCTTAATTTTCCGACCAATCCAATCATGACAGAATGATTTTCAGACTAGTCCATTTGTGAAAATGTGTTGTTTTTTTCTCTCTAAAAATATGCAAAAAAGTGCAGATCCTGATGAGACGGCTCGTTGCGAGCCGGCTCATCCAGATCTACACTGTTTGCCAACGCTACTGTAGAGGCCTGTCGTGTTGAAATGGCTAGGTTTGTCCGATTAATGGTATACATGTATTCAAAATGCTCTGTTCTGTTTATCAATATTTTAAGATATTTGATTGACTTACTGGTTGGTTGGTTGCTTGGCTCCTTGAGACGGTTTCAATGAGTGGTCACAACATATATTTTGAATGAGAAATGAGAATGAGAACAAGAGCTGTAGGAGAACAGCATAGCTCGACTACGAGGGTTGTCGATGTACACATAGCTTAACAAAGAAGGTGGCCGCGGCCTGCATAAAAACCTAAACCAAGGTTGACTAAAAATGGAAAATTATTACTAATTTTAGTTTTTATTATTCATACTCACCTGAATGGTTGCAAACTATTAGGTTGCTAAGAAATCGTCCTAATAATAAAAATCTGCCTACTCTAATCACTCAATAAACAAACCATAGACCATTCCGCTATACACACAGCCAGTTGGCTAGTCCGCTATTTAAACCCCTTCTATTATTGTTAGGTAACCAGCTTCAAGTAGTTACTCATTTCCATCAGGAAATAACACTGCTAGTAGAATAATAGACCGAAGTAACTTAAGTAGAGAGAAGATGAAACCATAAAGCGGGGAACGGGAGGAGGGTCTACCTTACCATTCAGGTGAGTATGAATAATAAAAACTAAAATTAGTAATAATTTTCCATTTTTATGTCTTCAAACTAACCTGAATGGTTGCAAAGAATTCGTAGTGATGGTGGGAGGTATTCTCACTACTCATCCTTGACCGGAATGGTAAGGCAGATTTTAAAACCCTCGAAACAGACAAAAATATTTGGCCTAGGTACAAACTTGGGTGTTACCTATATAGTAATAACATGGTCTCACCCTAGAATCATAGGGCGCCCAATCCGGCCCCCCCCCCCACCCCCCCCAACCCCCCCCTTTTCTACGATAGTAGATGAGACGGTGGATAAAGACAAGCACCACCACGCTAGTCTCGTAGACTGACTCGTAGACTTCAACCTCTGCTATACTTGGTTAGCACGCCGGAGAATACTAATGGCATAGCTGCTACTAACAGACGAAGCCCTGGCGAATGTCGGCGCCGGGCACTTCACATGCCATAGCTGAACTGAGATATACTCAAAATCTTAATCATTGTCTCATGAAGACACATGACACGTCCATATCGAGAACACAGTATAAAAATGCCCTAAGCACTAAGGTCATCCTAACAAGGAAGTGCTGAGGCGTCAAACTGGCCCTAAAGCCAGACCAAAACCTATACATATAAACCCAACGTGAAACACTATTCTTTTGCAACACCACTGCTACAAACTAGATAGGCAGCCTCGCCCTAATCGAAACATGTACAAAACAATGCCTCCTGGGCCAGCGTGATGAACCGTAAGAACCATAGATCACCACAGATCCCCGTTCATCAACAAAAGCAAGTGAAGCTCATCGAGCGATGAGCCACACTTACCAACCCCCAGGACTCCACTGGAACTGCAAAGACAAAAACCGAATAATCGGGTAATCAGAAAAAATCGCAGCCTATCGCGAACAGGTAGATCCCAACAGCCTCCTAGACTGATGCTACCGGCTGATAAACCCACAACTGCACCCGCTGCTACTAACGGACCCAGTTGCAGCACATCTCCCAGAGCTGCCAACCCCATGTCGGTCACATGAGGAACATGGAGAGAAAAGGGGGCTATTTTCCGGAACACCACATATGTTTTCCGGAACACAAATCAGTACTCACTTATATGCATAAAATAACTTGTATAGAGCCTTGGCCCTAGTTTCGGCCACCAAGACTAACCGAAAAATACAATTACACTGCTTGCAAGACGCAAAATCATCACCTCGCTTTGACAGGACCAAATTGGGCCATGTCTCGCTGTAATCATTGATGAACAGATGTGTTCTCCTAACTTCTTTCGATAAAAAATACCCAAATTCGTTGGCTGCACGCTTTGGAACAGACATTTAATGAATTTACGTGATGAATAAATCAATATCGCTGAGAGCTTAAGCGCCTCGGCGAGTATGATTACGGGTAAATAAAAAATTAGGATTTAATGACTGAATTGTGAAACGAAATCATTATATCCAGATATTCCCGCGCTGATTTTATTAAAAATCGTACTTTTAATTGTAATCCGTAATCGTAACAGTTGGCAGCTCTGCATCTCCTACCAGTGCAGAGAGCGATCATAGAAAGAAGTTGAGACTATACGCACCTCGTGCAGTTTGGGCCTAAACAACCCAGCTACAGGTTAGACACCACCAAATAGTTTTACTATATAATTTAACCGAATGCCATCCAATAAGGCCAGTCTCTCCTACTTTCACTATTCGTATGGATGTTGTGGGACCCACTTGTACATGACCTGCAGCCAGTCTGTACTGGTTCTGCATGAACTAAACAATAGGTTCACTTACTCCTAAGAAAGAAAAATCCAACCTTGTCATATCCTCCAATATTGTGTACATTTGTTGGCCACGGAACCTCCGTGTACATCAAGTGACCAACAGGTTCAGTGTTTTCTTTTAAATGCTACAAATATGCTGAAAACTGGTGTTAAAGGCACCCCAAAATGTTCCTCAAGTGAAACTGGGTAGTAATGGATCAAGATTTGCAAGCAAACGGTGTCTGTGACCTCAAAACACCCGCACTATTTTTTTATACCGGACTACTTTTGCATACACCCTGGGCGGTTTCGCACCATTTGGTGTCTTCTAACCTACAGAACCACTTACTGTAGTATAAGCTCAAGTAATGGCACTATCTATCCAACGGAAGACAATGGATTGCGATACCTCCCGTTGGCCTAAAGTTGGTAAGAAGAAACTTTACGGTCGGACCGGATGTCCTAAGTCTTCCAAACCTAATGCTTCACCGCACGGACTGGACAGAAAGTGCGATGCACTGTCGCTGACAGGCGTGACGGAGGGAGGCCTGGAACCACAACTGGTTCCAGCTCATGTGAGGAGGGATAATGTATCTGAGGGAGAAATCCCGGTTCATAGGAGAAACTAACCGAGTTCCTCCCACAGACAAAACGCTGATCGACCAACAGAAAGCAAGGAACTAGCCTCTATGCTAAGCCGAAGCGAAGGCCAGAATAAAAAGAAACAAAAGAAAGTCACTTAATTCACCTATAGTGGATTGAGCGGGATCGACCGACTGACGATGGCCCCAATCCACCCAGGCTCTCCACTTAGCGTCAAACAACTAGAGGTGGATGGACGCTGAGACTGAGCAAGAAACAAACTGAGCGATGACCTTGGCAGCGTCATCTGAAAAAACTCCAGCGACTGAAGGGTGGCCCGCTGATAACCGCCAGGCGTGAAGGTTAATCATAACGCACATAGGAGTCTACCCCCCATGCTGAGACAGAAAATCCTGGCTGACCGGAAGATCTATTGGCCGGACTGTCAGCAGGACCAAAGGCATAACGAACCAGCTCCTGGTTGGCCAACATGGGCCACCAGAGCGATCCGTGACTGAACGTCGCGAATCTTCTGTAAGAATAGGAGCAGCATCACGAACGGTGGAAACGCGTACCCGTCCTGACTGATCCAAGACAAGGACAAGCGTTCCACTGCCAAAGCCCGATGGTAGGGCACCGGAGACACAAACAGTGGCAACCGATGGTTGAGCCTTGCCGCAACAAATCCACAAATGGATACCCCCATCCGGACAAGATCGCACTGGACACCGACGGATGCAGAGGCCATTCCGTCAGAACCGGAGATGACCGCAGAAACCATAACCACCTGCCCGTGTAGAACAGAATCCGCCGCTGTCAACCCCGGCGAACACTGCCAAAAGCTGTAACATGTTGATGTGTCCCTGAGTTTCCTGCACTGACCACCAACCCGAAAAACACCGATGTAGGGGCTCCAGATGAGCCCCCCAGCCTTCTCACGACTCGTCTGTGGGCAGAAAACGAGGAGGAGGTAACACCATGGGAACTCCCTGTAGGAACCAGACCTCCACTGCCCACCATCTGATACAACGTAGGAAGATGGTGAACATAGGCAGAGACCGATCCCAAGGATAGCGGTGCGGCCTCCAAAGCCCTAGTAAGTAATACTGGAGGTAGCAGAAGTAACCTTCCCAGCACCACATACCCCGCAACTGCACCCAGAATGTCCAGGAGTGACAGAAATTTCCTAGCTGACAGAGAACCTATGACCAGTACCCGGAAACTAGGTCAGGATGCCACGCAACCTGTCCAACGGTACTCCGATGACTGATCGATCGGTCAAGAAGTTCATTCCCACCTAAGAGAAATCCTGTGTGGGAACCAACTACGAGTACTCTAGATTGGAAAAGAGATACCTAGATGAGTAACAAACCTCATACCACCGCCAGATTCCGTATTAGTGAACGAACGCACTAACGGTGAATGAACCAGTCGTCCAGATACTGGAGCAGAGAGACCCCCAGCCGCCTGGCCTCCGCTGCCACCATCTCCATGAGAAGCGTAAACACGCGAGGGCCGCCAAAAGACCGAACGGCAACACACGGACTAAAAGACACGATACTCGGAAAAAAACCTAAACTTCCAAGAGCATCTGCGGATGGACACGTGGAAGTACGAGACCCGCAGATCTATGGAAACGGCCCAGTCTCCTGGGCAAATGGCGCTCCGACCACGTCCCGAACTTCCTGTATAGCACTATACTTCAAGAGAGAGAGGCTATACTTGAACCCTTGAAAAATACCCCCGTCCGGGGAAACGACCCCACAGGAGGTTGAAAAGACGGAGCAGCAGGCGGGACTGTCGGTACCGTAGCTGCCCTTTGGCCATTCGTTCGCACAATTTGTCAGAGGTCAAAAGAACCGAACGGAGCAAAAACTTAGGCAGGACCGTTCAAGAATGACGAGCCGGCTAGCACTGCGTCTCACCTGGACAAGAGCATGTCCATAGAGACCTCCAAAGATATGTTGACAACAGGCTTGGCGGCACTGACCGCCGACTGAAGCACTGCGTCCAGAGACGATGAATCATCAAGATAGGGAGATCTCAAAAACCACGCCTCATAGAGGGGCATGTAGAACTTAGACCCCAGTGTGGGATCAAAGTTTTGGCACTTGGAACCCCGCAATGGCCAAATCCTACCAAACGCTCTCTCAATCTACGTAGCAAGAAACCCTACTGTAGGAGAAAAAAGAAACCTCGGCAACTCCGGCATCTCCACCACCGAATCAGCCTCATCCAAGGCATGAACCTCGGCGGTGGTGGCGGCAGAAGCGGAAACACATCTGCAGGCAGCAGAGTGTAAACTGCATACAGAACAACCCAGAAGGATGGAGGAGGCGAAACAAACTCATCCTCCACCGCAGATTCATGAACAAAGCTGCCCTCTGCTGAGGCGCCGTCTAGGACCGCGGGAACTGTACCGTGATCCAGAATGTACCCTTACTAAGGAATACCCTTCACTAGCGAAATGGTATGAGCAACAAGAACCGAATGGCCGTCTCCAACAGCCATCCTAGGAAGTACCCACACGGGAGGCTCCACTGGCAAACCAACGGCTGTGACGGAGCCGACAAACCCACTAAGTTCTGGGACTTAGACAGGGCCTCCAGAATCTTAGCCAACTGAACCTAACTCTATCGCGTGTCGAGTCCTAAACTTGACAGGGAATTCAAACTCATATACACTCGAATAAAGGAGCAGGCCAGACCTGTACGGAGCCAAAGCACCACGGAGTCCATACCACCTCGACCGTCTCCTACGAGAACGGAAGATCTAGATCCCGAGGAGCCGGATACAAGAACAAAAATATGTTCACAGGATACGAACCCACGAACACACCGGTCATAGACTTGTTGCTACCCCGGTGCCCGGTGCCTGCCCGGTGCCCGGTGCCCGGTACACAATACCGGGCGCCTCTCCTGCGAGAGTTTGGGTCCGCTGTGACCGGGTGAATATGATCAAGCACCGGCCGCAGCAACCCTGTGATAGGTAAAGCCCGCTGAAACCGGGCGATATAGGATCAAGAACCGGCCGCAGCAGCCCGGTTGCTAAGCCGATCCCGACTCCTATGACACGATCGACACACCGATCTCCGGGAACACTAAGAACGTCTTCCTAAAAAGTGCACTGGCCCGGGGATCGAACCTGGGGCATCTAGCCAGGTCGACCGGTAAACTGCCCAGTGACCTGTGGCTGCTGAAACCCGGTGCCCGATGGCTACCCAGTGCCCGGTGGTCGCTCGGCTCCCGGTGACCCGGTGCCCGGTGTCAGGTGACCGGTGCCCGGTGCCCGGCTTTATATATGCCCGGTGCCCGGTGCCCGGTGCACGGTGCCCAGTGCCCGGCTTTATATATGCCCGGTGCCCGGTGCCCAGTACCGGGCGCCTCTACTGTGAGAGGCTGGGTCCGCTGTGAACCGGGTGATATGGGATCAAGAACCGGCCGCAGCAACCCTGTGATAGGTAAAGCTCAATGAGAACCGGGTGATATAGGATCAAGCACCGGCCCCAGCAGCCCGGTATCCCCTGCATGGATCACCGGCCTATCACATGAGGAAAGTTACGAAGTCAGAGAACCCGACCTTACTTTCTCAACGTAACCCGACCCCCCCGATGGGGGGATCCCATATGACGCACCCTCCGAAGCCTTACCTACCTCGGAAGGCACCACCGCTCCCAAGAGCTGGGACGCGGACACAGACTTCTACGACCGTGAGGTATGGGACTACGAGACCCAGCCTTGCCCCATGTCGTATCCATCCAACGGGCGGACAAATCACATGGCCTCTCCTTGCAACACCCGCAACAGGCAAAGCACCTGTCCTTATGTGGTGTCCCACGGAGAAGTCATGTGCCCACACGAAGCACGTGATTGGGGCATGCTAACAGGTATTATACTACAAAACCCGATAGAAGACACCGCAAATACGCAACAAAAAAGTGTCACGGGAGCGACTTCACTAGGGGACGAACCCGTCAGGGTACGAATCGCGTACACGCGAACCGCGAAAATACGTGACACAGTGTAAAACACAGTGAAAATCCAAAAAACACGATGGAGAAATAAACACGCAATCCAATTGAGTGACAATAATATGTATTGAACAATATCCAATGACAAATAAGGCACAATACACGGCAGAAATTCAAAATTAGAACGAAATTATGGGAGATACAAAATATACCTGCACCTTGATAGCGTCCTAAAAATAATAGGAGGGGTTTACATAGCGGACTAGCCAACTGGCTGTGTGTATAGCGGAATGGTCTATGGTTTGTTTATTGAGTGATTAGAGTAGGCAGATTTTTATTATTAGGACGATTTCTTAGCAACCTAATAGTTTGCAACCATTCAGGTTAGTTTGAAGACATAAAAACCTTAACCAAGGGAAATTAACTAAGTAATTCAAGGTTAAATGTAGGTCAATGTCAGATATAGATCAGGGGTCATTGATGTACCTCAACGAGGAGATTGAAGTTTTCAAATATGGTAGTTTTACATATACATGCCATGACTAAAAACTTAACCAAGGGAATAACTATGTAATCCAAGGGTTATATAAAAGTAGGTCAGGTCAAATATAGTGTCAGGGATTATTGATGACATCACTAGGAGATGAAGCTGGCCAAGTATGGTTGCTGTAGGCCCAGGAGTATTCCATATACAAGCTTGACTATAAACCTTAACCAAGTTTGAGTCGAAACCTTAACCAAGGGGAAATAACTAAGTAATTCAAGGTTAAATGTAGGTGAAGGTAAAACATAGGTCAGGGGTTATTAATGTACATCCCTATGAGAAAAAGTTATCCAATTATGGTGTCTGTATGCACAATAGTATTCCATCTACAAGCTTGACTAAAAATCTTAACCAAAGTTGACTAAAAACCTTAACCAATGTTAAATGTAGGTCAAGTATAGGAGATGAAGTTGTCCCAAGTATGGTAGGTGTAGGGCCAGGAGTATTCCAAATACAAGCTTGACTAAAAACCTTAACTAAGGCGGGACGGGACGGTGACGCCGACGGTGAAGCCGACGGTGACGCCGACGCCGGGGTGACTACATAAGCTCTAACTATTCTATGTGTAGAAAATATTTCTAATTTTCGCATACATGTATTGTGATACACCGTTTCGCTTGCAGAAATTTCTAAATATTTTTTTTATTTCCTCTCAAAAACTTCTGCTGTGACCCCCATTTGAACCATCTCGTTGAGACGTTTCAAACGAGTGGTCACAACATATACTTTGGATGAGAAATGAGAAAAATGTGTGGAAAATATTTCAAAATTGTTACACACCAACATGGGTATTTGACATGTAATGAGTTAACCCATTTCAGTCTAAGGATACAATAATTTTTATTGGAAAAATCTCATTCTTTTGTTTATTTCTCCATAAAGGTATATGTTGTTACCACTCATTTGAACCGTCTCATCGAGACGGTTCAAATGAGTGGTAACAACATATACTTTTGAGATGAAATGAAGAAAATATGATTTCCCCCCCCCTAAAAAGTTTAAAAAGTTTCATACTACTATAAGTGTATCCCGTCTTTAATGACTTATATAGAAATTTCACATCAACTGCCAATACAGTACGCAGGATGATCAGGATCTATATGTGGCTGATGATATGAAGTATTGCAAATTCTCATGCTATCCTGTATTTTCTAATACTGGATAGCACAAGAATTTACATTGCTACATATCCCATATACGGAAGCCCATTAGGCCACTTCACTTTTTTTTATTTCCATTTATTCAAGATCTTTTCTTGAATTTCCAAGTTCTTGTCTTGAATTTTCGAGATCTTTTCTTGAATTTTCAAGATACTTTCTTGAATTTACGAGATCTTTTCTTGAATTTTCAAGTTCTTTTCTCGAATTTTCAAGATCGTTTCTAATAAAGGATGTTTCAAGATATTTTCTTGACTTTTCAAGTTCTTTTCTTGAATTTTCGAGATCTTTTCTTGAATTTTCAAGATACTTTCTTGAATTTTCGAGATCTTTTCTTGAATTTTCAAGATGTTTTCTTGAATTTTCAAGTTCTTTTCTTGAATTTTCGAGTTCTTTTCTTGAAAATTCAAGAAAAGATATTGAAAATTCAAGAAAAGAACTCGAAAATTCAAGAAAACATCTTGAATAAATGGAAATTAAAAAAAAGTGAAGTCGCCCTAATAGGCTTCCGTACCCCTACAATAACTCCTTGGTATGAACAAATATTTTAGACGGACATACCATGATCAGTTTAATTAGACATTCACATTTAAAGTTTAATTAATTCTTCGCATGATCACGAAATGTTGGCGACATTGCTCTAATAAATCTGTCATACTTTGCATCTTATATGTACATGCAAAACAAAAAGCAGAAATGAGCTAAAAAGGGACCTTCATATGTATTTGGGCGACCTATATTTTCTGATGGCTTTCAGATATTTTCATCAATGTGAAAGAAATGTCTTCTAATAAAAAAAATTATTTACTGATTAAAATTAATTTTAGAAATATTTAATGCATTTATATTCCTTGGTCAGTTGCTTCTACCTGTAAGCAGGTTTTGCCCACGGATAATATAAGCTGATTTGGGTCTATAATATGGTATCAAAGCCGGTATTCTCAGCTCGTAGCGTAGCAGAAATATAGGTCACGGTCAGAAAAATCTTATTTTATACCTGTCTATTGTGAATGATGATCAATTGTCACCTAACGTTGATGAAATCATCATATCTGACTATGACAGGAGAAATGGGGCTTATAGGTTTTGCGACCAGTGTAGATCCAGATCAGCCTGTGCATCCGCACAGTCTGCTCAGGATCTACACTGTTCGGCATTACATCAATGGAACACCAGTCAAACTGCTTTTAACAAGGAATATAGATTGTTATCCGGCTACAGGAGTGTGCTATTTGATCAGAAGCTACACTGGTCACAAATCTCATAAGCCCCATTTCTCCAGCCACAGCCACATAATTATGTCAGAAGTGATGTCACAGTGAGTTATGTTTTAAACTTGCAGCATATGAAATTGATCATACAAATTAGGACCAAAACCACCAGCGAACCAATCCCTGTTGCACGGACAGAACAGACGGCCGGACGTCTAGTCCAAATGCTATATGCCTCCAGCTCTAAACACTTGGGGGCATAAACAAAGTTTCCGTAGTTAAGTGTAGCTCCAGATTAGGAGATATATTTTACAAACATAATAATCTCGAGATCAACTACTGAATCGGTTAATTTAATAAAGTTTATTTGATGAGTTAACAGTACTTTGAGAAAACAGTAATAAGGACGATTTTAACAATAACAATTCTATCTAACGTCAATAAACTCCTACAGTATATGGCAGCAACTTTGATAAATTCAGGCCTGTAATTAATTTAGGGGGGTGCGTTATCGACGGCGCGAAGGACTAAACATTTGTTTGCACATCCACAGACAGACCTCGGCAGATTAATTAACCCTTTCACCCCTAAGTAACTGGAATGGATTTTGATATGTTAATTTTGCAACCGATCCAATCATGTTTTTGTTCTCAAAATTATGAAAATTACTTGCAAAAAGTGCAGATCCTGATGAGCCGGCTCATCTGGATCTACACGTATTGCCAACACCACTATACAGGTTAAGGATGAAAGGACTAGGGGTGCGTACGCACCCGTCGCACCCCATCTGCGTACAGGCTTGAAATTCTATATCATTAACCCTTTGGATGATGGGAAACACATAACAAGGGGAATAACCAAATTCAACTCTCATATACAATAATGCCAAAGACATATCTGAGGGCCAAACCAGGTCTCCAGTCAGGATTCCGGTACGGAGGAATCCTGATCGTTAAATTACCCATCGCAAGCTCCCACCTGCCGCCCACTACAGATCTTTGTACAAACATTTTTATCGTACAAAGCTTAGTGAAATGGGTCACAGCTTTCTACAGCTGGTTATGTGCTCTCTGGACAACACAGAATGGCTTGAGTATTCTTAAGTAAAATATTAACGAATAAATATAATATCTAACGGTAATTCTAACAGTAATAAATGTATGTGGCTGTGACTGGAGAAATGGGGCTTATGAGTTTTGTGACAAGTGTAGATCCAGATCAGCCTGTGCATCCGCACAGTCTGATCAGGATCTGCACTATTCGCCATGCCATCAATGAAGCATCCGTCATGCTTCTAACAAGCAATATAGATAGTAATCAGGCTACACGAGTGTGCTATAATTATGATGGTCATATGCAGTCACAAAGTGAGCAATATCAGCAGCTACACTGGTCACAAATGCCATAAGCCCCATTTCTCCAGTGACAGCCACATATATGACTATATACAAGTGAACAGCAGTCAACTTGGGGTGGGTAACATCTAGCAATACTGAAAGTATAATTATCAACAAGAAATGGCATCGTTAAACGAAGCTTATCCCTTCATGGCAGCCTTGCTAATAATAATAATAATAATAATAATAAAAAAAAGGTCCTCAGTAACTTTGACCTTGGGTGGCCGAACGTGGGTCGTACTGGCAGCCTTGATAATAAAACAAATATTTTTTGTTTAAAACCTTTTTTGCCTTATAGACAAGGTGAACATAAGTACGTACATGGACTAACGCTATATCTCCAAATGGCGAGGGGATAACGAGAATGGTAACAAATATCAATCACTGACCAGTAAGTATTGATCAGTCTCATAACTAGGTTACCAAACATGGTGGGAAATAACATCCATTAGAGCTACTTCTTTGGCATCAACGTTGAAACTTGGTGGAAGTTGTTGGTTCGATGTCATGTTGCTTATCTTAAACAAAGCAACGTAACGTCAAATAAAATTTAACTGACAAATTCCACCAATTCTCATGCCAGTTCTCCCGGAAGTTTTTCTAAGGGAAGTTATTTATAAGACTGGTCAATATGACAATCAAGATATGGCATTGATACACAAAATAAATCAACTCGCCGATAACCGAAGTGACAGAAGAACAATTTAACCCTTTTAACACTACAGACCTCTAAATCGGTGTTTGCAAACAGTGTAGATCCAGATGAGCCGGCTCATTACGAGCCGGCTTATCAGGATCTGCACCGTTTGCGAGTAATTTTCATATTTTATAGAAAAAAACAAAAACAACCCTTTTTATAAATGGACTAGTTCAAAAATCATTTTGTGACAATCTAATTGGTTGGAAAATTAACACATCAGAGTCCATTCTAGTTATTTAGGGTTGAAAGGGTTAGACAAATTAAGTGACCTTAACCTTGGGTGTTCAGAAGTGCAATGATGCATAACGGTAGTAGTAATGCACATCATACGTTGCTACACACATTTTCCCCGAAAAAAATTACTACACTGCATTAAGTGGTTGAATAGTTATTAAGAAAACAAACGGCGGTCAAAGATGAGTGTCTCACCCATGAAGGTCAAAGTCAACCGAATGACACAGGGTGTTATCCACCAATGTGAGGAAGCTGTTGATGAAGTTTGGTAAAGATCCGACCAACATATCAGGCGATATGCAAAGTAAGTCCAAAATTATTCACACCTTCGACGACGATGCCTCACGACACGTATGCCATTGTAACTGCTATGTCTCACTTTCCACTAACATAGGTGAGACAAAAATGGATATATTTAGCACATGGTAAACAGATAAACAAGGAGCACATGTTTTTTAACTCTTTGCATGCTGGGAAATTTGTGGGCTATAAATAGTTAAAAAATAGCAGATGACAATTCATCATATTTTCTTGTATTTCTCACCGTAAATATCATGAATATGTCCTGGAATTTCATTAGAATTGAGTCCCGAGGACTCAATTCTAATGAAATTTCAAGACATATTTACAGAGAGCTTAAAACATATACTCCTAATTCGTTTGGCGGATATTTCCGCCGCTAGCATGCAAAGAGTTAAGTTCATCATGTGCGAAAAGCAAATGCATTCATTCGTTTTGTTTTCTTTATAATTTTTCCACCACTTCATGCATTTGGGTAGTGATTGGGGAAAATGTCAAAGACGTTGGTCATTTGGGCAACATTTGGAAGGGTGTATAATGGAAAATAAATACTTGAAAGCGCAATAACTTTTGTAAAATTAAGTTGACATACCGCCAGGGCTCCAGATAACGAATTAGTAATAGAGTATTGTCACTCCATCATTTCTGAAGCAATTGGGTATTTCAAAATTTTAATTGGGTAAAATAAAATCACACTACTGTTTACACATCAACAGACAGCAATTATTGAATAGTTTGCTTCGAAATGAAAACATGTTTTGGCATTTCATTAGAATTGTCTCTTTGGTTTTTGTCAATTTTAATTGGGTATTTAAGCAAATACACAGCTTATCTGGAGCTCTGATACCACTATTGGCAATGAGCTGATGGAGTGTTGGTTAATAAGCCAACACATAAGTATGTAATAGATCAATAGCAAACCGATGATAACTGAAGGACTAGTTGAATAGAAATGAGATCAGACAAGGGCACCATGTATTGCACCCTCCCACGATGGTGCACACTAAATCAGGTTTTGCTAAAGAAATGCACACACATAAATCAAGTGACCATGAACTTGATTTGATGATGATGATAAACAAGCTGGTTAGCTTTCAAGCAAATCCTCCGTGACATTACAGAGATATGGTAAAACGTACATAAAAACGAGAAATCAGTGACACTGAAAGACGTACTGCTCAAAAACTTTAACACAAATTTCTAAGTCATCTGACCTTGACCTTCAGCACATGTGCTGAAGGTCAAGGTCAGCTGACTTGGAAATTTGTGGGTGGGCTACAGACTAAACATATGGTGACGACAAATAAGTGTAGGAAGTTTCAAGCCCATCCGACTTACGGTAACAGAGATAGTAGGTAAACTGAAAAGTTTAACACAAACCACATGAACAGACAATGAAAAGAACAAAGAGATGGACAGGTTGGTGATTAATATAACCTGAAAAATACAAAAAATAACTTTAGTTCAATTTTAACCACTTAGCTGGATAGCCGGACAAACTGACAGTATTATATTTGGAAACCGTTCTATACACAGGTTTGTTTGTTTGTTGGGGTTTAACGGCATATCAACAGCTAAGGTCATTTAAGGCCGGGTCAATGGGTTTGGTACTAAATCCCATATATTACCTGTACAAGTACATGTACATGTTCGAGTACATGTACAAATGGGGGGAAAATCCCAAAATAAGAACTGAATATTTAGAATAAAAAGATATATATTCAGCCCTGAAATCAGAATAATCTGATGCCAGGTCCTCGCCACACCAGAACCACTTGGCCCCCTCCCAAAAACAGTAGGATCAGTAATAATCTTACTACTTTTATAATGGGCAATAACCCAATTGAACTCCCAGGTAAGAAAAGAGCCAAAGATAAAAACGTACCCGAGGGCCAAACCAGGCAAATCGTGATTCCTATAAGGAGGAACCCCTACCGTTAATTTACGCCGTCACGTTCGCCCGACCTAAACCACCCACTCTATACACACGTATAAAATATAAAAGCGAAGGTCATTTAAAAATGTGAAAATATGTTTTGCCATTATCTGCATTACAGGGTCAATGGTGCAGTTTGCTGATAATGTTGTTTCCAAGAAATGCAGTGATGTTGATAATATGACATACTGCGAGATAATGACACCGTCTAATCGCCTGCACATGCACGAACCTACTTGGGAATGACCTAGTTTTAGTGAATGACAAATGTGACAATCTGCGACAATACAGACTGTTTGAGAACAGCATAGCTCAACTGTGTGCACACAGACGTCATTTCAATCACTATGTCTCGCATTTCACAAATGGACTCTACCAAAAAATAATACTGGTGTACCATATTTATTCTAATAGTAGCCCCCTCTCTTATAGTAGCCCCCACTCTCATATTTGCAATCTAAATATGTCATTTTCACATACAAAAGCCGTTTAAAAAACATTTAAACCACAAATTGCATAGCCCTGGGGGTATTTATTAGAATAAATACGATAAGTCTACATAGTGGGAACAAAGTACGAATTTATTTATTTTGCTCTGAATTAATTATGTGTACATTATTTTGTTCTGCGTTATTTATGTGTGCATTATTTTGTTCTGCATTATTCATGTGTGCATTATTTTGTTCTGAATTATTTATGTGTACATTATTTTGTTCTGCGTTATTTATGTGCGCATTATTTCGTTCAACATTATTTTGTTCTGCATTATTCATGTGTGCATTATTTTGTTCTGTATTATTTACATGTGCATTATTTTGTTCTGCATTTAATATTTATGTGTGCATTATTGTGTTGTGCATTATTTCGTTCTGCATTATTTATGTGTGCATTATTTTGTTCTCATTACGCAAACATTGTATTAGCGAGCATACCTCACTATACCCCCAGTTACCTATGTAAACAGGGGTATGATGAGGTGCCCGCGCAATAGGTAATGCGGTCAAATAGGTCACGATGCAGTGACTATTTTCGATCAATAACTTATGTTGTAAGCGATTGTAATGTGTATTTTCAATATTTATATAATTAAAATGTATCATATCGATACCCCTTTAAGTAATATTTGTATATTTTAAATGTATTGATGTTCTCATGAAGCGCATGAATATAAGTATTAATTAATCCAGCTTATATTGAGGCAAATCACACAGCCTTAAAACATAGTGCTGGAGTATAAACCATAGTATCGTGTATTATTCATAAGTATATCACTATGAAACATTAATTACAATATGTATGCATATTATTAAAACAGTAGATGCTACCGCTGTTTCGCTATATGTGATATTTATAACAAAATATTTTTTTTATTCGGCCGCGTACGGATTTCTGTCACACAAAGCGCCATTTTCAGTTCATATTTTGACCTGTGCATATGAACAGGACTAAGTTTAAACAACTCTCGATTCCGTCCTATTAAAATTTCTCTGCAGAATGTTCAGACTAACTACATAAATAATGCTGCTAAATAAATGTTAACGGCTGGCACATGGTCATCACTAAAAGGAAGAAACCACAGTCGTATTATTTAAAAATAAGATTTACCCGAGACCTCATGGGGGCCGCCATTAATCCAGTGTAAACAATAGACCGTGTGATCCCATTCCCTGAGTAGCCGCTGCTTAGTGAAACGGTGTGCTAATCATGATATTATTTTCCCCATAAATTGGAAACGGTTTGAATTTCTCGGTAAAAACTACGAAAGTCATACAAAATAACGATGTATATTTAATATTGGATACGCATAAACGGTATTACTCTCTCATCGGATCGTCAGTTGTCGTCGATAGTGATTTAACGTACTGATCTGGTCTTAATGTATTGTCAACTTTCAACGCCATTTACAGAATATATGGCTAATTTTGGAAATAAATAACGGCAAATTACGATGACGTCTGCTCTGAAATATCTGTCAACTTGCGGACGTAATTTAAGGAAATCGATTATATTTTAAGGCTACATCTGTGACTAATTACGAATTTATGTATGGTCTTTGGCTACACCCGACACATTACACAGATCTAGTTGTAAATACACGTCGCTTTGTGCGGGGGAAAAAAATTGATAATGCGTAGTTGTGTGTGACGAGGTGTTGATCTGATGACACCACACAGCTGTGACCCTTAGGCAATGTTTTGAAATGGACGTGTCGTTTTGATGTGTGCCGCAACACCTCACTGTCGGAGACAACATGACAATTAACGATATACTCTCAATTATACACAGATCTATTAGACGGCTGGTTATTTAAAATAAAGAGTAGTTCAGTACACCTTCGCCGATATTGTTTTTAGAAAATCAGTAATATTTTCCGTAAATGGTGTTGAAAAGTTGACAAAAATTCTATCACCGTATTTAGTTGTGCCGATATTGTTTTAAAAAATCAGTAATTTTTTTCCTTAAATGGTGTTGAAAATGTACAAAATATATAGCCGCATTTCTCCGATATTCGTTTAGAAAATCACCAATATTTTCTGTAAATGGTGTTGACACAAAATGCAGCGTTCACGCGGAATTCAAATAAAATAAAAAATAATAATTTAATAAATAGACGCCGATGGCTACTGTGTTTGCGGCCAGTGAATTCTGGTCATGATAGCCACAGGCGCAGTTCGAACAGTGTTGTGAGCAGATGGAGGACAATAATTATTTCAAATTCATAAAAAAATGTTTGCTGTCCGAAAATTAATTAATTGTGACAGCCAAAAAAATAGATTTTGGGACAGTAAAACATTATATGGTATAGACAGTACCTCAAACTTAAACAAACAGTAACAAACTGTCTGTGTATATATTACTTAAAGACAGACACTTTCATTGTTGGTAAGTTTCTATCAATTTATAGGTATTTTTATTAAAATCATAAAATTGTGAAAATATTAAAATCACAAAAATAATATACATGTATATGGAGAAAAAAAAAAATACCACGTCGAGGTTTGAACCCCCAACCCTTTCGGGAATCGGTAATTAAGTCATTGAAGTCGGCGACCTTAACCTCACGACTATTGCGCCATTTACGACAATCACAGTTATACAGAAGTGCTATCAGTATTACGCAACCATTTGAACGTAATAATTATTAAATTATTTGCAACTCCATCTACAACGATACCGTTACAGAGATACGCTATTGAAACAACATGTATTAGTACCCATAACATAAGAAAGTAATGTATCATTATATATCACAGGAGATAGATTAAAACTATATATACTAATCATAAACAGAACAATCCGCTTGGCTCGTATGAAAATAGTTCGCGTGATATTGATTATCTCCCTTGCCGAAAGTAGTTCCGTGATTTATTAATTCCAAATAAGACGTGTTTGCGTAATGTGCATTATTGTGTGCATTATTTTGTTCCGCATTATTTATGTGTGCATTATTTTGTTCTGCATTATTTATGTGTGCATTATTTTGTTCAGCATTATTTTGTTCTGCATTATTCATGTGCACATTATTTTGTTCTGTATTATTTACATGTGCATTATTTTGTTCTGCATTATTTATGTGTGCATTATTTTGTTTTGCATTATTTATGTGTGCATTATTTTGTTCAGCATTATTTTGTTCTGCATTATTCATGTGTGCATTATTTTGCTCTGAATTATTTGTGTGCACATTATTTTGTTCTGCGTTATTTATGTGCGCATTATTTTGTTCAGCATTATTTTGTTCTGCATTATTCATGTGTGCATTATTTTGTTCTGAATTATTTATGTGTACATTATTTTGTTCTGTGTTATTTATGTGCGCATTATTTTGTTCAACATTATTTTGTTCTGCATTATTCATGTGTGCATTATTTTGTTCTGTATTATTTACATGTGCATTATTTTGTTCTGCATTATTTATGTGTGCATTATTGTGTTGTGCATTATTTCATTCTGCATTATTTATGTGTGCATTATTTTGTTCGTGTGCATTATTTTGTTCTGCATTATTTATGTGCACATTATTTTGTTCTGCATTATTTATGTGTTCATTATTGTGTTCTGAATTATTTATGTGTGCATTATTTTGTTCTGAATTATTTATGTGCGCATTATTGTGTTCTGCATTATTCATGTGTACATTATTTTGTTCTGCAATATCCATGTGTGCGTTTTGACCTGCACCAGAGTGATCGCCTCGTTGATACCTTCGATTTGGTATATGACATGACCATATTCGGTCAAAAATAAAATTTGACCCCAATTTAACCCCAAGGGCCACGCCCATTTTTGACCCCAGGGTCACCATCTTAACAAATTTGAAAGAGCATTGTACATCGATCATTCCTACCAAGTTTTGTCGAAATCCTGTTGGCGGTTCTTGAGAAGAAGAATTTGAAGAATTTGTGCTATTTTTAGACGGTGGCCATCTTGGATTACGTGATGACGTCATTTTAAGAAATTTGTAATCCTCCTACCTATGGACCATGGCCATGAAGTTTGGTGACTATAGGCCCAATGGTTACCTAGGTGAAGACGTTTGAAAATGTTCACGGACGACGGACGACAGACGACGGACGACGACACATTGCGGTAACAATAGCTCAATGAGCTTCGCTCAGGTGAGCTAAAAATGTAGTTTGTCGAAGCACTTAGGTGATTTTGAACTTCCAAAAAATAAACGGACGGACAGACGGACAGACAAGCAAAATCTATAGGGACCCTAATAACTGTCACTGTATACTAATTCACCTATAGCCACGTGGTTAACCTTTGTCAAGTCAACCTATAGCCATCTAGTTAACCTATAGACAGTCTCCGTCTAGTAAATCCATATGCGTCTAATCAACATATAACCGTCTCCACCAAATCAACCTATAGCCCGTCTAGCCCGAGTCGTAAACACACATCCACACCAGGTTAGTCAGTTTATTTAAGCCAACACTGCACTCCATACCTGTCTGTGGCCATAGCTACTAAGTGTCACTCCTACAGGAAAATTGGCATACATGTAGAATGTTTGGTGGCAAGGTTCTCATATCACAACTGATACAATACACAATGAAACCATATAACATAAATATTACGGTAGCCATTCTGAAAACAGCAATAGGTTAGCACTGTCAAGTACATGTATATCAAATATATCCAAGCCATTTATGCCAAGTGAACCATTCTGAAAACAGTAATACTTATAGCACTAATTTTCAAGTACTGTTATAGCAAATATATCTAAGCCAATTATGCCGAGTATAAACATTAGTCATTCTGAAAACAGTAATACTTAGCACTAATTCACAAGTATAGCATATATACCAAAGCCCTAAATGCACAATATAAACATTAGTTAACCTGAAAACAACATGTAATAATTGAGCCGTTATTCAACAACCTCTCTCATTGTCCTCTACGTCAAGCTCTTTCTGGTTTTCCGACAGAGACTGAGCCGAACTGGAAGACGACCAGCTGCACGGGTGGTCTGGTGGCACATTCAACTCTTGCATTGTTTCCATGGCAACAGCTGATGTTGCTATAGAAACCTCTGTCGAGATAGACTCGGAGATATGATCTGTGGTGTTAATGGCAATATCTGACATTCTATCGACATTGTCTGTTACCATATCAACCCCAGATGCGATGTCCGCATTCCCTGTTGCCATGCCAACAACATCAGCTACCATAGCACCCAGTTGTATTTTCCTATTCTCATCTACTATCATGCCAGCATTTTCATTTACCTTATCTTCAGAATGTTCAGCTAGGACACCAGAAGTTGCCGGCTTGTCTATGTTCTCTATAATTATTGGCACGTCCGTTACTTCCTCATTATTGTCACATTGCTTAGCGTGTTCTAAACTAATCGTCTCACACAAGTTATCCCCCCTTTTGATTGACTCTTCAGTGAATTCCATTTCAGAGTGAATACAGGGTTGTCTACATTTGTGAAAATTGTCTGCAAGTTCATTTGGAACACTATCTGATGATGTAGCGACGTTTTCTAAATTGGAAGAAAGTTGATTGGGCTGACAGTCTTGGAAGGTTTCACCATCTGCCTGAGACGTTGGTGCGTCCAGTTGAGTGCATTCATTGGCCGGTGCACTCTTTAACATACCTTGCAAATAGCGCTTAGGAACAAGTACATTGATTTCATCAACAGATAACTTGGATTCAAACTGAAACTCCTCATCTACACCACTGCTTGCAGCAGGTGACAAACTCATACAATTTCCCCAAGCAAATTTATCAATTTCAAACATTGGACTGGGACACTGACCTTTTCCACTAGCAGGTGCCCCGGCAGCTGTCGACGGTGAACCAGTCTCGGTTCTATTTATAGCGGCCTGGTTTTCCCAGATTGGCAGCAGGTGATGCAATTCCTGGTGGTCAATGACGAAGTCGTAGAGGTCGACTCCGCCAGTGTTCGAGGGCTGGGCGAGGAATCGATCGGGGATGCGGGTGTACGACTGGTCGGTGTTGGGGCTACACCCGAAGCCCAGGTTATTCAACAATGTTTCTGGATCCATCTCTCTCTGTTGCAGCAAATCATCAACACTGAAAACAAAATATGAGAGTACCAGGCTATAGTCTTTTCATGAGGTAATGCTAGTAAATGCGTAAAATGGACATAAAATGGGTGTAAAATGGTGTAAAAACAATTTTGTCAACATAGCAGGAAAACAATACATAGTGCAGTAAAACTCTCCAAAATGGACACCTCTGAGTTCATTCTACAGTGAATGTTATGACAACATCATTTGAACCATCTCATGGAGATGGTTCAAATGGTGCTGTTGCAACATTGTCTTTTTATATGATAGTAATACCTGTTCACAACAGCAAAACGTACACAACAATAATTCCAATAATGATATATTCCTCTTTACTATATATGCTGAATTAAATTTTGTCGTCTGCTGCAAATATTTTATTGTCAATATATCTCAATAAAAACCTGTTTTGGCAGTGCATGAGAACTGTCTCCACTGGAGACGATTCTCATGTGCTGTCAAACAGGTTTTTTGTTAAGAATTAAGGCAAAAATGAAAAAAACAGCAGACGACAATTTTTGTCTCCCGCGTAGTGAGGGTTAATTAATTAATTTTATTTTATTGTGCTTAATGGCCTGTCAACAGCAAAGGTCATTTTATGCCAGGTTAGCGGGGTTGAATCCCATATGTCACCTGTTGTAATATTAAATATATTTTCTTCTTAGGAACAAAATGTAGTATGTGCAATTGTCATACGACAGCCGTTATGCAGATATCTGCTTTCAAGTGTTTGAACAGACATTCAATTAACTCACAATCGGTTTATATCTTAAAGGTACATGCCCACTCAGTAGGCGCAACACGTTCTTTATATCAGAAACTTCATCCGAGACATTTTCTGGCAAAATAAACATTCATTCACCATTACCCCACATATTGATTGGCATTATTATACATTTTATATCAGACGTAAATTTCCACACTGATATCAGGGGCGATAACCGTGTTTCCATAATATGTTAATGGACATTACTATATATTCTCTGTATTTATGTTTTGATGTGCAATGATCACACTTATAATCTGCAGAAAATATTATTATTATTATATATTTTTTCAGGTGACACATTTAATTAGTATAAATAATTAAAAAATATCACATCTCATTTGCATATGAAAATAGCCTGACACCACTGCAAGTCACTATCAGTAAAATAAATATTCCTAAATGATTATATCTGTATAGCGGGCACACATAATTTTTACAACTGGTGGAATAGCGACACAATTATACACTTATTTAATTCCTATATAGAACATGTTGTGCCTACTGAGTGGGCATGTACCTTTAATATTAAAGTACTAAGTAAGATAAAATCACATTTCACCATACCTGGAATACCTTTATTTATCCATTCCAAGAGGCAACATTAACCCATTTCATGCTGAGAATACGCTATTTTGTTTGATATTCTTAGATATATATGCTGTAACCACCATTTGAACCGTCTCATCGAGATGGTTCAAATGAGTGGTCACAACATATACTTTTATTGAGAAATAAAAAAAAATAAAAATAAAATATTAAAAACAATTCATACCTGTAAATATGTATTCCGAATGTAAAGGATTAATCTACATGTTTGCTGTACCGTCATGATCACAAAAATGTACACTCAAAACACAAATATCGCCATCTCGAAACACCTGAATAATATATATGGCTGTACCGGAGTTTGAGACACGCTGGGTGCAATACAAACATGCACCGTGCACAAAACACCAATATCCTGTCTCGAAACACCAGAATAATTTATACGGCTGTAGCGGAGTACGAGACACGCTGGGTGCAATATATACATGCACTGTGCACATAAAATACCTGAGAAATTAACCATGCAGAAAATTAAACGGCCCTGAATCACCGTGGTATGCGAATAAATTGATGTGTACGCATTATTGTCCAATATTTACGCACTATTTAGATGTATTGGGATATTTATCTTATTTTTGAACAAACAGAAACTAGTATTTTCTTAGAAAAGTGAAAATGAATGGGTTTAATGTCCAAGCAACAGCTAAGGTCATTTAGGGATGGGACCTCATTTTACACATCTCACCTAAAAGGCCAGTGGGATGGAAATCCTATGAAACTACCAGTAGCCGATTTCATAAAAATTGCAAAGTATACTTTTCTAGCAAAGTATACTTTGAGGGAGCAATCATTTACTTTCCCCGAAATGCATTATGTCATATAGAACTAACAAATGCATATATTTCATGATTAAAAGCATGCAAAATTATTGTACTGAATTTATTACATTATCACAGCCAAATTGGCTGTGATAATGTAATAAATTCAGTATGATAAAAATTAATAAATTTATCATAAAATTGGAAATTTCTCCCTCAAAGTATACTTTGAAGTCCAGGGGGCCGTTTCACTTAACTTCGTAAGACTAAAATGTCTGTAAATGTCACATTAACAATCTTTTCTTGCAAACAATTATTGGATTTACAAGAGTTCCGAAAGTCACAATATACGCCCGTCGAGGCAAGGCCAGTCAACAAGGGGAGATAACTCACTGAAAACCAATAGGCTTCTTCATCTTGCCTTGATAAACATGTATACCGAATTTGGTTACGATTGGTGAAGTAGAACTCGAGTTATTGCGTGGACAAGGATACAGAGTGCGAAAATTAAAAATGGCCGCCAAAGGGGAGATAAGTCATGAGAAATTTTTCAAAATCAATAGGCTTCTTCGTCTTCGTTCTTCGTCTTCGTTCTTCGAATATGTCCCGTTTTTTCAAACGGGCGTATAATAAATGTAAACCAATCAATTGAAATTTCAAGACGACTGTAAATTTGTACTTTAGTTTTTAGTGGTACAAAGTTTAGTGAATGGCTGCCAGTATCCTAACCTCAGGTCACAATCCATCCCCAGATTTTCTTAGAAATGAGACTATTCTAATTAACTAATCTCACACAGGATACTGATGCACATGTATCAAAATTTACCCACATTTTTGTTATATTTGTTTCTATATTCTTTATTTGTCACCAAATTTGTATGCTGTAACCACTCATTTGAACCATCTCGATGAGACGGTTCAACTGAGTGGTAACAAGGTATACGTTTGTTTGCAATGTTGAAAATATTTGTTTTTAATATTTTTTAAATTTTCATTATTTCTCACTAAAAATATATGTTGTGACCATTCATTTGAACCATCTCGATATGACGGTTCAACTGAATAGTAACAAGATACCAAATTTATTCTAATAATAGCCCCAATCCTGTATTTTCCGTCAAATTCTTTAATTCACACAGTAGTCATCTCAAATTTATGTGTTTCTATGCCAAAACCAATTCAGAAATTTGCATAGTCCCGGTAGTGTTTATTAGAATAAGTACGGTATACCTTTCATGGCAATGTTGAAAGGCTCTTCCCTTTTGTTACCGTAACCAAACAACCCATGTACCGATAGGCAGACGTTTAATTCTTACCTGTAGCGCAACTATACCATTACATTGCAGTTTTCAAATTTTCTGGTACGTCAACCAAGCGTTCATTTAAATTCTATTAACCCTTACACCGCTATCTTAATTTTTTGTTGTCTGCTGCTTATTCTCTATTTTCCATTTTTATCATCAAAAACATGCTTTGTCAGCACTTTAGAATGATTTACAACATACTTTTGACAGTTCAGAATCAATTCTGTGAAAAGTTTATGCCCGTAGCTGCTATTTTAAGAAAAATAGCGTAAAAAAACTGCCATTTTTGTCCGATAATCTGGAGGATCCCTGCATCTTAATTTTTTTGCCGTCTGCTATTTATTTCCTATTTTTTATTTTCTTTTGTTATCATCAAGAACATGCTTTGACAGCATTTCAGAATCATTTCCAATCATTTCCATTGGAAATGATTCTGAAGTTCTGTCAAATCATGTTTTTATTGAGAAATAATGCAAGATATAAAAGCAACAGCAGATGACAATTGTTGTGTGTAGCGGTCTAAGGGTTGACAATACTGTAAGAATTATACTACATACCTAGATACAATACAATGTTTATTACATACCTAGATCACCTAGGAAACATATGAATTGTAATCCCGAGATATGCAATATTAAATGACATTTTTCTGAAAGATAGATGACACAATTTCCAAGTATATTGCAGGTCAGTAAGACAACTATAATCTATATGTCAATGTGACTTCTTATATTTATCGCCTTTCTGTCTCAATAGCGAGCGGTATACACCCCATAAACATACGACAAAATAATGTATGAGGCCACATAAAGTTAATTTACTGAATATCATCCAAATTTTGGGAAAACTTGGGGAGTGTGGGTGGCTTTTTATTATTTCATTAAAAAACAATAATTAGTGATTTTTATTCAAATGTATACAAAAACAAAATTACTCTGGCAATATCTTTTAGGGGCGGGTGAGAATGATATTCAGTAAATCAATTTTATATGGCCTTAACATTAACCCATGATATGCCGGAACAAATTACAGTTGTATGAAAATTTGGATAATTATTTTTTCGATATTTTCTATATTTCTGTTCGGAAGTATATGTTGTTACCACTCATATGAACTGTCTCGACGAGACGGTTCAAATGAGTGGTAAGAACATATACTTTTATGGAGAAATAAACCAAATAATCAGATTTTTTTTTTCAATAAACAGTACTGTATCCATACTTAGATTTATCCAGAGTCCAAATTTTCATACTACTGTAAACAAATCCAGCCTAAAATGGGCTAAAACAAATTGTATGTACACGAGACTGGACACAGGCTGAATTTCAATTTGTAAAACATGTTACATGCCCTGGGGGAAACATTTAATAATTATTACCAATTCACAACATAACCGGTGTGCCCTTGGATGTGGTTTAAATCTACATAACAACAATATTACAGTAGTATAGATCTGCATGGCATACTTGTAACTTTATTGCATTTCAACTCCCTCGCGAAACTAAATCCTGTATTTCAAAACATTAAATTAATTATACATCCATGTATATATATATTCTTTGCAAATAGTTAATACAGCTTATGTCACATGAATAAGTTAGTGTGGTTATAGCTTATTATACAGAAGATCTCTGTTTGGCTTAACTATCATCTTTCCTGGTGATAATGTCTGTTCATGATTGCAAAACACAACAATCTGGGTCTAAGCTGAAACTGATTTAATGTTATTTGTGTATGGAAAAATTAACCTATGACATGCTTAAGATCAAAATACATAATTTTCACAGGAAATTATAATTATTTCTCTTATTTATGAACAGAAGTATATGTTGTCACCACTCATTTGAACCGTCTCAATGAGACGGTTCAAATGAGGGGTGACAACATATACTTTTGAGTAGAAAAAAGACAATTTGCAAATTTTGTTTTGTAATTTCGCATGTAATAGGTTAATGTTAGTATTAAAATAATAGCAAGTTGTTTCTCTTTGTCCACACAGGCATTCGGCGTGTTTCGGCTTTCATCGGTATAACTCTATACATATGAACAAGGCTTCTAGACCTCATATCATAACAAAATAACATGTTTAAAATTGTAATTTTCTATGCATTCTATGTATTTCTGCAGGATATCGATAATTCTCAAATGATCACAATGAACTTGCCACTACAATATTGACGTTAGAGCCGTAAACACATTATTTCATTTGTTATGATACGAGGTTGTGTCCAACCTAGGAAAGCTGTAATTCATAATTATGTTCTAACTATGTTATTTTAGCAAGATAACAATAATTCACAAATGAACATGTGCACTTTCCAACAAAATATTCACATTAGTGTTAATAAAATCACGGAATTTGTTATTATGATACGAGGTCATGTCCGACCACAGTTAGGCCCTTGTTCATTTATATAGAGTTATACCGATAAAAGACGAAACACGCCGAATGCCTGTGTTTGTGCACATGCTGGAGTTACAGTCGGGTTAGCTACATCTGTTAGTGAAGTGTGTTATGTATTAGACGGTGTTAAGTTCATGAGGCAATACCGTGGCGTTAATAACAGTGCCGAAGGTCACAATATACGACCGTCGAGGCATGGTCAGTAAACAAGGGGAGGTAACTCACTGGAAATAATTGCCATGATAGAATCATAAGCATGTATAATTTGAGAATCATAAGCATGTATAATTGTGTTAAGAGCCGTCGAGTAGAACTTCAGCTATCACATGGACAAGGATAAATAAACAAGATGGAGAAAATTTTAAACATAAATAGAATTCTTCCTCTTGACGTGATAAAACATGTACACCAAATTTTGTTATGATCCGACAAATACAACTTGTGTTATCGTGAGAATACAAGCTGTGCCTGCCTACAGACCGTCCGTAAAAACATGAATCTGAGCAAAGATTCGCATGTGCTCAAATCTCACGCTCATGCGGTTGACTAAGACTGAAGATTTTCATGAACATACTTAGAACATTTTGTAATACATACAGGGTGGCTCAAAATATATGTCCCCACTTTAAAAAGTGGGGACATATATTTTGAACCACCCTGTATATGTGATGATGATAAGCTGTTACTATTCTACCATGTCAATAGCTAGCCTACAGTACAATTGTGGGCGGTATACTTAGTGTCATATAATCTTAAATCTAGCCAAATATTGTCTAAAGTAACCCAGGAGGGGGACACAGACAGGGCAGAGAAAGAATTCCATAACCAATGTACGGACAGACGGATGACACTGAATTACAATATCCCAACCCTGTCCAGTAGGGAATGTAAAATTCTGACACCTTCTAATCTAGCAATAGAGTTTGAATGAAATCCCTACGGTAAGCCCGACCCAAGTACCAAGTTTCATGGCAATAAATTATCAAAAATAATGTGGACCGTAAAATATAAATATTTCCTTGATATTGCCGTATTAAGGTATACGTTGTGACCACTCGTATGAAGCGTTTCATCAAGACGGTTCAAATGAGTGGTCACAATGTATATGTTACGGCAAATGATGAGAAATATATTTATAAAAAAAACCCATAAAAATAATATATTGAAACAGATACTCATTACATTGGGAATACACCTTTACGGGCATGATTTTTTTAAGCAATTTTTTTTTATTTCTCAATGAAAGTATACGTTGTGACCACTCATTTGAACCGTCTTGACAAGACGGTTCAAATGATGGTCACCACATATACTTCTGAGTACATGTGCAGAAAATATTTAGGATTTTCCGCAAACAAAATGGCGTATTCTCGGCATGAAATGTGCTAAAGACAAGAAATGGCGTTTACACGCTGGCAAATTTTTTATGAAAGTCCATGTACTCTATCATTTTGAGTTAAACGACAGATGCCAGTGCACACATGATGGTAATACTTTATGTTCACATTTTGTAGCCATCTGTTCGGAATGGTGGCTGTTTTGTGGCTTAACCCTTAGACCGCTACACACAACAATTGTCGACTGCTGTTGCTTTTATATCTTGCATTATTTCTCAATAAAAACATGGTTTGACAGCACTTCAGAATAATTTCCTTCAAATATCATATCTGAAAGTAAGTCAGGGTTTCATTGAACCCACAATCTCCAGTATTAAAGTCCAATCAATCCAGGGCTCCAGATAAGGTGCGTATTGGCGTATTTTACGCAATTATTTTAGCTGAATACGCATTGATTATCAAAAGTGGTTGTACAAAATACGCAGAGCAATGTGAAAATACGCATTGATTTTCAAATTGAGTAGTGAAAATACTGTCATAAAGTTGAAAATTCACTATCATTTGTTCCCTATTCTAAGTAATGAAGAAAATCAATAATCCATTTGTAAAGGTAAAATAGCAATGATTTTGAAATCAGGGGGTATAGTACGCTTTAAACACAAAGCTTATCTGGAGCTCTGCAATCCATCCATGTGTTGTGGTTTATAAGCACCAAGTCTCAGATATGACCAGACAGTGATGAAAAAGTTAGTGAAAACTGATTTAACTGTACAAGCTCCAGATAAGCTACGTATTTGCTTAAATACCCAATTAAAATAGCAAAAAAAAACAATTGAAATCAGAAGTAGTTATAATTTGTGGTACCTTTATCATGCTGCAGAAAACAATAAACAGACCACACATATAGTATATTTTTCTTATTTTCCATGAAAACAGATCTTGGTATTTCATTAGAATTGTCTCCAAGGAGACAATTCTAATGAAATACCAAGACATGTTTTCATTTCGAAGCAATACTTTCTGTCTGTTGATGTGTAAACAGTAGTGTGATTTTATTTTACCCAATTAAAATGTTGAAATACCCAATTGCTTCAGAAATGATGGAGTGACAATACTCAATTACTAATTCCTTATCTGGAGCCCTACTGTAAATGTGTAACGTACAGTCAAACCTGTGAATAAAGGCCAGCCATGGAAAGAGAAAAATCTGGCCTTTGTTCATAGGTGGTCTTTATTCGCAGGGTCTTTTATGTAGTAATTACGTAATTGGGAAAACACATGTGTGACTGCTATAGAGTTGCTATTCTGAGGTTCAACAGTATTTGCAACTGTATATAAAAAATTCAAAACATTTCCTTGATGAAAACAATAACATATTGAATATCTAAGACATCATCTGACACACAGTGCCTGTAAACCTAAACTACAGACATTTCCCGAATTGACAGAGATTTTCTCGATCATCTATATTAGTTGTGATTGAAGTGTTACCATCTTGCAAGCACTGGGCGTGTTAACCCGATTAATACCGAGAATATGTCTCATGGTGGATGGAAGAATTAATTAGTCTTCTATTATTTCTGCATAGAAGCGTAGAAGTATTTGTTGTCACCACTCATTTGAACCGTCTCATCAAGACGGTTCAAATGAGTGGTAACAACATATACTTACGATGAGAAATAAAGAAAATATTTTTAAAATTTTACTACCTGTGAATTTATATAACATACGAAACAGGTTAAACAATGATTTTATTTACGTAAATATTTTTTTTCTTATTTCTACTTAGAAGTATATGTTGTCACCACTCATTTCAACCGTCTTGATGAGACGGTTCAAATGAGTCTTAACAATATATACTTACTATGAGAAATAAAGAAAATAGATTTTTTTGGTAATCTTTACTACTAGTACATGTGAATTTATATCACATATTAAAGGCTAAGCTATGGTTTATTTATGTACGTGTACGTGTGCACGGACCACTTACCAATGCCTCATATGGTATTTCCTTCTGATAAAAACAAGGGATAACAGTGTCAGCAAAATATAAATGTTCTTCCAGAAATATTGTTCTAGAGACTGAACAGATAGATGTAAATGATTTTCAAAGAAAACAACGTGAGTGTCTAGGTTATTTTCAAATAGAAAATAAGAAGATGTGGCCTTTTGGTACACAAATGCCCCCAATGGCAGATTGGTAGAACTGGCAGATTAGTAGAACACACACACACCCACACACACACACGCAGACAGATACCGGTAATCCATGATCTGTTGGTTGAATACAAATTAAAACACACTTTCTGCACATACGCACCGCACCTTTAACTTACTACCAAGTATTAAGCTTTCATCTATTATGGTCTTGAAGTTTGACAAGTTACAAGTCTCGACAAAATGAATTTTTCCCCAAAAGAAGGAAAAAAATTCTATAATAATGAAGCTAGCGGTACACACATATATCAAATATCAAAATTGAATTACAGTTTGAAAGTTACAGGATTTATAACTTACAAGATTAAATCAACAGGACGGAGGAACAAGAGTCAAGGTGTACCGGTATGATCACGTGGTACTAATAAAGAACAAGTACTGAAACTTCCAGAATCTATCTGATTCAATTTTTTTTATATTGTCCTTATTACGTAACGGATGAAATATGGCACATCAAACGCGTCATGTTCAGCTGCATTTGGTGGTCTTTGTATTTTCGGACAAACTTCTGTCGTTTTTGCGAAGAATCGATTTCCGTGTCTACCGATACGGAAATTGATTCTTCGCAAAAACGACATAAGTCTGTGCCAAACTACCTGGACCATCAAATGCAGCTCATAAAGACGCGTTTGCTGCGCCATATTTCATCAAAATCTGTAGCATATTAATGAAAATATCAAATAATACTTACTTTGGAGTGGGTGACGTTGTTGTTGTTGTAACCACGTGATCATACACATTGAGAGTAGCATAAAACAAAATATTGCAATAAGGATTATACAGCATAAAATTCTACTCTAACAATATACACATGTTGCATATAAATTGACTATTGCCAGAGCAACAGTTAAGGTGCGTAATTTGGAGGTAAATTTCGTATTTCTCCATCAAAAATGGCAAGTTGGGAGTGCTTTAGAATCGTCTCAATGAGACGATTCTAAAGCACTCCCAACTTGCCATTTTTGATGAAGAAATAACAAAATTTCACAAGTTGGTCAAATTACGCACCTTAACTGGAGCTCTGTATTTCAATGATTTACTGCCCTTTGAATTATATTTTTCTACATTCACTTGGAAAAAAGTCAATGTGTTCAATGTGTAGGAGGGGAATGTGTATAAAGTGAAAAATATCTTGTCGGTGGCTGGGGGTGAACCCAGGCCGCCTGCGTGAGAGACAAACACTCTACCATGTCACTATAAAAGCTGGCTTGTACCGCAAGGCAGTACAAGTGTTCGAGTATCGTACTATGGCCGTACTACTACATTTCCTCCTTCCTACAAATAGACATTTGTTTCTCAAATGTCTCCAGGTTGATTTATAGACTCCCTAGTTCGTTCTGTATGGAAGACATCATACATTACCTATTGGCTCGAAGGGTAATCTATACTGGTTCATTGGCACCACTGTAGTAGGAGGGGAATAGGTGAAAAATATCTTGTTGGCAGCAGGGGTTGAACCCAGACCGCCTGCGTGAGAGATGAACACTCTACCCTACATTCACTTGCAAAGTAATAGAATCAGAGCTCCAGTTAAGGTGCGTAATTTGACCAACTTGGGGTGAAATTTTGTTATTTCTTCATCAAAAATGGCAAGTTGGGAGTGCTTTAGAATCGTCTCATTGAGACGATTCTAAAGCACTCCCAATTTGCCATTTTTGCTGGAGAAATAAGAAATTTACCTCCAAATTACGCACCTTAACTGGAGCTCTGTAATAGACTAATTTCTGCTGATGTTTTATACATCATTACCCAGATTTAGATTTGTTATTTTCTGAACACGTTCGTTGTTTTTATGAAAACTGATACAATCTAAGCCGACTATCAGATAGATAAAATACTACATGGCAAAACTGCAAACAAAATACATACAACAGCAGATAAAACAAATTATGTGAGACACGCCATGTGATTTTGTACCTTCAGACATCTGCGTAATTTCATGAAATACGCTTAAAATATTTTCCATAAATTATATTCCGCATGTACCATGAAAATGTTGTCAACTTTTTACTTTATTTATGAATAATATTGTAAATTTTGTAAACATACTTAATGAAATTACGCAGATGTCCAAAGGTACAAAATCACATGGCGTGTGTCATGTACGAGTATATATACACATTATCTATGAAGAATGTGTACCATGGTCAAGGCCAGGCTGTTTAGAACTGAAATATTTTGAACGTGGTACATAAAACCATGTCCCTCATTTATGCCGTCGGAGTGACACCTGTGTTTGAACCATATTAGTGCAAGGGAGATAATTCTGGCTATTCACTGCTGAATATTGGTAGAGTTAACCCTGAGACCGCTACTCACAACAATTGTCATCTGCTGTTGCTTTTATATCTTGTCTTATTTCTGAATAAAAACATGGTTTGACAGCACTTCAGAATCATTTCCAATGGAAATGATTCTGAAGTACTGTCAAAGCATGTTGTAAATTATTCTAAAGTGCTGTCAAAGCATGTTTTTGATGATAAAAATGGAAAATAAAGAGCAGACAACAAAACAAATAAGATAGCGGTCTAAGTGTTAATGTTATCACACCATGAATCCAAGTTGTTGCTCCTGGTATGCGACTGCTACACGGGTCGAATACCAGGCATTCCTCTACTTTACTGGCATTTGGACAAGACAGGTTCAACAGTGCTGATTGATCTGGGTGCTATTGGTATTCTGATAAACTTGAATTTCTTATGCTTGTATGCATCGAGACCAAGCAAAAATATGCACAAATGACATACACACATCCTGCCCCGTCTCCTGATGAGATTTATTTTGGTTTATGGTTGATATGGTTTATGGTTGATACACCTCTTTGACTCATTCATAACTTTCAGAATATGGAGTGATATCTGATTCTGCTCAGACATGACATGAATTGGGATTATGATAAGTGAATCTATCCCCGAGATACCAGAGAAAAACACAGGTACAGAATAAATTATAGAAATGAAAGCGTAAATAAGAAGCTGGTTCAACAAAATTACAAAAATATATCGCAGGAAATGAAAAATACAGCCATTCTCACCTATAATGTCTTCGTCAACTGAATGTATTGTGGAAATACAAACACATTAATGCTGTGTATTATACTTTTATATGTTTCATGTCATATACAGTCTACACCCGTTACATCAAACTCTCTTTAAGTCAAACTACTGATAACTCAAATTCTTGGCCCCAAGTACATGTACGCATTTTCCTTTCTAATAACTCTTGTTCACTCAAATTTTCATTGCTTGCTTGCTCAGCACTGTTTGATTTTCGTTATATCAAATTTCCGTTAACTTGAGGTATTTCCCTCAGTCGCCTGGACTTCGAGTAAATGAATGTAGACTGTAGATGTATTTCGTTATACAATAATGAACACAGGTTACAATTTTAAATAATAAATACAGTCCAAACTTGTTTACTCAAAGTTCAGGGGACTGAGGAAAATACTTTGAGTTAGCGAACATTTGAGTTTACGAGAGTTATTATTATAGGAATGAATGGCATTTTTGTGGAATTTATCGGGGTATAAACTTGGAAGGCCTCGTCCAGTATTCCCGCGACTTTTCCAAGTTTATATCCCCGATAAATTCCACAAAAAGGCAATTCATTCCTTATAATTCCAGCATTTGAAATAAATTCATCAAGAAAAAGTAGTTCGGCATGGAGTTTACTGGGATATAAATTTTGGACAGAGACTTGCTACGGACCAATCAAATGTTAGGGAATTGTGTAAATATTTTTGTACTGGAATTATATAGGAAAACATGTACTTGGGACCAAGAATTTGAGTTTAATCAGTAGTTTGACTTGAGAGAGTTTGAGGTAACGAGTGTTCACTGTACATACCTACAGTTACATACACACAATGGAGTGACTACCGTATTACATTGCGGTACTACTATTCAAAGCAGAAAACATGTTATAACAAAGACTCAACCCTGCACAATATAAATGATCAAAGGTATAAGAATTACGAAACATTTGCAAGGTGGACGCAACAACAGGCCAAGTTTTTTGTTCCACAACAACACAAAGTGAAATAACACCATCGCCACTACAAGATTTTATGCATGCAATTTAGTGTTAAAGGCCCTGAACGGCTCAGTAGTACAATTTTCCGACTTTTTCAAACACAAAAACATGTTTGGCAACTGATTTAGTACACAAAACTAACATATACTGCCTAATAGATACATCTCAAGTCTTCAGATTTACATCTTAATTGCAATGTGAAGACAACAAAAACTTGGTTTTGTGTACCACTCAGTGCAAAATGTCAATATTGACAATTTCATTTCCGTAACCCAATGGCTTCGGCTCGGAAGCGAGTCGATAAACTCCGGCTATCGGAATTCATCGGCCGCGAATCGGGGAGTTGAGAGGAGTTGACCCGAGTGTCTATCGGAAAATAGATCGGGCTTTGAAACACGCACCTGCTGTTTGTTTATCAACAAATATTGATATTTTCATCGACTACAAACTCATTTTTGTACCAAAATGAATGCAAACAGTTTCAAAGTGTGTGTAAATAGAAACCTGTTGGATTTGTGTGTGGGAAAACCCAATAGGAGGCCAAATTTGGCAACTTGAGCCGTATAGGGGCTTTAAAGCCAATGTGCATTTGCTTCACCATGCATAATACCCATACATGAGGATAAACATTTCTAAATATTATCTGCAATTTTTCTCATTTCTCATCAAAAGTATATGTTGATTATATGTTGATTATATGTTGATTATATGTTGAAATGAGACTATTCTAATTAACTAATCTCACACAGGATACTGATGCACATGTATCAAAATTTACCCACATTTTTGTTATATTTGTTTCTATATTCTTTATTTGTCACCAAAATTGTATGTTGTAACCACTCATTTGAACCGTCTCGACGAGACGGTTCATCTGAGTGGTGACAACATATACTTTGGGTGAGACATAAGTAAAATAATCAGATTTTCTCACATAAAATATTTACCATCAGCATGAATTTGGTTATGGCAATCATGCAGTGTTAAATGGTAATGTATGTACATACAGCAGGTAATTCTGACAGACAATCAAACATGTCGCGCCCGCTGAGGATAAACATTTCTAAATATTTATCAGCAATTTTTCTCATTTCTCATAAAAAGTAGTACATAGAGGATATTCATATTTGTGCAATGAATATGACATACATGTTCATCAAGTGGTGTGGAATGTCCATATTTCATGAGTGCCGTTAGATGAACATGTATGTCATATTCGTTGCAAAAATATGAATATTCTATTTATTATATACCGCTCCATGGAAATTAGCAGTTTTTTAGACTGTATACGGTAATGAATGTGTATTTGCAGCCTATTTGCAGTCCGGCACTGCAGGTGCGTGTTATGAATATAGGTAGCGGAAGTAGTCGTATTTTCACCAGAAGATGTTTATTTCATCGATGAGAACATATGACTTTCATTTACATCGTATAACTATGTATTTCATGGGTAGGTATATAATAAATGTTGTTACCACTCATATGAACCGTCTCGACGAGACGGTTCATCTGAGTGGTGACAACATATACTTTGGGCGAGACATAAGAAAAATAGATTTTCTCGCGTGAAAAATTGTAATTCTGACAGACAATCAAACACGTCGCGCCCGCTGAGGCTATTATAACTAAAAACTTTAACCCGGACTCAGGTACGGATGCCAATGAGGCGACTATATCACGCTGTCTGCAAGTAGGTGTGACAAAAATTAAAAAAAAGTGAATGGGTTTTACGTCCCAGAAAAATTTAAATACAATAGTTTAAATGCATTAGACTTCAATATATCTAGCCACACCAATACAAAGATAGAAATGAAGAACTGACACACAGCAAACCGTAGGCAGAACCAGGTATTTGGTGCAAGATACAAAACACACACACACTTCACACGGCACACAGAATATTTAGAAGCCGACAAATCATACAACAATACGCACATAATTATTACAATTCATCGAACGTCACGAATAATAGGGTAGCGAGCCTCAGATCAGAATCAGGGGGCCGTTTCACTAAACTTCTTACCACTAAAATGTTTGTAAGTGCAAATTTAGGATCGTCTGGAAATTTCAATTGATGGATTTACATTTATTGAGCATAGGCTGCATATGCAGCCTATGATCAATAAATGTAAATCCAATAATTGTTTACAAGAAAACATTGTTGATGTGCAATTTACAGACTATCATAACATTGCACTTACAAACATTTTATTCGTACAAAGTTTAGTGAAACGCCCCCCAGAGCTCTAAAGATACAGAAATGTACGGCACTGCAATTTCTTACATTTCACCCAGCAGTTTACACAAATATTACGGTGAATTAGACCACTCGTTTCTGCAGAGCGGCTGTAGTTTACATCACTCTAATGTTTACAATATATGGAGCATTTGATGTCAGCAATGTCAATGACATGCTTCCATTGACCATTCAAATAATTTTCTCGGAAATAACCCGTGAATCACGAGACAGTCGCTTTCACTATGGAAATTAATTGACACAACTCTTGGTTATACTGCAAGTTTCATTTGCTTTGTTCCTATAATGCATCATGTGTGAAATGTTAGAAAATGTTTATTCCACCAGGTTACCATGAAATAATATGCTCGTAATTGTGTCCTATTGCTAAACAAACTCAGTTCGCTATACTCACTCATTTGTTTAGCGGATGGACCCGATCACTTGTGCCTTATTTCAGAATAATTATTATAAGTTTTACTATCCTGCGATATTGCAGGGTCCGTACCTGCTGTTTGTGTTACTGGTAATGCTGGAGTTCATGCTGTTCCCCTGGGTCTTGTCGACGGCCGACACCCATCGCAGGCGCTTGTCACACGGCTTCTTGCCGCCCGGTAGTTCCCCTGTCGGTACCCCATCCTCCCTACAACAAGTTGATGCAAATGATCATTCATAGCAGGACACGTGGCATTAAGGACATACCATGTCTTTTCTGTGTTAAGCATCCACCCAGTTGACCAAAACCTACCTACGTATCTGGTAAAAAGAAACAAGGCCTTGAACAAAAATGAAGGTAAATTTATGTTAAAAACTTCCTCAACCCTTTGCAGTTAGTAAAGGGTTGAGGAAGTTTTTAACCTGAATTTAAATTCAGCAGACTTTATAAAAAAATAAGAAGAACATTAAGCTTATTATTAAGTGCAAATTCATGAACAAATTTAAACCTTGGACACTTAATAGAGAAAGAACTTGATATGGCTTACCGGTAATAGTTGGAACATGATCATCATTAAAAGGAGGAAACCTTGGACACTTAACAGAGAAAGAACTTGATATGGCCTACCGGTAATAGTTGGAACATGATCATCATTAAAAGGAGGAAACCGCAGTCGTATTGATGAACTACAAAATGTGTTCATAGAACATGGATCCCCACCCACAGCTTTGTTAGGAAACGAGGCACAATTGCAAAATTCCAAAAATACAAGCTCAAACAGAAACTGTAACTAAGGGAGATAACTATGTAAATATGACATGGTCACATGGAGGTCATGTGTTTCACAGTGGTTTGCGGTACACATCATTGACCAGTGGTTTGCAGTACACATCATTGACCAGTGGTTTAGTGGTTTGCGGTACACATCATTGACCAGTGGTTTGCGGTACACATCATTGACCAGTGGTTTGCGGTACACATCATTGACCAGTGGTTTGCGGTACATCATGACATGACCATGTGGTTTGCTGTACACATCATTGACCAGTGGTTTGCGGTACACATCATTGACCAGTGGTTTGCGGTACACATCATTGACCCATGATAGCGTGCAAGTATGATGGTTGCAGGCCTAATACTATTAAAGATAAAAGCTCCAACTCCAAAAACTCCAAACTTGTGACGGATGGGCGGACTGACGGACGTACTGACAGACAGAAGGACGGACGGGATGGACAAGGCAAACACTAAATGTCCCCTCCACTATTGTGGTGTAAAAATAGCATTTACATTACAACTGATAGGTGTCGCCATTACACAGACAGGTCAGCTTAACCCACTGCAAGAGCCATTCAGACCTACCGTATACTGTATAAGCTCAATTTTGTCACGCCGTGTTACAATTAACAGTTTCGCTTAATCACTGTTACCTGTAAAGGCCAAAAGCAAATGAATTACAGCCTAATACAAGTTAATGTACATTTTAAAGACCATTATATGCTAATTGGTTACTATAAATAGCATTAAAGGTCAGCTACAGTCACCTCAATTGTTTAGTGCTCCAGGGGGTCGTTTCACTAAACATTGTACGCCTAAAATGTTCGTACGTGCAAATTTAGGATAATCTGGAAATTTCAATTGATGGATTTACATTTATTGAGCATAGGCTGCATATTGCATATAGGCTGCATAAATGTAAATCCAATAATTGATTACAAGAAAACATTGTTAATGTGAAATTTACAGACTATCATAATATTGCTCTTATGAACATTTTATTAGTCGTATGAAGTTTAGTGAAACGGCCCAGGTTAGTACAAAAGGGATATGTTGGCATTTTTTGTTTGCCCTATTTTTAGACACTTGATTGATTGATTGATTGATTATGTCTGTTCAACAGCAAGGTCATATACAGACGCACATGTACCAATACAGAGAGTACCATACATTCAGCACAGAAATTTAAATAAATCCGTAAAACTGATTGACAAACCCATAAAAACCTTTAACACAAAAAAAACTATAACACAAACTTCCAAGTCATTTAACCTTGACCTTAGGCACAGGGACAACATGTGTAGGCCACATAATGGATGATGCGTAACAAGCATATGAAGTTTCAAGCCAATCCGTCTTACGGTTACAGAGATAGTAGGTACACCAAAACTTTAACTCAAAGCTCGGACAAACCCCGACAGAGAAATGTATGAAGAGACAGACGAATATAGAGACAGGGTGCTGACTATAACTAGATGGCCACGGCCTGCATGTCGCGCCTTAAGGCGAGGCATGGACACTAAAAAAAGAGATATAGTAGACGGAAAAACTTTAACCAAAAAACTTTAACCGGATACACGTACGTACGTACGGACATACGCCAAAGTGCCGACTCTATCGCGCTTTCCGCAAGCGGGCGCGACAAAAACTTTAACCAAAATTTTCAAAGTAATTAGATCTTGACATTGGGCACAGGGGCCGCACGGGAGGGGGGGTAGAATGAAAATATAGATGATGATAAACACCCATGTGAAGTTTCAAGGTGATGGACAAAGCAGGTGCAGAGATAGTACATGAAAAAAACTTTAACCAAAAACTTTAACAAAAAACTTCAAAGTAATTTGACCGTGAAATTGGGCACAGGGGCCACACGGGTGGGGGGTAGAATGAAAATATGGATGATGATAAACACCCATGTGAAGTTTCAAGGTAATGGGCAAAGCAGTTGCAGAGATATAGTATAACAAAAAACTTTAACCAAAAAACTTCAACCAAAAACTTTAACCAAAAACTTCAAAGTAATTTGACGTTGACATTGGGCACAGGGGCCGCACGGGTGGGATTAGAATGAAAATATAGATGATGATAAACAGGCATGTGAAGTTTCAAGGTAATGGGCAAAGCAGTTGCAGAGATATAGTATAACGAAAAACTTTAACCAAAAAACTTAACCAAAAAACTTAATCAAAAACTTTAACCAGTCGTACGTACATACGCCAATGTGCCGACTATATCGCGCTTTCCGCAAGCGGGCGCGACAAAAATACAATAATAATAATAACGAGATTGGTCAGTAAGTGAGGCTTACGGAATACCCCCCGCGTGGCCCAGGCACCCCTAAATATGTAAAATTTTCCAAGTGTGTGGGCTTGTGACATTGACTCTGGGCTTAGCGGGGGCGGCACGAACGTGAATGTGAAGCAGATCCGAGCAAGGAAATAGAAGTTATAACCGATTTCTCTGATGTTAAGTTTTGTAGTAAAGAGACTAAGTATGTGATCTTGACTTTGGGATCAGCAGGGATATGTCATGATAGTAGAGCCTTAGAGGAATGCATGCATGAAATATTAAGAATTTTAGATGAAGTTATAACATATTTCTCTGATGTTAAGTTTTGTAAAGAGACCATGTATTTGACCTTGACCTTGGGATCAGCGGGGGTTGGACGGTCGTGGATTTGGCACAGCATGGTAGTAGAGCCTTACAGGAATGCATGTGTGAAATATTAAGCATTTTAGATGAAGGAAATAGAAGTTATAACAATATTTCTCTGATGTTAAGTTTTGTAAAGAGAATAAGTATTTGACCTTGACCATGGGATCAGCGGGGGTTGGATGGTCATGGATTTGGCACAGCATGGTAGTAGAGCCTTACAGGAATGCATGTGTGTAATATTAAGCATTTTAGATAAAGGAAATAGAAGTTATAACAATATTTCTCTGATGTTAAGTTTTGTAAAGAGACTAAGTATTTGACCTTGACTGTGGGATCAGCGGGGGTTGGACGATCGTGGATTTGGCACAGCATGGTAGTAGAGCCTTACAGGAATGCATGTGTGAAATATTAAGCATTTTAGATGAAGGAAATAGAAGTTATAACAATATTTCTCTGATGTTAAGTTTACGGACGCACGGACGCACGGACGGCCCACCAATAGTGAAGAAGGGGCCATTTCCATTGTTCTGGATCAAAGAGATGGCCCCTTGAAATGAATAGAACAAGGGGCCATACGGAATAAATCAAAGGATTCTTTTGTGTTAGGCTCCGCCCCATGGCCCCTTCTACACCCTTGGTTGCTCGGACGGACGGACGCACGCACGGATGGACAACCTGACTCCAGTATACCCACCCACAACTCATTGCGGAGGGGGGGGGGGGGGGTATAAAAACTTGCAGCACTGACAGACAGTGTATTTAAGAGTATGTAATTGATATGTGTACATCCTTAACCAAGATCATGTTCATGAGTGCTTATTCAGTGGACCTCTCCAAACTGACACCCTGGGGACATGCCATACATACGTGTACTTACCCATTAACCACGTCATTGTAGTGTATAAAAACTTGCAGCACTGACAGACAGTGTATTTAATGAGTATGGTAATTGAATATGTGTACATACCCGTTAACCAAGTCATGTGTTCATGGAGTGCTTAATTACAGTGGAACCTCTCCAAACTGGACACCCTGGGGACACTGCCATTACATACGTGTACTTACCCATTAACCACGTCATTGTAGTGTGACTTTGGTAGACACATGGCTGCAATGGAACAATAATTGATCAGGTAACTCGCTATACATTGACTGTATACACGCGGATTGGAAGTGAATGTGAATGGGTTTAACATCCCCCAAACAGATAAGGTTATTTAGGGACAGAACCCTGGTTTCAAGTCCCATCCGAAAGACCAGTGGGATGGAAATACTATGAAACTAATATGTCTAAGGCGACGTTTGAACACAAAACCTCTGGATTGGAAGTCAGGCATTCTAACACCTAGGCCGCAACCCATCTCTACATCTTTGACCGAACAGAGAACACCCTGATAAGATTGTGCATACGCACAGGCTTATGTGTGGCTATACTGGTCACAATCATAAGTTACTTTTCATCTGTCAAGTGATGAGCCCATCTATTGTAGTGCAAAATAATTGATCAAGTAAATCCCTATGCTGGTTGCAAATATCGTAATTTTTTTAATCTGGGGCCTTTTTCATTAAACTTTGTACGATAAAAATGTTCGTAGGAAAATATTTATTAATTTGCTTCTCACATGAACTGGCTAACTTATGATACAATTTTAGAGCTCCAGATAAGCTGCGTATTTGCTTAAATACCCAATTAAAATTGTCAAAAACCCAATTGAAATCAGAGGTAGCGAGTATCAAAAAGCAATAACAAATTTGTGGTACCTTTATCATGCTGCAGAAAACAATAAATAGACCACAAATATAGCATATTTTTCTTATTTTCCATGAAAACACATCTTGGTATTTCATTATGAATTGCAAAGACATGTTTTCATTTCGAAACAAACTATTCAATAATTGCTGTCTGTTGATGTGTAAACAGTAGTGTGATTTTATTTTACCCCTTTAAAATTTTGAAATACCCAATTGCTTCAGAAATGATGGAGAGACAATACTCAATTACTAATTCCTTATCTGGAGCCCTGGACTGAATAACGATGAGTGATAACTTACGAGGCTCTGCTATGAACCAATGCGCAGGCCAGTCTGTAGCTACAATGGTCGCAACAGAACATACGCCCATTTCTCATAAGTTCATTTGTATTAAGTGATGAGCCCAGCCATACAACAAATTAGTATAATGGGCCATAGACAATATTAATATGATTGTTTTGCTGTGCATGTTCGCTGAGTGACCTGTGCACATGTGGCAAAGACTGGAGAAATGGGGCCTATTGGATTTGTGACCAGCGACGCTCCTGATCAACTAGCACACTGCTGTAGCCTGATAATGATCTATATTGCTTGTTAGAAGTACAACAGGTATTTCAGTGATGGAATTGCAAAACAGTGCAGTCCTGATTCAAACTAGCTCATGCTGTTGCCTGTAATGATCTATATTGCTGTTAGAAGTACAACAGGTATTTCAGTGATGGAATTGCAAACAGTGCAGATCCTGATCAACTAGCACACTGCTGTAGCCTGATAATGATCTATATTGCTTGTTAGAAGTACAACAGGTATTTCAGTGATGGAATTGCAAACAGTGCAGATCCTGATCAACTAGCACACTCTGTAGCCTGATAATGATCTATATTGCTTGTTAGAAGTACAACAGGTATTTCAGTGATGGAATTGCAAACAGTGCAGATCCTGATCAACTAGCACACTCCTGTAGCCTGATAATGATCTATATTGCTTGTTAGAAGTACAACAGGTATTTCAGTGATGGAATTGCAAACGGTTGCGATCTTTGATCCAACTAGCACACTCCCTGTTGCCTGTATGATCCTATAATTGATTGGTTAGGGAAGGGTTAACAACAGGTATCTCAGTGATGGAATTGCAATCAGTTGCAAGATTTCCTGATCAACTAGCAACTGCTGTAAGCCTGATAATGTTCTATATTGCTTGTTAGAAGTACAACAGGTATTTCAGTGATGGAATTGCAAACAGTGCAGATCCTGATCAAATAGTACACTCCTGTAGCCTAATAATGATCTATATGATGGGTGTTTCATTGATGGAATGGCAACAGTGCAGATCCTGATCATCAAATAGCACACTTGTATACCCTGATAACAATCTGTATTGCTTGTTAGAAGCACAACTGGTGTTTCATTGATGGAATGGCGAACAGTGCAGATCCTGATCAGGCTGTGCGGATGCACAGGCTGATCTGGATCTACACTGGTCGTGAAACCCGTACGCCCCATTTCTCCAGTCACAGTCACAAATGACCGCTAACCTGACCACCTACATTGTACAGGTATACTGGAACAAGATGAGCAAGCAAGCTCTATCATAAATGAGCCATCATGTGAGAAAAGGGACCTTATGACGTTTCTGACCATCATAGTCCCAGATCGTAGCATTTGTGCAGTGTGATCAGTGCCTATGCTGTTCATTATATAAACACTGAACAGGGGTGGATCCAGCATTTGGGGAACGGGTGGGTTGCGAAGGTAACTCTTGCAATTTACTCCAGTACCGTCCGTAGCTAGCTACGGACGGTACGGGAGTAATTGCAAGAGTTACCGTTCGCAACTAGGGGGTTGTCATATTTTCGAGCTCTTCGAAATGCACTTTTCTGTGTTTTACAGCATTTAAATTCAGACTCCAACTGGTGGTAAACTGTGATCTATGTAAACTCCGTGGCTGAAAGGGGGGGGGGGGGTTTGCAACCCCGTAACCCCCCTCCAGATCCGCCCCTAGAAGGTGCCATTCAAAGAACACTAATGAATGTACCACTTACCAATTTTAACGAAACAAATATATTTGATTTGACCTTGAGCATAGCGGCCGTATGGCTGGGATAAAGAATGAAAATATGGATGATGACAAATCAGTATATGAAGTTTCAGGCTAGTCTGATGGGAGGTAGGTGAAAACTTTAACACAGACAGACAGACAAACAGAAAGACAGGGTGGCGACTATATAATATGTACCCCGAAAACAATCAGATGATCCGTAAATGCAATAGAAATCTATAATTCTTGCAAATGTCATATTAGGTCCATTTATCAGTCAGAATGACCCAAATGTCATTGCTGTATCTTTTTGACAGGCAGTAAAATGAAGGACGCTATTGTCTCTCGGGCTGTTTTGTGACGGTCAAGTCAACTTTGTCCTTGTCACATCAACCGGATGCAGAAAATTAATTTGGGAAGATTTGATTTAATCCTTACGCCGCTATCTTAATTGTTTGTCGTCTGCTGCTTATTTTCTATTTTCCATTTTTATCATCAAAAACATGCTTTAATGGCACTTTAGAATAATTTACCACATGCTTTGACTGCATTTTCATAGTTTTAAGAACAAAAACACCCCATTTTCATAAATGGACTAGTCTGAAAATCATTTTGTCCATTCCAGTTACTTAGAGGTGAAAGGCTTAACAGCCTGTCAACAGCTAACAGGCCGTTAAACACCATTAAATCTAATTTGTGATAAATTTGGGAAGAGAATTGTGGCATGTGAAGAAGATATAAATCCTTGCTGCCAGTCTAACTCTTTGCATACTGGTAAACTTGTGGACTATAAATACTTCAAAAATAGCAGACAAGAATTAAATATGTTTTCTTTTATTTCTCCCTGTACATATCATGAATACTTGCATAGTATGTCTTGGAATTTCATTAGAATTGAGTCTGGAGGACAAAATTACCTGGAATTTGATCAAATAAACTAATGTTTAACCGCTTTGTGTGTGTATAAACTAAGGGAGATAACAACCGGTACCTTCCGTTCCTACTGGGAGATCATCCTGGTGGTCATCGAGAGTTGCCTCCCTTGTCATCACGGCTTCACTGGTTATGGCCCTGGAAACAGAAAATATGGAAATGGAGTTTTTAGTTCTATTTATAGTAACATGTTCCAATGATTTACCACAGCCAGCTATGATTATTAACCCTTACTTCGCTGAATTATTTTGTGTCGTCTGCCGGAATTGTTTTATTTTCAATATTTCTCGACACAAACCTGTTTTGACAGCGCATGAGAATCGTCTCCACTGGAGACGATTCTCATGTGCTGTCAAAACAGATTTTTTGTTAAGAATTAAGGCAAACGTGAAAAACAGCAGACAACATTTTCAGTCTACAGCATAGTAAGGGTTAAGTTTGCGACCAATGTAGCCCTAGATCAGACGTCTTAGAGATTGTACAGCATACCGGTACGCAGGGGGAGTGCGACCCATTCATCCGCCGAGGTCTGTCTGTGGATGTGTACAAAAACTTTTTTTAGCAACTCTGGCGTTTCGCGCCGTCGATAACGCATCCCACTATATAAATTCCTGCATATAGGCCTGTACAGTATGATATAAGAATGTTTGTTTGTTTGTTTGTTTATTAGTGTTTAACGGCCTATCAACAGCTAAGGTCATGTAAGGCCGGGCAAACGGGTTCGATCCCATTTTAACCTGCTGCATTGGGGGGAAGATCCCAAAATCAGAACGGAATATTTACATCAAGAACAAATATATTCAGCCCTGAAATTAGAATATCCTGACCTGGTGCCAGGTCCATACCGCACCAAGTTACTTGGCCCCTTCCCCTGAAATAGGATTACGAACATCGTAATACTCACATAAGGGGTATAACCAGATTCAACTGTCACATACAAAATGCCAAAGACATATGTGAGGGCCAAACCAGGTCTCCAGTCGGGATTCTGGTAAGGATGAGTGAGTGAGTGAATGGGGTTTAACAGACGGGTCAACGGGGTCGTGTCCCGTAGCCACCTGTCCGAGGGGGGTAAATCCCAACTTCAGAACTCAATATTTACAATCAAAATATATATTCAGTCCTGAAATTAGAACAACCTGATCTGGTGCCAGGCCCTCACCACACCAGCATCATTTATCCCATCCCCTAAAAGTAATTGGATTAGCGCTAATCTTACTTTTATATATGGGGCATAGCCTGACTCAACTCTCACATACAAGAAAGCCAAAAATGTACATGAGGGCCAAATCCGGTATAGTGGGTTCCGGAAAGTATGAACCCAATCGTTAAGCCAGTTTAGTCGCCTTTTACGACAAGCAATGGCTACTGCAGCACTATTCTCAGGATCAGTTGATCCCGCCCTGGTGCCTGCATGGGGCGATCCAGTAAGGATGAACCGAACCCCGATCGTTAAATTACCCATTGCATGCTCCCACCTGCCACCCACGATATAAGAATGAAACTAACAGTGAAAATGCAATGCGGAGTATGAAATGTGCAATAAATTAATGTTTCCATTCAATCTGAGCGTGGATAAACAAAGATAAGACAGGTTTATCAACAATGCATCACCAGATAAATTGCATGTAAACATCAAACAGACATAGGTCTCCTGTTAAGACAGAAATATATCGGAAATTCCAAGTTACTTGTCAGGGGCCCGTTTCGCTAAACTGTGTATGACTAAAACGTTCGTAAGTGCAAATTTAGGATAGTCTGGAAATTTCAATTGATGGAGTTACATTTATAGAACATAAGCTGTATATGCAGCTTATGTTCAATAAATGTAAATCCAATAATTGTTTACAAGAAAACTATCATAATTTTGCACTTACAAACATTTTAGTTGTACAAAGTTTAGTAAAACGGGCCAAGATTGACAGGGTAGAATACGTGTACAGTGAAACCTCGCTAACAGGACACCAAGAAACATCTGTGATCTTATTTTTCTTTGGTTTCTTGGTCATTTATCTCAGGTGATAATGTCTGTTCGTGATCGCATAGCACACAACTATGACTCAGAATGATCAAATGCCTGATTTACAGTGAAAGCTCTCTAAGCCGGACACCCTGGGGACCTCCATAGCACACAACTATGGCTCAGGATTATCAAATGTGTGATTTACAGTGAAACCTCTCTAAACCAGACACCCTGGGGACCTCCCAGGGTGTCCGGTTTAGAGAGGCTTCACTGTAGTGTTGTCTATCATATGAGACGAGCCATGTGATTTTGTATCTAAGAACATGTGCAATTTTTCATGAACTGATTTTTTATATTTTTTTTATCATTTGGAACACATACCGGTAATAAGGAAGAAAATCTCAGTTGTAAAAGTAAAATACAATGTACATTGAATTTGAAATCTCTTTAGATACAAAACTTATCTGGAGCGCTGGATTCAACTCTCATGTACAAGACAGCCAAAAATGTACCTGAGGGACAAACCAGGGCTATCAGGATTCCAGTAAGTATGATCACCATCACTAAATTACCCATCACATGCTCCCCACCAACCACCATCCACAAATTATCTGACTGTTATTTTGTCATAATTCCTGACTAATATATCTTCCTAACAGGCATTACTTTTTCACCCAGTAATTGCTTTTTAAACTTCTTGTTTTTGTTGTTGTAAAATTGTTGTTTCTGTGCAATAAATTAACTTCAGTTTCCAGGTGAACGTATCCAGACAAAATACAGGTAAAGTTTGAAAATGGGCCAATACCGGTATATGTTTTTTACCCGATATCGTCCCGTGAAACTTGTTTTTTTGTTATAAAACGTTGTTTCTATCTATCTATGTGATAACAAGTTTTCAATCACTGATGTACTCCATATTGAAGAATGTTTGTTTGTTTGTTGGGGTTTAACAACCTATCAACAACAGCTAAGGTCATTTAAGGCCGGGTCGATTTGTACTAAATCCCATATATTACCTATACAAATGGGGGGGGGGGGATCCCAAAATCAGAACTGAATATTTACAATAAAAAATATATATACTATTCAGCTCTGAAACCAGAATAATCCTGATCTGATGCAGGTCTTTGCCACACCAGAATCACTTGGCCCCCTCCCAAAAGCAGTAGAATCAGTAATGATCTTATTACTTTTATAATGGGAAATAACCCAATTCAACTCCCAGGTAACAAAAGAGCCAAAGATAAAAACGTACCTGAGGGCCAAACCAGGCAAATGGTGATTCCTATAAGGAGGAACCCCTACTGTTAATTTACATCATCTGAACCACCCACTCCATATTGTAGACATACAACAAGTATCATGTGTTACTTAATCACCTAATGACGTAATATACAAGAGGATATGAAACTTCAAGCACATATCCGGTCTCAACAACCTGTATGAACTGTATATCGTTTCTGATGTGTCACGTTTTTATATTCAAATGTAAGTATAAATTTTTCCTGTACATATATGTAATACTCAACTGAAACCACATCCAACACTAATAATAGCCTTGGATAACACTGCCAAAGTATACTCTGTCTCAATATTAATATTACTCACGTTGGTCAAACTCAGCTTAAAGGATTAGGATTATGTGGCACAGGGCCATGAATTAAATTTACTTGACTCGTTTCATGTGTATATCTATCTAAACATACAAACACTTTTGTTCTATTTTCTTTGTTTCTCAATGAAAGTATACGTTGTTACCACTCATTTGAACCGTCTCGTCGAGACGGTTCAAATGAGTGGTCACAACATATACTTCTGAGCAGAAACTAGGAAAAAATAAAAATATTTGAATTTTTTAGTCAGAAAAATGTGAATTTTCAGCATCAACAGGGTGAAAGTGACGTGACTATAGCTATGACGCAGCCTAAAGTGTTGTACATAAGTCAGTGGAAAAGTGAAAAAAAGTCAAGGAATTTAATGTCCCAGCAACATCTAACATTATCATATAGAAATACTATGGCATCATTTTTGTCATGACTACAGCAGGGATTTAACACATTGCGAGTCTAGGCTTAAAACTAAATATTCCTAGACTTGACTATATAATACTGCACACAACACAGTAAGTCACTTTTTTTCCGAGAGTGGCCCAAGTATTAATGATATCATTTATGATATAATAATGATCCGTTTGTCAAAATGGAAACATCGATAGATAACACATGAAACCAGTCGGACACTAATCAATGAACACAAAGTTAATTCTCTTCACCCTTTCAACACCGGACAGTACAGAGCCACACAGGGGACGTAGAATTCTACAAAAAGTATTCAACAAATACTATTTAACAGGAATACTGTGGAAACTTTCTAACATATCCAGTTTATAATGTTCCACTGTACTGTTTGTTCATGATTCAAAAGCAAACATACACAAGTGATGTCCATATGTCTGAATTGCAGTGGAACCTCCCTAAACCAGACACCCTGAGAACCTCACCAGAGTGTCTGGTTTAGAGAGGTTCCAATATATGCATAATGCATGTTCATGATTCAAAAGCAGATATACAAAACTTATGTTCATATGTCTGAATTGCAGTGGAACCTCTCTAAACCAGACACCCTGAGGCCCAGTGTGTCAAAGTTTAGTGAGGTTCCACTGTAGACATAATGTATGTTCATGCTTAAAAAGCAAGCATACACATGTTATGTCCATATGTCTGAATTACAGTGGAACCTCTCTAAAGCAGACACCCTGGGTACCTCCCAGTGTGTCTGGTTGTACCTCCCAGTGTGTCTGGTTTAGAGAGGTTTCACTGTACATGTGGCTATCCTGTTAACCCTTAGCCTGCTGATCGCGAAAACTGTCGTCTGCTGTTGCTTTATATTTTGCTCTGTTTCTCAATAAAAACATGGTTTGACAGCACTTTAGAATCATTTCCATAGGAAATGATTCTAAAATGCTGTCAAGCCATGTTTTTGACGAGAAAAGTCGAAAATAAAACATAACCAGCTGACGACAACATTAAGGCTAAGGGTTAACAGGTACCCCCCAGTGTGTCTGGTTTAGAGAGGTTTCACTGTACATGTGGCTATCCTGATAACAGGGCTATCAATGATCCTCCTATGCCAATATAAATTACACAACACTAAAAGTCAATCCCATATCTATGTCAATCAAACAGAAATTAACATCCTGACACCAATCAATCACTTGTACTTACATGCAAGACATGACAGGAGAAAATGTACCTTATGAATTTGCAACCAGCATAGCCAAGGTGCATGATCACATGGTTACAACAACAACAATGTCGCCAACTCCAAAGTAAGTATTATTTGATATTTTCCTTAATATGCAACGGATTTTGATGAAATATGGCGCAGCAAACGCGTCTTAATGAGCTGCATTTGGTGGTCTATGGAGTTTGGCACAGACTTATGTCGTTTTTGCAAAGAATCGATTTCGGAAATCGATTCTTCCCAAAAACGACAGAAGTTTGGACGAAAATACAGAGATCACCAAATGCAGTCAAAATCCGTTACGTAATAAGAACACTATAAAAGAATACGTACTTTGAATCCAGATAAGGAATTAGTAATTTAGTATTTTCACTCCATCATTTCTGAGGCAATTGGGTATTTCAAAATGTTTAATTGGGTAAAATAAAATCACACTACTGTTTACACATCAACCGACAGCAATTATTGAATAGTTTGCTTCGAAATGAAAACATGTCTTGGCATTTCATTAGAATTGGTCTCCTTGGAGACAATTCTAATGAAATACGAAGATGTGTTTTCATGGAAAATAAGAAAAATATGCTATATTTGTGGTCTATTTAATGTTTTCTGCAGCATGATAAAGGTACCACAAATTTGTTATTGCTTTTTGATACTCGCTACCTCTGATTTCAATTGGGTTTTTGACAATTTTAATTGGGTATTTAAGCAAATACGCAGCTTATCTGGAGCTCTAAAATTGTATCATAAGTTAGCCAGTTCATGTGAGAAGCAAATTAATAAATATTTTCCTAGGAACATTTTTATCGTACAAAGTTTAGTGAAAAAGGCCCCAGATTAAAAAAATTACGATATTTGCAACCAGCATAGTCCCAGACCAGCCTGTGCATTTGCAACCAGCATAGTCCCAGACCAGCCTGTGCATTTGCAACCAGCATAGTCCCAGACCAGCCTGTGCATTTGCAGTCTGATCAGGATCTGCACTGTTCACCATTCCATCAACGTCATGCTTCTAACAAACAGTATAGATCGTTATCAGTATACAAGAGTGTGCTATTTGATCAGGAGCTACACTCATATATAACGTATCTGCTCTTCGTGTACACTGGCCATGAATCCCATAAGTCCCATTTCCCATCCTCAAGAAAGTTAACTTGGGAGCCGTTTCACTAAACTGTGTATGATTAAAACGTTCGTAAGTGCAAATTTAGGATTGTCTTGATATTTCAATTGCTGAATTTACATTTATTGACGACAGGCTGCAGACTAAGCTCAATAAATGTAAATCCAATCATTGTTTACAAGAAAACACTGTTAGTGTGAAATTTACAGACTATCATAATTTTGCACTTACAAACATTTTAGTCATACAAAGTTTAGTGAAACGGCCCCCTGAATCATACTATATAATTCATGCAAGGTTTGGTCCAGTAAGACATACTATAACTATTTGTAACCATTTCATGCTGAGGATACTCAAGTTTGTTTGTGGAAAATCCTAATTATTTTATTTATATGAGCCGAGAAGTAAATGTCGTGACCACCATTTGAACCGTCTCGAGTGCTCACAACATATACTTTCATTGAGAAATAACAAAAATAAAATATTTAAAAAAATTCATACCCATAAAGGTGTATTCCGCATGTAATTGGTTAATAAAGTAAAATATTTTGAAAAATGTCATACCCGTAAAGTTTTATTACGCATGAATCGAGTCTACAGAAATATTATTACCTGTAATTAATCCTCAAGAAAGTTAGCCCAGACCGTACTATATAATCTGTGCAATGTTTAGTCCATTGTGCTGCACCGACAGTTGTACCAATTATGAACCAAGATCGCTGCATCCAGATATGATATACACCATAGTACAAGGCCTCGCCATACAACAACTATTTGTCCATTAAAGGGACCATGTCTCAGATATGCACTTTTAGTAATAAAACATATTAGAAAAAATATTTCAATTACAGATTTGCATTGTATTTTTGAACCCAATTGTACATGAGACAATTTCACACTGAAATATTAGTTTTTCTGTGATAAAATGTGGTATTGTATGATGATTTCATAACATTTCAGTCTATTAATTAAGGATACGATAATTTTTGTTGAAAAAATCTCATTATTTTGTTTATTTCTCCATAAAGGTATATGTTGTTACCACTCATTTGAACCGTCTCGTCGAGATGGTTCAAATGAGTGGTAACAACATAAACTTTTGAAAGGAAATAAAACAAGAGGGCCATGATGGCCCTAATTCGCTCACCTGACTCCATGAACACCAGAGGAGAATGTGACATTGAGTTCAGAAGTGTTTTAAAAAAATTGTGTTATTTTTAGATGGCGGTCATCTTGGATTAAGCGATGACTCTCATTTTACCAACTCTGAAAATGCATCACCCAAGGATCTTAACTTACTATGAAGTTTGGCCAGCATCGGCCATGTGGTTCCTGAGAAAAAGACGTTCAAAATCTCGAATAAATGGACCTTTTGGAGGCCATCATGGATGACATAATCATCCGATTTCGACAAATATTGCACCAGAGCAATCGCCTCATCGATACCTTCAATTTGATATATGACATGAGCCTATTTGGCCACGCCCATTTTTGACCCCGGGGTCACCATTTTAACACGTTTGAAAAAGCATTCTATGTCGATCATTCCTACCAAGTTTCGTCGAAATCCGGCTGGCGGTTCATGAGAAGAAGATTTTTTAAGAATTTGTGCTATTTTTAGACGGTGGCCATCTTGGATTAGAGACGACCTCCATTTTAACAAATCTGAAAAAGCTTCACCCATGGACCATAACTGTGAAGTTTGGCCACCATGGGCCAAGCGGTTCGTGTGAAGAAGAATTTTGAAATCTCTAATAAAAGAACTTATGTAGATGATATGTAGAACAACCTTTTGACCTTTCGGCGGCCATCTTGGATGAAATGATCATCCAATTTCGACAAAAAATGTATCAGAGCGATCGCCTCTTTGATACCTTCGATTTGATATAGACAATTTGACTCCAATTTGACCCCCACGGGCCACGCCCATTTTTGACCCCGGGGTCACCATTTTAACACCTTTGAAAGAACATTGTACATCGATTATTCCTACCAAGTTTTGTCGAAATCCAGCTGGCGGTTCATGAGAAGAAGATTTTTTTTAAGAATTTGTGATATTTTTAGACGGCGGCCATCTTGGATTAGCGACGACCTCCGTATTAACAAATCTGAAAAGGCTTCACCCATGGACCATAACTGTGAAGTTTGGCTGCCATGGGCCAAGCGGTTCGTGTGAAGAAGAATTTTGAAATCTAATAAAAGAACAACCTTTTGACCTTTTGGCGGCCATCTTGGATGACATGACCATCCAATTTCGACAAAAAATGTACCAGAGCGATCGCCTCTTTGATACCTTCGATTTGATATAGACATGACCATATTCGGTCAAAAATAAAATTTGACCCCAATTTCATCCAACGGGCCACGCCCATTTTTGACCCCGGGGTCACCATTTTAACAACTTTGAAAGAGCATTGTACATCGATCATTCCTACCAAGTTTTATCGAAATCCGGTTGGCGGTTCTTGAGAAGAAGATTTTTGAAGAATTTGTGCTATTTTTAGATGGCAGCCATCTTGGATTAAGTAATGACGTCATTTTAACAATTATCCCCCTACCTAAGGACCTTGACCATGAAGTTTGGTGACTATAGGCCCAATGGTTACCGAGGAGAAGACGTTTGAAGTGAAAATGTTCACGGACGACGACGGACGATGGACGACGACGGACACATTGCGGTAACATTCGCTCAGGTGAGCTAAAAAAAATAGGATTTTTTTCTCTCGAAAGGTTCATAATATAATTGTATCCCGTCAACACAGTGCGTATGTGCCGTGAAACACGGTGCCGTGAAACATTTTTGATATCCAGTCAATACAATTTGGAGATGCGGCTGGGGTTATTTTTTGCATTTTAAAGTTATTTGTAATGTTGACGTGATAAATAGAATAGTAGGTTAGTGCCGTGAATGGGAAAAATATCTGGCGCGGCACGGAAACGGGATGTGCTCGGCAGAGCCTCGCCCATCCCGTTTCCTGAGCCTTGCCAGATATTTTTTCCCATTCACGGCACTAACCTACTATTCTCTATTTATTTTCCTTATTTCTGAACCAAAGTATATGTTGTGACCACTCATTTGAACCGTCTTGGCGAGACGGTTCAAATGAGTGGTCACAACATATACTTCTGATGAGAAATAAAGAAATGCTTGAGCCTTGCCAGATATTTTTTCCCATTCACGGCACTAACCTACTATTCTCTATGTATCCCATGTGTAATGGCTTAACAGTTCCTTATTAGTATGTGCATAGCGAACGTGCATAACCAAGTTATTTCTCCTGTTTATCACAGTTTCTGCAAATATAGATTTGAATATAATGCAAATTTGTTCAACTCGGGCAAATCAAATGGTGAAATTGGTTGATACGGGTTATTTGCAATGCATGAAGTCAACATTATCGGAGACACAGTTCCTTTAAAGTGACTATAGCGGTTATAGAGGCCAACTCCCTCATGGACCAGTGACCTTGACCTTGGATATTGGGACATGGGGCAAATGCACAAGAAATAAGCATGCATAGACACGCAGTGTAGCCAAATATGATAAAAATCGACAAATCAACACCTGAAATGCAGAGCACGAAACTTGAACAAAAGTCCTCAGTGACCTTGACCTTGAGCATTCGGACATGAAATACCCGGGGTGGTGAGGCATCAATGCCAGTAGGGCACGGATGAAGGTTGGTGGACCCGGGCCCAGCGCAAACAGAGATATAAAAGATACATGTATTTGTAATACTGCCGGCAGAAAAAGTGCCGTATACGTCTCCCACATAAGTGTGGGCGAGACAATAACTGTTGCACATCTTCAAAATTCAACCTCTGGTTCTAGCTCAGGTGAGCTAACACTGAAAACAGGAGATTCATTCAAAATTACAAGAACGCAAGACGCCGTGCCCTACAAATTTCCGGTGCCCTTGAGTTGATGCTTGGATAATGAACAACCAATGAAACGACATGCACGTTTCTGCAAGGTGCAAGAAAAGATACGATCTCAAAATTGTGCAAATTTTGGACCATCAATGTTAGACCTCATGAAATTTGCGACAATAATATATCCTGGTGTTATTGCACAGTCATGCAGATTAGGATCTACTGTCTGTTTCATGAAACCTGCCCAAATTTTACGGCCATATAAACAATGCAAAAACAGTATTTTTGTCGATAATATTAAATTGTATCAAAATTTAAGAATGAGCCTTGTTTTTATTTCGTGAAATTTTGTCAAATATTGATTTTATCACGAAACATTGATTTTTCTATGGGAATTTAATATGGGGGAAAATGAGGTGGATTAGAGATTAACGGAAAAAAAATGGAAATTGCTTCTGAAACCTGGCTAGATAGCTTGGAAATTATTTAACTAAGAAAACAAAAGTTACATTTTGAAAATCGGTCCACTATTGCTGAAATTAGAAAATTTTCTCCACGTTAAATCCCCATAGACATCTTATTGGATGTGGGGGTGTGCGTAATGAAGCATCATCCCTAGACAAACACTGATGTGAAATATTATGAAAGTCTGGCAAGGGGTTAAAGAGATATTGTCTATGGGGATTTAACATGGGGAAATTGTATTTTCGTAATAAAATCAATATTCGACCAAAATTTCACAAAATAAAAAAATGCATATTCTTAAATTTTTCTTTAATTTAAATTACTATTATCAAAAAAAAAATTGGTTTTGCATTGTTTATATGGCTGTAAAATTTGGGCAGGTTTCATGAAACAGACAGTAGGTAATCATTTTGCTGCTCATAATCTGGTGTCACGTATGCCCCTTTGCCAAACCCATTTCTGCGCATATTTATCTGGCTATACAAACATCATGAGGTCCCTTTTCTCACCTGGACGGCCATTATCTGTTCACTTCCTCATCCGGAATTGTTTACACCTTTTAAACTCCATGAATGAGTTATAATTTTTAGTAGTTACATAATTATAGATGTGACAGGAGAAATGGGGCTATACTGGAAAGTACACTCCATATTTTGTCAGACAGTACATGTAGTCCAGTTATCGCACTGAAATGAAAGAAATGCGTAATAAACTATCTATTTTTAGCACCCATAACCATGACCTTGAATAGACAAAACTCACATCCGGTTCTTGCCATGGTTCATATGAATGTAGATGTGAAGTTATTTATTTATTTACCACACCAGAGTCACTTAGCCCCATTCCCTAAATGTAATATGATTAGTACTAATCTTACTACTTTTATAATTAGTGGATTCAACTCTCAAGTAAAAAAAAAATCAAACATAAAATGTACCCGGGATATCGGATTCTGGTAAGGATGAATCCCATCGTTAAATTTACCCTTCGCATGTTCCCGACCAACCACCCGAGGGCCCCTTGTAGCCGAATCATCATACAGTACGGGTGTCTGGTTTAGAGAAGTTCCATTATAGTTCAGGCCAAGAATGTCCGCTTAAGAGAGGTTCCACTGTACATGTATACAGCTACTGCGGCTGTGACTGGAAAAAAGGGGCTCATGGGCTCATTCCAACAATGAAACACCCAACATCTAACAATGAAACACCCAACATCATCTAACAAGAAACACCCAACATCTAACAAGCAATATAGATCGTTATCAGGATACAGTTTGTTTGTTTGTTTGTTTGTTTGTTTGTTTGTTTGTTTGTTTGTTTGTTTGTTTGTTTGTTGGGGTTTAACAGCCTATCAACAGCTAAGGTCATTTAAGGCCGGGTCAATGGGTTTAGTACTAAATCCCATATATTACCTGTACAAGTACATGTACATTTTCAAGTATATGTACAAATGGGGGAAAATCCCAAAAATGTAGGTCAAAGTGGCAAACAAGGTGGAATAATGAACACTTAGGCAAAAATGGTGGACATATTTTGCAAGCAATGTGCCCCACCATCCCTACAAAATGTAAATTGTATAGTAAAGATAGGAGAGCAGACATAATTGTATCCAGACTAAGGCTAGGCAGAAATGGCATAACATCTAATCTATACCAATATGATAATAGTAGTGAAGATAAAATGAATTGTTCAAATTGTGACGAGGACGAAATTGAAGATCCTTGGCATTATTTCTTCAATTGCCCCGCCCATAAAACAGCGCGAGATCTAAAAGCGTCTTGCCTTAAACACAACATTACACCTTCACATTATCATAGTATTCCCCCCTAAGGAATGTGAAGCCGAAATGCACCTAGTTTATTAGAGTACATAATGGAAACAGGATACTGGGGTAAAATGTAAATACCGCTGCTCCAAAAACAACAGTATAGTTTTAAATTCAAATTGATAACCTAACTAGAAAAAGTCGATGGCGCGCCATCGCAATATACCCACTTTCCCCAAATGCTAAGTCCGAAAGGGGGAGGTAATCCATGATGGAGGGTCGGATGAAAAATCCGAATTCACTTTGCGCATCTGCACATGATAACGAAGCTACATACCAAATATCAGGCGCGTAGGTATGAAGGTGAAAAAGTTTTTCAAGCTACAAGAAACGTGACGGACGTACAGACGTACGGACGTACGGACGTACGGACATACAGACGGACGGACACTCGTGACGAAAACAATGTACCCATTTTTTCCCAAAAAAGTGGGTATAAATATCAAGATATATAGGTAGTAACTGAGGATGGCAGGGGGAATACAGTCAACAAAGTGGTCCAACTAAGTGACAGAGGTTACATTGGACCATGTAGGCTTCGTCCAGATATAATTAAGTAATATCACGATAGGTTGTACATAATATTATGTTATATCGTAAATATATGTTTGCGCGTGAGCCATCGACTTACGGTGATTACATGGTGAACGGCGTATGCCCTGATCGGACTGTGACTGTGCAGGCTGGTTTGTGGATACACTGGTTGTCAGGTTGTAAGTCCATGCTCTGGGATCACCCAATGAGGTAGATGTACTTATTTGACATGTTGGGGGAGCAGTACCCCACACTGACTGACCATTACTAACAACATAATAAGATCAATATCAAATCATATCAAACAAAATACAATTATAAAGTATGTGCGGGGTGTGGCGAAATGCTGTCAATATATAACTTCAACGGGGAATGTCCGAATTACCCAAGTTCCAATATAGTTGGCAGGTTCTTCTCCCGAGGCAGGCCCAGGGTGCACCCTAACGAACATATTGCCAGCCCGTAGTCAGATCAAAGCATATATAAAATTGTATATCCACAATTAAGCCTATAATCAGCTAACAATTATTAACGTCCGGCCTCCAATAATGAGCACTCATGAAGTTAACAGCATTGCGCATTACAGTCCGCTCGTGATCAGGTCTAAAGTAGAGCAGTTACGAAATCTATAGCGTTATGAAATGTCCGGGCGGGTGGGCTTGACTGGTACTAACCCAAGGGATCTTTCAGGTAGGTAATGCCCAATCGGGGACCCCCGCTGGGAAACGAACGATACGGTCTGCTCACCACCTGACACATAGTGCTCTATCTATTAAATTATAAAGTAGTGACTGCTTACATGCGGGGGCCGGTATTTTAGCGGGTGTGGATAACCATACATGCAAATCTGCACAAATCATTTACCATATTTTTATTCGCATCTTCCTAAATCTACTTTTAATAATAAAGACCAATAACAGTGACCAACCATTGACAATATTTACAGGGCAACACGACTCGTAGGCGTAAACGACATGACCAGTGACAACTGACAATTGACCCCAGAAACTGACTGGGGGGACCCATTTTGTCACTAACCATGCATGTCCATTTCCCGTCATTTTATAGAACAATGGAATGCCGTGATGCCGAGGGGTCTTTGAGGTGGTACGTATATATATATATATATATATGTGTGTGTGTATGTATATACATGTATATATATATATATGTATGTATATGTATATGCGTGCGTGCGTGCGTGCGTGCGTGCGTGCGTGCGTGCGTGCGTGCGTGTGTGTGTGCGTGCGTGTATGTATGTGTGTGTGTGGGTGTGTATGCATATATATATATGTATGTGTGTATGTGTGTATGGGTATATATGTGTGTGTACATATGTGTGTGTGTATGTACGTGTGTGTGTGCCTGTGTGCGTACGTACGTGCGTGCGCGTGTGTGTGTGTGTGATTTATCGAATGGGGGCTGGGCTAAGTGATGGGGTCTTTGGTTGATGAGGTCCACTAATTCAATGAAATTGGGCTAAGTGATTGAGTGAGTCAGTGGGGTGAGGTAGTCAGCTGGTTGAGTGGAGTTGTGCAAAATCGCCTTCTTTTGAGGCATTTTTTTTTTAGCTTTACTACAGGGACTCCGGAGCTACCGGGAGAACTGGAGGTTTCCTCCACCAGGAGTAATTGCTTTTTATGTCGAAATTGACAATCTGCATTACTCCAATACAGACAAAAATCAAACGATTTAATGTTTATTAGTCTATTTCGGCCAAAATCTGACGGTGTGATAGGTGACTCAAAACTAAACTAAAATTAAATAAATGCTAGTAAATAACAAATAAAATATGGGCCGCGCTCTGTGAAAACCGGTCTTAATGACAACGTCACGAAAGCCGTGAAATGACGTCGCGAAGTTGGCGCTTCAATGCAGCGCCAAATTTCACATTTTGACGCGAATTTTACATTTTTGATGCTCGAGTTTTCTTAAAAAAAAGTGAATTTATTCTCTGTTGGATTAAGCAAAGCAGACCAAATGGAAGAGGAGCTTGTGGTGAGTACATTTTCATTACTTTTGTTTTATTTTTTACAAAAGGAATCGCAAATTTTCTGGAAACTGTGTCTACCAGTAGGCCAAGGGTGAGACTCACTCGGTAAAATATAGCCGCCATCTTCGCAATCATGATGGTAGTTTATCTAAATGTATCTAATTTCAGAAATCTGAATTGATTGTGGCAAAATCTTGACGATTGTCAATTGGAATGAATATCTAGATCTAGCAATTTCATTTGGATCTAACTTGTTTACTTGTTTTATATTGTATTAGCATTTCCAAAAATTTACAAAATGAGGTGCAGGCCAGGTAATTTTATGCAGATGGGGTGGCTTGGTGCACCACACGATTTTAAAACGTTTCATTAATAATAAAATACATTCATAGGTTTTATTGAAATGTGAATCTAGTTTCTTAAATTGATAAGTAAGTAGTTACGCATATATCGGTCGGTATTAACAAATAAGGCATAATTTGTTTAACATCTTTCATACCGTTCGACAATAGCGCCAATTTAAAATTCTACACGACAGCCCTGCATACACAATAATAGCAATTCTATCGATTAGGTTTATATAGGCGTAATGGAATTTTCATTTTATGTTTAGCCTGACTAGTTCAACGGGTATTAATGTTACTTACCATGCGGTCGGCCCGGGTTCGATTCCCGGAGTACGTCTTTCTTTTTTTTTATTATTAATTTTTATTTTACGCGACGTTAATTTATAACACAGCGCCTCATTAATCGAGTTACTTTTTCAAATTACTTATTAATCATCATTGTGAAAGTATCTACATACTTCTTTAAATTTTTAATAACAGTAATATATCGGTCTAGAGACTAGATAACGTCTACCCCGCCCGGAGGGTTGAGCAACGTCAGATTTGACAGTCTTTCTGGACACAAATGTTTCCCGAAATGAATATGTGTCTATCTCTACGTTTCGAGCTGTGCGGAATTAGATGACCGTCGTGCTGTTAAAACATCAACATTCAACAACATCTGGAGAGAGTGCCGGTCACATATCAAGATCGCTACACCGAGAGACAATGTGTGTGCTGTTTGTGAAAAGATTAGGAAAACAATCATGGATTCTGTAACGGAAGAAGAAAAGCTTACTGCAACGCAAACAATGAAGGATCACATTATCTGTGCGCAAAATGAGAGAGACACATACAACCGCTGTATAAAACAAGCGAGATTATCTCACGACGACAACTTTGAGGACAGGTATGTTCACTACACATTTGACTTCAGCCAAAATGTTTCTATTCCCTATCACTCCCGACAGATGGGCCCACTGTACTTTGTGAGTCTACGAAAGATCCAGTTGTTCGGGTTCCAGATTGACGGCATACCTACACAATTAAACTTCCTAATTGACGAAAACCAAACAATTGGACCAGACGGAAGTGCGACCCACGGCCCTAACGCTGTCATTTCCATGGTTGACTTGGCGATGGACAACTACGGCAGTGGTGAGGAGACTTGCAGTATCCATGCAGACAATTGCCCAGGTCAGTTCAGTTTGCTAGTCAATAATCGCCAACTTCTAAACAGTAATCATGCAAACATTTCAAAATGTTCAGATGTTGGAGACGATTATCAGACATGTGATGTCAACTAATTCATTTTCATTACAGTACTGCTTGTAGCTTCATAGTATCATCATATATCTTCAATGAAACTACTTTACACAGTGCCATGATGAATACACGTTGTTTTTTTTTATAGTACATGTATGTTTTAAAAAAACAAACCTGATATGTCCCTTTAAATGACTTATCGTATGTGAGACTCACAATGTTAAACGCAACTTAATTGTGCTGTAAATATCTGTAGTCCCATATCAACCAGCGTATGTGTGCCATTATTGTTCGGGGTACTACGTTACATAATTATGTCCCGTATTGTTTTATGATCATACTCTTTTGATATTATTGAAAACCAATTTATTTAAACACATTATGTCCAGGGCCTTGCAAATGCAATTATTTTCGTGTAAGTACATACTTATATTATATAAGCGCTAAAATACAATGTTCTAAGATTACACACACGAATGCAATTTGTTTCAGGACAGAACAAAAACCAATATGTCATTGGATACTTCATGTGGCGAGTTATGACTGGGAAGCACAAACAGATAGAGTATTTGATGCAAGTTCCGGGTCATTCACGTTGCTTGGTCGATGGTGGCTTCGCCTCATTAAAGAAGCTGTACCGACGGACGGACTGTGACTGTCTCGACCAACTGGACGAAGTGGTCAACTGGTCATCGACAACAAACGTGGCAGTCCGGTACCCGGCGTGGCAGTGGCGGGATTGGAAGGCGTTCCTTATGCCAGTGTTCCGTTCAATACCGGGCATAAGGTGTATTTTACAACTATGGCTAGATCTTTGTAGACTTGTTTAAGTTTTTAACATTTTGTATAGTTGAGTATGGGTATGTGCATATTTGTCAATAGGGTGTACACAATCACAAGCGGCGACATTCGTACTTGTCGTACACGACGAACACTGCAAAGGTTACCACTTGCCATTCATTGTGGGTCTGCATCCATGAAAACGGATTCATAAATACATAAACGGTGGGTTCTTTGATCTACAAATGGCGGACACAATCATGTTACACCCGATGATCAAACATGTGTTGTTCATTCCAGGAAATACCAGTACTTCCGGGTGTCGGCAGACACGCCGTGTGTTGTGGTCCTGAAGGCGAGTTCTGGCGCTGAGGAGACAAGAGTGAACATACTCAAACAGAAGGACTATGCCTTTGAAGACGATTCCAGACCAAGCGTACTGCCAGCAGGCGGTTTGACCACAGGAAGGCAGAACTATTTATACCAGGTAGTGTGGCCAATCGTCCGACCATTACACCAGGACACAACATGCCCAGCTCCTGTGATGCCAACATAGGAGGCATATATATCACAATAACTGATTTTTCTCACGATATATCCTAACAATTGTCCACAGTATAACACATAATTCCGTCGTTAATATACTCTGAAACAAACATATAATTATTTAAATATATACATAAATGCAATATAGTTTAATCTACTATATTGCTATTATAACTTTTATTATGTGATTATTTGTGATAGTGTCGCTGTTTAAACTTAGACGGTGTTGTCGCTGCCTAGGTTAGTAATGGAGTGATGACTGTTCTGGTAAATATACTTCTTCACTAGCCCGAGTCTTCCCTGGTCCTCTGAGAATGTGTGGAGTTACGTTACGTTCGCATTATTCACGTTTGTAAGCGACGTAATTTGACAACGTCGTCACATTTTCATGACGCGGCACTTGCTATCATGCTAGATAAATGGACGTAAAATAAAAACTATAACAGATATTTTGATTTTCTTTTCTGCATATTGTTTTTAAAAGGTGCCTGCATTAGAAAATGTAAAAAAGTGAACATCGAAAATTTTGTCATTAAGGCCGGTTTTCACAGAGCGCGGCCCATATATATATAAAACCCAACTAACAACACAAAATCAGCAATCACGGTTATCATGATAGGTTAATATAGCATTCTGATACAGCACACTAACATAGGGCGAGGGTGGCACGTCAAATACCATACCGTCAGAAATCACTTTCTTCTTCTCTTCTCTTCTCTTCTCGATGGTGATTAGGTAGGATTGGGACTAAATGTGACTATAAGTTAATTACGTAGAGCACACTTGCTAGACATTAGTGACTCAGATAGTACACTCGCCACTTAATTTCATTTGACCAGTCCGTATGCCACTCAAAACGCACAATACACGTAAACTAGTATGGGTTCCCCTCAATCCTCTCTAATCACTACCCAGCCATACTATATCAAACACATATAAGCTGATGGGTGCTATAGGAGGCCTCAAATTATAGGTTACCATACCTGCATAGATTCTCCTATATTTGACGCACATTTTTGGAGCCTGAATTATAAATGCAACATTTATCAAAATTCGGAAATATAAACCAGACCGACGACCTTCGGCCTGCTTCTTTACTGGGCTATATATCCCGGGAATGGAAGGTGTTCGAGCCAATTCCCACCCTTAAATATGAGCCGAATCGAATCGAATCCTAAAATCAGAACTGAATATTTACAATAACAAAACTATATATTCAGCCCTGAAATCAGAATAATCCTGATCTGATGCCAGGTCCTCGGCACACCAGAATCACTTGGCCCCTCCCAAAAGCAGTAGAACCAGTAATAGTCTTACTACTTTTATAATGGGCAATAACCCAATTCAACTCCCAGGTAACAAAAGAGCCAAAGATAAAAACGTACCTGAGGGCCAAACCAGGCAAATAGTGATTCCTATAAGGACTTAGGAGGAACCCCTACTGTTAATTTACCCGTCTCGTTCGCCCGACCACCACCCACCATATCAGGATACAGAAGTGTGCTAATAAGTCAGGAACTGCACTGTTGGCAATTCCATCAATGAAACACCCGCCGTGCATCTAACTAGCAATACAGAGTGAGTGAGTGTGCTAATTGATCAGGATCTGCACTGTTCACCATTCCATCAATGAAACACCCGCCGTGCATCTAACTAGCAACACAGAGTGAGTGAGTGTGCTAATTGATCAGGATCTGCACTGTTCACCATTCCATCAATGAAAACCTGTCACCTCTAACAAGCAATATAGATCATTATCAAACTACATAAGTGTGCATATTGATCAGGAGCTACACTAATCACAAACCCCATAAGCCCCATTTCTCCAGTCATGACCACATATCTGGGTGTGGACAATTCTGAGATTACAGGAAGATTGAAGTAGGAACCTCTATCTCTGTAGAGTGTCATCTCTAGGCAGCCGTTATCCATTTAGACACTTTTATGCCATATTGTAAATTGCTCAATTTAAGTACGAGTACTGGAGTAATTTACAAGTAAATTATACCATACCAATGTGTATCATATTAACACTGTTCATGCTGACGATACGCCATTATGTTTGCGGAAAATCCTAAATATTTTCCTTCTATGTGCTCATGAAGTATATGTCGCGATCACCATTTCAACTGTCTTGTTGAGACGGTTCCAATGAGTGGTCACAATATATACTTTCATTGAGAAATAACAAAAATAAAATATTTAATAAATTTCATACCCGTAAAGGTGTATTCCGAAACGAATGGGTAAATTCTACTAAGAGCAACAAGAAATCACCCACCAAAAAGGTTTAACACCAATTTCTGACTCATTTGACCCTGACCTTGAGCACAGGAGCCACATGGGTCGGCTATAGAATGAAAATACAGATGATGACAAATAAGTATATGAAGTTTCAAGCAAATCTGACTTACGGTAACAGAGACAGTAGGTGGCCGATAATTGTTGCAAATCTCGGGAGCGTTAGATGGACAGATGAAATACAGACAGGTTGGCGACTATATACACCGCAAATAAAAACATATGGACATTCTACATTCTACCCGTATCACCACAATACACACTATTATTTGATCAAATTCCAAGATAATTGTGTTTCATTTGACTACTGTACATATTCTAATTTAATGGTTACGTTCAATTACATCATTATCCATTATACTCCTTCTAAGCATTTCATCTATAATATACTGTACTTGATGTTTAGAGGAAATTAATTTACAGCCCAATGAAATTACAAAACCACAAGTGATAATTTCACATTAATTACTGACTACCGGTACACAACAACTGCTTGTTGCTACACCCATCAACAGAAAGGCTGGTATTTAGATACATTGCAAATATGCTCTGTACTCACTGCATGCTTGTACAAAATCCTGAATATTTTCATTATACGTGCTTATACGTACATGTCGTGACCACCATTTGAACCATCTCGTTGAGATGGTTCAAATGAGTGGTCACAACATATACTTGCATTGAGAAATAACAAAAATAAAATATTTAGAAAATGTACACCTGTAAAGGGGTATGCCGAAAGTATTGTGCTCTGTGTGTATGTTGGCAGGTCCATTTCCTGTGATGATAAATTGAAAACTCCTGTTTTGATAAACCGGTATTCAACATTGTACACAAACATTTATCATGTTTCAGTTAGTGCACCTACATGTATGAAAGTCTTCCCCACCTGGGGTGTGGTGTGTGTACCATCCACAGGGAATTAGACAAAATCAATCATCTAATCCATGCTTTAGCATGTTTATGCACCTATTAATGTCTTCCCAGCCTGGGGTGTGCGTGTGTGTTGGGCAGGGCTGGTTAACAATCCCCAAGGATTTAGACAATATCAATCATCTAATCCATGTTTTCAGTCTAAGCCCCATGGGTGGGAGCAGAATTTACCTATAGGATCGGCTGCCTTGTGGTTTAATACATGTATTTCAAAACAGCATAACTATTTGGCTGTATATACTCAAGCACCCACCCCAGCCCCACCACCCCTGTTCATGAACTTTTATTTTGATAACCCAATATTCAACACTGTACGACAATATTTATCATGTGTATGCATCTATCAATGTCGTTACAGCCCGGGGTGTGGGTGTATGTGTGTGTTGGGCAGGGCTGGTGTATAAACCTAGGGGAATTAGACAAACTCAATCATCTAATTCTTGCCTCTCGTAATTAGTTTCTGTCTAATTCCCATGGGTGAGCAGCATTTACCTATAGGATGGTCTGGCTTGTGGTCTAATATCTCCAAACAGCATACTTGTTTGGCTGCCTAATTTGCCTGTGCACATGTTCAGCCTGAGAAGTGAAAGTGAATGGGTTTAACATCCCAGCAACAGCTAAGGTCATATAGAGATGGGACCTCGGTTTAACTCTTTGCATGCTGGGAAACTTGTAGGCTATAAATAGTTCAAAAATAGCGGACAAAAAGCATCATATTTTCTTTTATTTCTCCTTGTAAATATCATGAATATGTCTTGGAATTTCATTAGAATTGAGTCCTCAGGACTCAATTCTAATGAAATTCCATGACATATTTACAGAGAGAAATAAAAAATATACTCCTAATTTGTTTGGCGGATATTTTCACCGCTAGAATGCAAAGAGTTAAAAAGTCTCATCTGACAAACCAGTGGCATGGAAAACTACCGGTATGTACAGTATATGTACATATATGCACTATGTAAGTATTTTTCATGCCTAGGGTGAGGTTTGAACCCACAGACTCCAGAATGGAAGTCTAATGTTCTAACCACTATACCATAACCCATCCCTCTAAAATGCATGAACTACGATGTTTCTATTACTGACACCAAATGGATGCATATCCAAGAATCAAATGAGCAAAACAAACAAAACAATTTGAAAAACCAAATACCACATCTGTCAAACTGTCACTGCAGATCCTTATCAGACTGCACGGATGCTAATCAGGACTACCGGTATTTACATTAATGTAATTACATGCACACTTTGAAACCGTGACTGACCGTTTGTTTGTTTGTTTGTTTGTTTGTTGGGGTTTAACGGCCTATCAACAGCTAAGGTCATTTAAGGCCGGGTCAATGGGTTTAGTACTAAATCCCATATATTACCTGTACAAGTACATGTACATGTTCAAGTACATGTACAAATGGGGGGAAATCCCAAAATCAGAACTGAATATTTACAATAACAAAACTATATATTCAGCCCTGAAATCAGAATAATCCTGATCTGATGCCAGGTCCTCGCCACACCAGAATCACTTGGCCCCCTCCCAAAAACAGTAGGATCAGTAATAATCTTACTACTTTTATAATGGGCAATAACCCAATTCAACTCCCAGGTAACAAAAAGAGCCAAAGATAAAAACGTACCTGAGGGTCAAACCAGGCAAATCGTGATTCCTATAAGGAGGAACCCATACCGTTAATTTACGCCGTCTCCTTTGCCAGACCACCACCCACCGTGACTGACCGACTTATTGTACTTAGAAAGATGAGTGTACATAACGATTTTGGTGAAATCGGCTACAGATCACGGGAAGACATGGGGAAAATCATCCAGATATTCTGAATCAATGGTTAATTGTCAATTAAGCACGTTTTATATGTCGTTCGCTGGTGTGTGACCACATTACAGACTTCAGCAGGTTAGCGCTGTCATTTATTTTTACCTTTTAGCTACCTCTGACACTGACCCAGTTCGCTCGACCATGTCATTTAGTAAAAACAGGCGGTCGATTGATAAAATGTTTCTTACGACGATTGCGACCTGATTAGTCCCTGATCAGCCTGCATGGACCGCACAGTCTGATCAGGGCCTGCACTGCTCGTTATTCAGTTACTGTAGTAGTTGTGATGTTGTCAGCAAATTATTAAATCATGGGTGACTGTGGAAATGACCAGTTAATTAAAGGTACATGCCCACGCAGTAGGCACAAAATGTTCTTTATAGGAATTAAATAAGTGTATAATTATGTCACTATTCCACCAGTTCTAAAAATTACGAGTGCCCGCTATACAAATATAATCATTTATTAATTATCAATTTACTGTTAGCGACGCGCGGCGGTAACAGTCTATTTTGATAATGTGCGGGGACGACGACTTTCACATCACGGCTTGCTGTGCGCATGCGCAGTATACTACGCACGCCAGTAGGCTTCCCAATATGTAAACAAGAATATCAACATGTCGAAACGTCCAGGACGGAAATTGTATGAAACGGAGTCGGCCAAAAAAAGGCGAAATGTCTGAGGGACAGACAGTACAGAGAGAGAGTGGTTAATATTGGCGACCAGATCACCAAATGGAAAGAATTAAGTGGAGATTTAGATTTGGACTCGAACAGAGATTTTTCTTCTCAACTTCCGATACTTCACTGCGCATGTCAAAGATGTGATATGATTGACCGTGTCACGTGACGCGTATTGGTAAAAATAGCACAAGGTCGGAAAATACCCTTTCTGGTCGCGGCATATAAAATGCGATTTAACACCAATTAACACGCGCTGCAATTGAAAATAACTCGTTAGTGGGTAGACAAATGGCTCATAAGGCACGACATAAAATGAAAGGTAGTAATACAGTGTAACCTGCTGCGTGGGCATGTATCTTTAATTGATGTGTTGGCTGATTGGTGGATTGATTGGCTGATTGATTGGTTGGTTGAGTAATTGATTGATTGATTAACTGACTGACTGGTTTTATGCCCCTTCCACACTGAAACTACAATAAAAAGACATCATCGTGATCTGATGCCAGGCACCATTATTACACAGGATCACTTGGCCTGATGTGTGAATCCCAGTGAGATTCACGGTGAACATATGAATCCTTAAGGATGGATTCATCCTTAACCCGTGATAGGCTACAATTAAAGTAAAGTAGTACATAAATTTGGAGATTTTTTTCGCTATTTTCTCCGTTTCCATTTAAAATTGTTATGTTGTTACCACTCATATGAACCGTCTCAACGAGACAGTTCAAATGAGTGGTAACAACGTATACTTTTATGAAGAAATAAACCAAATATCAGATTTTTCAACAAAAATATTGTATCCATAGATTTCAATGGATTAATACATGTACATAGTTATTCCCTCATCCTTGGCAAGATGAACAGGAGAGGAAGATAGCAATCTTTCATTCCAATGCTCTTACTCCACTTGTATATATACCCAAAATTGATTTAAATTATTATTTAATAAAATATGTTTTTATCAAGATGAACAGGATATAGAATTATTATAGCAAATGTTATAAGGTATATTTTCTCAGTTGGCAGGCACCTCCATGGTTAGTTATATCCCACATTTCAGAAAAACATATCATTCAAATATTTATTACAGTACATTAGCACAATGTTGTAGAGTTGTAGATGACTGATAAAACAAATTTATCCAAATAGGTTAAGATCATGCGATTCTCAAGTATGTACAAACATAAAAATCACACCAGCAGTCAAGAGAATTGCCATTTCATGCAGCGTTCACAGTTATCGAAATTTACAAAACATGTATATTCTAATTTCTTCATTTCTCAACGAAATTATATGTTGTTACCATTCATTTGAACCGTCTTGACGAGACGGTTCAACTTAGTGGTAACAACATATACTTTTGATGAGAAATAATAATAATAAAAATAAAAGATTCTCAAAATTTAGATTTTTTGTATTTTCTTCATTTCTCAATGAAAATATATGTTGTTACCACTCATTTGAACTGTCTCATTTGGCCCTAATTCGCTCACCTGACTCCATGAACACCAGAGGAGAATGTGACATTGAGTTCATATGTGTTTTAAAAAAATTGTGCTATTTTTAGATGGCGGTCATCTTGGATTAAGCGATGACTCATTTTACCAAATCTGAAAATGCTTCATCCAAGGATCTTAACTTACCATAAATGGACCTTTTGGCGATCATGGATGACATAATCATCCGATTCCGACAAATATTGCACCAGAGCAATCGCCTCATCGATACCTTCAATTTGATATATGACATGAGCATATTCGGTCAAAAATAAAATTTGACCCCACAGGCCACGCCCATTTATGACCCCGGGGTCACCATTTTAATAACTTTGAAAGAGCATTGTACATCGATCATTCCTACCAAGTTTCGTCGAAATCTGGTTGGCGGTTCTTGAGAAGAAGATTTTTGAAGAATTTGTGCTAATTTTAGACGGCGGCCATCTTGGATTACGTAATGACATCATTTTAACAATTTTGTAATCCCCCTACCTAAGGACCATGACCATGAAGTTTGGTGACTATAGACCCAATGGTTACCGATGAGAAGACGTTTGAAAATGTTGACGGAAGACGACGGACTATGACGACTATGACGACGGACGACGACTGACGACGATGACGACGGACACATTGCGGTAACAATAGCTCACATGAGCTTCGCTCAGGTGAGCTGAAAATATGTTTTTCTACTCGGAAAATAGTTTATATTTGGCATGAAACAGGTTATTAAAGGAACTGGGTCACACATGTACAGTCGAACCTGTGCTACAAAATATTCAATTAATATGAACCTGTGAACAAAGACCACCTGTGAATAAAGGCCAGATTTTTCTCTTCCCTTGGCTTGCCTTTATTCACAGGTTTGATTGTATGTATATTCATACATTTTACCGAAAATTAAGCTAGTCGTACATTATGACACTGACTGACGGACTCTGTCAGACGCATGTGTGTGTATTCTATAATTCGCATAAAACGTCGTCATTCCAGCACAATCAGGTGAACACATGTAAAATGTCTCGACAATTGGAGACATGCATTAATTTGGTACTTTGTATATTTCATAATGTACACTTAATTAAAGTGACAGTGATTCAGGTGACGTGTCCAACAAACAAGACGTAGTTTTAGGCATTATTAACTGGCAGTAAGTATCGACTGTCCAGTATTAATCAACTGCACAATTTTATTCAATCAAATTCTGTGTAATTTGTGCTGCATTTTGCTGCAAACTTCCGCAGACTGTGATAAATCAGGTAATGAATTTCGGTCAGAACTATAATAAACACAATTTGTGAAACACAATGTAAAATGTCTCGACAATTGGAGACATGCATTAATTTGGTACTTTGTATATTTCATAATGTACACTTAATTAAAGTGACAGTGATTCAGGTGACGTGTCCAACAAACAAGACGTAGTTTTAGGCATTATTAACTGGCAGTAAGTATCGACTGTCCAGTATTAATCAACTGCACAATTTTATTCAATCAAATTCTGTGTAATTTGTGCTGAATTTTGCTGCAAACTTCCGCAGACTGTGATAAATCAGGTAATGAATTTCGGTCAGAACTATAATAAACACAATTTGTGAAACACAATGCCCATTTCTTGTTGCAAAATGATCATACATGTACTATGTACATATTATATACATTTCCAAATAACTTCTTTTACTTGCTTTTACCTAGGGCAGACCACAGATGTTGTTTAAATATGTAGAAAGTATGTATTTTGTAACGGACGTGCTATCGCATCGGCAATTTTCTTCCGAGGGACCGTCTCAAAACACACAATTGAAACACCAATTATTTTACAAAAGACACATTTCCAGAAATCGGACTTCGGGTTATATCAGACAAATAAACTAATTGTAACGAGTTTACAGCGAAACTACATCAATATATGCCAATATGAGCAAGTATATCCGACTTTATAATACAAATGGCGTATTTGAGATGACCCCTAGTTTACATGATACCACGTGACGGGCAATACCAGTATAGCGCGAATTATAAAAATAAATGGGAGTAACGCGCGCCACTCCCAACAAATTAATTAATATTAAATAAATAAATATCTATACTGGCCACTTATAATTTTTAAACCTGTCGCAATAGTTACATCATTAGGTACTTATTTATTTAAAATAGTATCCATTTTACCCCTCATCTGGAGTGGAGTCGCTTTAATACAACACTTTCTAGCCAATTCCTTTAACTCTTTCACCCCTAAGTAACTGGAATGAAATTAGAATTTTGCAACCAAATCAAGTCAACTGTCACAAAATGATTATCAGACTAGTCCATTTATGAAAATGGTGTGTTTCTGCTCTCATAAATATGAAAATTACTTGCAAAAAGTGCAGATCCTGATGAGACGGCTCGTTACGAGCCGGCTCATCTGGATCTACACTATTTTACAATACCACTATACATACAGGCCTGTGGTGTTGAAATGGTTAACAAGAAATAATAAATATTCTTACCTGTTATTTAATGTCCACAGAACATGAACCCGTGAACAAAACCATACAGCATACTCCCTCCCATGCAATTTAATCCATCAGGTGTTTAAATAAGCGAATTTAGGTCAACTTTCCTACCTACAAATATAATTCCTGTCCGTCATATAAATTTATAACTCTGGCCAAACTCCAAAATGACCATCTCTGTCACTGGTCAGAGAAGAAGTGCATAAGTCCCTTGTTTACATTAACGTGATTAAATACACGACCAAAGACAAGATGTTTCACACAATACAGAGTGGAGAGTGAGGTGGTTAACTTGCCAGGACATCAGGTTAGGTATGTAACATTTAGTCTATAACCTCGGGCTATGATTTTGATAGTAAGGAATAGGGATATTGGCCGCAAACACGACTTTTATTACGTTTCCAACCAGTGTAGGTTATGATCTTAAGCTATATTAATGTCAAGGATATCGGCTGAAACAGATAACAGGACTTTTATTACTCCAATCATGGTCACCAACCATTAACAGTAAGTTAGGATCGTAAGCAGGGTTCCCACTCTTTTGGGAAGACCAAATTCCATGACTTTTTCAATTGACTTTCAAGGACCTGTTTTCGAAATTCAAGGACCCATATTTGCATGGATAATGCTGATGAAACGGTGTCGAGCCTGGAATACACTTGTGTTGGGGAGAGAAGTTACTTCTCTCCCCAACACAAGTGTATTCCAGGTTCGACACCGTTTCATGTAGTTCTTCAGTTCTGAATTTACAAAATCCCGATTTCGTGCCAGGTGCCCTTACCACATCAAATCGTTTGGCTCGAAATCACGAAATTGCACTTTGCTCAACAACACCAATAATTGGACTGGAATCCAAATTCCATGACTTTCAATGACCTTTTCAGAAAAAGAGGCAAATTCCATGACTTTCCAGGCCTGGAATCCATTTTTGCCAAATTCCATGACTTTCCAGGAATTTAAGGACCAGTGGGAACCCTGAGTAAGGCTATAAAAACAATTGCAGGGGGTGGTGGGGGTCTGTAATTACAAATCGGCATAGCCGACCTCCGCGAGTGCGAAGCGCGATGCGCATGGTAAAGTTGGGGGGTCTGAAGGAGGACCAGGACATTTTTAATAAATCACAGATCGCCGTATATGCGATTTCCTGACACCTAGGCCACGAAAAAAGTAATCCAACTATATTGTATTGTAGATTTTCTTCATTTTTTTTGCTGGGAGCAGGGTGGAGTCCGGACCCCCTGGACCCCCCCCCCTGTATCCGTGCCTGTATAGTGGATCCAAATCTGATCGCAATGACAAAACTTGCATCACATGGTCACAAAAGTAAATGGACTATTATAATCAGCAACAAAAAAACAACAACAAGAAAATGTGGCCTGTCGGCACACAAATGCCCCCCTGTGGCAGATCGGAAAACTCCCGCAAACTTCTTAACAGGCGGAGCCACAAACACACACACGGATGGACGGACACACACGCACAAACAGATGGACGGACTCACACGCAGGGATTCCGCTGGGGAAAATAAAAAAATCGCCACTTCATTTTTTTTTCGAAAATTGTAATTTTTTATCGCCAATTGCGAAAGTGGTGATCACAGCGGAATACCTGCACACGGACGGACACACAGTCCAACCATTACATGCTTCCCAGCTCCACCAATACTGGGGGCATCATTTTTTGTCATTGACCGCCTTAATTCACATGGTTATATTAACCCTTACAATGCTGAATTAAATTTTGTCGTCTGCTGTTTATTTTTCCATTTTCCTCATCAAAAATATGCTTTGACAGCACTTTAGAATCATTGGAAATAATTCTCAAGTGCTCTCATGTTTTTATTGAGAAAGAAGGCAAAATATGACACAACAGCACAGACAACAATTTTGGTTCCCGCCTTTTAAGGCTTAAAGAGCTATATTACCTGTCTTACCATGGTGGGGCTTAACCCTTACAATGCTGAATTAATTTGTGTCGTCTGCTGAATATTTTTTATTTTCCATTTTTCTCATCAAAAACTTTGTTTGGCAGCACTATAGAATCATTTCCAATGGAAATGATTCTAAAATGCTGCCAAACCATGTTTTTACTGAGAGAAAAGACAAAATATGAATTAACAGCAGACGACTATTTTCGGTTCCGCATTCTAAGGGTTAACGGTGCAAGTAATCACCCTTGTTACACAGGAATTTACATTTATTAACCCTTCAAAGTAGGGATACGAAAATTGTCGTCTACTGTCGTTTTGCATTTTGTCTTCTTTCTCAATAAAAACATGATTTGACATCACTTTGCTAAAGTGCTGTCAAAGCATGTGTTGGTTGTCGGAGAAAATATAAAAAAATAAAACAAACAACAGATGACAAAGTTTAACTCTTAATAGAATGCTACACACAAAAAATTGTCGTCTGCTGTTTCTGTATATTTTGTCTTCTTTCTCAATAAAAACAAGGTTTGACAGCAATTTATGATCATTTCCATTGGAAATGGTTCTAAATTGCTGTCAAACCATGTTTTTTATAAGAACTAGAAAATGTGTTTCTAGGACACGGATGCCCCACATACCACTTTGATAGTAAACGAGGCAAAATTCTAAGCCCAAAAGGGGGAGATAACCCATGGCTCAGTGTCAAATCAACAAGGCAAAAGTCGTAAAGTGGGGATAATCCATGACCCAGGGATCGAATCAAAAAACAAAATAAACTTTTCGCATCTGCTTATCATAAGTGTCAGGTCTGTAGCTATAACGGTTTAAACGTTTTAAGAGTTACAAGCCAAAACTGGAAAGTCGAAAAGGGGTCGGGTCAAAAATCGAAATAAACTTTGTGCATCTACTCATCATAAGGAAGCTACATACCAAGTTTCAGATCTGTAGCTAGTACGGTTTAAAAGTTGAAAAGGGGGAGATAATCGATGACCCGGGGGTCAAATCAAAATCAAAATAAACTTTGCGCATCTACTCATCATAAGGAAGCTACATACCATGTTAAAGGTATGTAGCTATTAGGGTTTAAAAGTTTTATGAGTTACAAGCCAAAATTGGAAAATTCTAAGTCAAAAAGGGGGAGATAATCCATGACCCGGGCGTCAAATCAAAATCAATATAGACTTTGCACATCAACTCATCATAAGGCTACATACAAAGTTTCAGGACTGTAGTTAGTACGGTTTAAAGAGTTACAAAGTTTCAGGACTGTAGTTAGTACGGTTTAAATAGTTACAAAGTTCAAAGACTGTACTAGTACGGTTTAAATAGTTACAAAGTTTCAGGACTGTAGTTAGTACGGTTTAAATAGTTACAAAGTTTCAGGACTGTAGTTAGTACGGTTTAAATAGTTACAAAGTTTCAGGACTGTAGTTAGTACGGTTTAAAGAGTTACAAAGTTTCAGGACTGTAGTTAGTACGGTTTAAATAGTTACAAAGTTTCAGGACTGTAGTTAGTACGGTTTAAAGAGTTACAAAGTTTCAGGACTGTAGTTAGTACGGTTTAAATTAGTACAAAGTTTCAAAGGACTGTTTAGTAGTTAGGTTAAAGATACAAAAGTTTCAGGACTGTAGTTAGTACGGTTTAAATGAGTTTCACAAAGTTAGTTATAGTAAAAAATAGTTTCAGAGACTTTGATTTAAAGTTTAGGTACGGTTTTAAATAGTTACAAAGTTTCAGGACTGTAGTTAGTACGGTTTAAAGAGTTACAAAGTTTCAGGACTGTAGTTAGTACGGTTTAAATAGTTACAAAGTTTCAGGACTGTAGTTAGTACGGTTTAAAGATTTAAAAAGTTTCAGGACTGTAGATATACGGTTTAAATAGTTACAAAGTTTCAGGACTGAGTGTAGTAAGTTTAAAGAGTTACAAAGGTTTCAGGACTGTAGAAAGACGGATTAAATAGTTTACAAAGTTTCAGGACTTAGTTAGTACGGTTTAAGAGTTACAAAGTTTCAGGACTGTAGTTAGAACGGTTTAAATAGTTACAAAGTTTCAGGACTGTAGTTTAGTACCGTTAAAGAGTTACAAAGGTTTCAGGACTGTAGTAGTACGGTTTTAAAGAGTTACAAGTTTCCAGGACTGGTATTTATACGTTTTAAAGAGTTTACAAAGTTCCAGGACTGTAGTTAGTAAACGGTTTTTAAATAGTTACAAAGTTTCAGGACTGTAGTTAGTACAGGTTTTAAAGATTTACAAATTTTTCAGGACTGTAGTTAGTACGGTTTAAAGAGTTTTACAAAGTTTCTGACTGTAAGTTAGTAAGTTTTAAATATTACAAAGTTTCAGGACTTAGTTTAGTACGGTTTTAAATAGTTACAAAAGTTTCAGGACTGTAGTTAGTACGGTTTAAGAGTACAAAGTTTCAGGACTGTAGTTGTACGTTTTTAAATAGTTTACAAAGATTTCAGGCTGTAGTTAGTACGGTTTAAATAGTTACAAAGTTTCAGACTGTGTAGTTTAGTACGGTTTAAATAGTTACAAAGTTTCAGACTGTAGTTAGTACGGTTTAAATGTTACAAAGTTTCAGGGACTGTAGTTCGTTTACGGTGTAAAGAGTACAAAGTTTACAGTTTCAGGACTGTAGTTAGTACGGTTTAAAGAGTTACAAAGTTTCAGGACTGTAGTTAGTACGGTTTAAAGAGTTACAAAGTTTCAGGACTGTAGTTAGGTTTACGGTAGTTATGTTACAAAGTTTCAGGACTGTAGTTAGTACGGTTTAAATAGTTACAAAGTTTCAGGACTGTAGTTAGTACGGTTTAAAGAGTTACAAAGTTTCAGGACTGTAGCTAGTACGGTTTAAAGAGTTTCAGTTCAAAGGATGAGCAAAGTTTGGTACAAAAGTTAGACTGTAGGTTAAAGTTACGTTTAGGAGTACAAAGTTACTTTGGACGTAGTTAGACGGAGTTGTACTAGTACGGTTTCAGGACTGTAGCTAGTACGGTTTAAAGAGTTACAAAGTTGGTGATGGATGGACGGATGCGACGAACGTTCGTACAAATGGATACTTATGTGGCTGTGTGCGGACAGACGGACGGGACGGACGGGTGTGCACATGAAACACAAGTGCATCCCAGAGGCACTTTAAATAGTGACTTTATACAGAATAAAAACATATATTTCTGTGTATAAAATGATAAATAGACGTAGACAAAACATCTATTATCCCGTCAACACAGTGCGTATGTGCCGTGAAACACGTTGCCGTGAAACATTTTTGATATCCTGTCAATACGACCTACTCACTGCGTATGAATATGTGCGGTTGCTGGGATTATTTCTTTGCATTTTAAAGCCATGTATATGTGTTGACTAACCTACTATTCTCTATGAATGCTGCATTATAGCCAACTCTGCATAGGCAATTATATGCATCATTATAGTTATACTTTCTTTAAATTCTTTTACAAGAAACCGCCTTAGTTACACAAAACAAATGCATAATAATATATAATGGGCTGCGGCGAATTGAGGTTTACCAGTATTGTAATTTGCAGTCACTCTAGACATAGGGGCTGTTACATTGTGTGATGATTTAATATGATATTTAGTAAACAAGGCTGTGCTGAGCTCCTTACACAATCAATCAACAAGTTTAAAAACAATTATTTTTAATAATATAAAGAATGATGATTTAATATGATATTTAGTAAACAAGTTTATTGATTTCATACGAAACGAGGCTATGCCGAGTTTCTTACACAATTAATCAACACGTTTAATATAATATAGAATGATGATTTAATATGATATTCACTGAACAAGGTTACCGATTTCTTTTCCATTTGTAAGAAAACGATTAATTTTATCAGAACTCGGAAGAGAAAAAATCAGTGACAGCTGATTACATTTGCAAACATTAAACCCGTCACCCCTAAATAACTGGAATGGATTTGATAACTTTAATATATCAACCAATCTAACCGTCACAAAATGATTTTCAGACTAGTCCATTTATGAAAAGGAGGTGTTGTTCTAAAAATATGAAATCTATTTGCAAAAAGTGCAGATCCTGATGAGACGGCTCGTTACGTGTTACGAGCCGTCTCATCTGGATCTACGCCGTTTGCAAACACCACCATAGGGATCTGTAGTGTTGAAAGGGTTAATTAAGATTGAGGAAAATAGTGTACATCATAACCATTCTGCTAAATCCTAAAACTGTTCTGTGTACATGTACATGTATTACCGATATATCAACAAACAGAGTTTCCAAACTTACCCATTTCTGGCTGGTACATCAAATAAGTCCTCTTCTGAAACATACAACTTTATATATAAGTTTAATTCCTGTATAATATGATGATAAAGTATTTATTTATCAATTCCACCAATTATCACAGTCATATTCTATAGACAAACACTCTATATCGGTTTAATTCCTGTGTGTGATGATAAATTATTTACTTATCAAATCCACCAATTATCACATTCACATTCGATAGACCAACACTCTATATATAGGTTGAATTCGCGTACACAATGATAAATGATTGACTTGCATGTACATGTATTGTCAATTGCAGCAATTATCACAGTCAAGTTATATCATTGTTTTCAAGTTTCATTTGTGTGCTTACACAGCACGTGGCTAATGTGTACATGACATTGATGTGATAAGAAGTAAGATCACGTTTCTGATTGCAGGTACGATAGATAATCCACTTGTACACGCCAACAAACCATGATATATTTTGAACTATGGCATGTTGAATTTCCATGAAACTGCCCAGAAGATTTTTTTTTATTTTGCAGCAATTAAATCAATATTTGACGGACTTTCATCAAATAAAACAAAAATCAGGATGGTAACGTTTTGATTGTTTAGAAAAAAGTATACCAAACAAAAAATCAGTAACATTGTACACCTCAAAACCTTTAACAGTGCTCCAGATAAGGAGTTAGTAATAGAGTATTGTCACTCCATCATTTCTGAAGCAATTGGGTATTTCAAAATTTTAATTGGGTAAAATAAAATCTGATTTCAATTTGGTTTTTTGGCAATTTTTATTGGATATTTAAGCAAATATGTAACTTTTGACATTTGACCTTGAACTTGAACACAGGGGCAGGAATAATGGGTGGCCTATAGAATGAATATATGGATGATGATAAATAAGCATATGAGTTTTCAAGCCAATCCGATTTCAACACTAGAACCAACTTACCGATAGAGGCATCAGATGTGACCCTCGACCCTGGGCGAATATTGTGGTCGCTCCCATCACCCTGGACTTCCAACTCCTCCTTCGATATCATTCCTGTGTCCTGCGATAATCCATCCACATTTTCACAATTATCCCCTCCTGGTGATAAATACGCTGCACATAGATTACTTCCCTTTGCAATTTCTCCCTCTGATGAATACTCGGTACACAAATTACCTCCCTTTGAGGTACCAGGTGCCGGTTTACCGAAGCTGTTCTGAGAAAATGACTGAGAAATCTCCTTTGCGAAATGGACACACGAAAATCCACACGTCTGTCCACAGGATGTGGTTATAACAGAGTTATCCCCACTTTGATGGGCATTTTTCAAATCTGGTAATCTACGACGATAATTCTCCAACTTATTCTTCACAAAATTTCTACCTTTATTGAAAACATCCTTTAAATGAGCTTTCGAGAATCTCGACGTTATCCGATTGTCGATTTCCTGAAAATCTTGGCAGGACACAAAATTTTCATCGTGATGGTAAAACCTGCTGGGTAAACTGTCTGATTTTGCAGTGTAGTAGCTGCCGGCAAGGCTGTCGCTGGAATCATAGGTTTCCCGGACACCTGTCTCACGGTTTTTGTCAGAGAAAATAACACCTGTGTGGATATCCGGACGTTTTTCAATAAAAGAAAATGAAGTTTCCTTTTTGGTGCTTTCACCTTGGGGTATTCTGACATGAGATTTTAGGTCCGGATCTGTCGGATATGATTTTGTATAGATGTCAGACGCATCATATTTACTGCAGGTATCCGTGTACACACCTTGTTGTTTATAGTCGTGTTTATATTCGCGTAATTTCGAACCTGTTATTAAATACACATCAAAGTTTGGCCGGCACTCAGTGTGAGATACAGCAGTGGAGATTGAATGTTTGGACGAGGTACGTGTGTCTGTATCGGAGACGGTGTTGTAAATATCACAGTTGGTACCGAGTTTCGAAGTTTCTTCTGCTGAAACTATTATGTCTGGGATTCGGTTTACTATAATGTCGTCTGCTGAAGCTGACACAGACGATTTGGCTTGTATTTTGTGAAATAGGTTGTCTACGGAGGCAGCTTTGGATCGTGTTTGATCTACTGATTTGTTACACACTGAAGAAGACTTATTTGTGGATTGGCAGATTAAAATATTATCAACAGATGCAGTTTTGTTGCTGGTTGCAACCTTGTCCACTGAGACAGCTTTGCGTGCGATTTGGTCCACTAGAATATCTACTGAAGCAGTTTGGTTTGGAAATTGGTCAATTAAAGTCTTGTCAGCTGCAACAGCTTTATCTAGGATCTGGTTTACCGAACTATGGCCTTTTTGGAAATCCTCACAGGTAGAACATGGTGTTGTATATTGCTCAAAACTGTAATCTGATTGGTCCGTTCGCAACCTGGAATGTGTGTTAATACGTTTTGTCTTCTCGTTCAATAAATTAGTCTGAATACTACTTATACTGCCAGACGGAGTGAAATAAATATCGAAGCATGACTCTGTTGATGGGAACCCTTTGATACCTGTGTAATCTACTGTTCCTGATGGTATATGTTTTTTGGAATGATTGATTTCTTGGTCTGTTATATGAGAATGGTGTTGGTCCGTTATATCAGTATTTTGTTGGTCCGTTATATCAGTACTTTGTTGGTCCGTTAAACCAGTGCAATCTTCACCAATGAATCTTGAATAACACACACTATCTTCATAAATCGATGCACAAGACTTATTAATTCCTAATTCCTCATTATTACCATTTGAATTAGCTGGAAGACATGCTGAACAATAACTGGAAGACCGTGAACCAATAAAATTCCCCGACTCTTGGTCATGTGACAAACACTGACCAATCAAATTTTGGTCTGTAGTGTCATGTGACGATAATGAGCCAATCACATCGTCCGGTGGTGTAGATGATAGGTATGTGGAGGAGAGGGATCTACAGGGATGAGAAACAGGAGCATCCTCTGCGGCTACATTGTGAATTTCATCCTCGACGTCTTGTATGAAATATCTGTTCTGGTCCCGACTCGTGTTGGAATGTTTCCGTGTCAGGTCACATGATGCGTGTGGGTGTGGCCCGTATGGTTTATCATCCTCAGGGTAGTGACCACGTCCTGAAATGTCACAAGATCTGTGAAAGTGAATGGGTTTAACGTCCCAGCAACAGTAAGGTCATAATGTAGCTGTGACTCTATATTGCTTGTTAGAAGGTGTTTCATTGATGGAATGGTGAACACTGCAGATCCTGATCAGACTGTGCTGATACACAGGCTGGTTTGGATCTACAATGGTCAAAACCCACAAGCCCCATTTATCCAGTCACAGCCACTAATAGAGATGGGTATAATTAATGGGTTTAACGTCCCAGCAACAGATAAAGTCATATAGAGATGGGAATACAGTTTCAAGATGATTTGATGCAATGGTGTTTAATGGCCTGTCAACAGTTAAGGTCATTTACAGATGGGACCACCATTTCAAGATAATTTGATTTGATTTAATGGTGTTTAACGGCATGTCAATAGCTAAGGTCATTTTAGGCCGGGTTAACAGGGTCGGGTCTCATATTGCACCTGTTGTTATGGAGAAATGAACAACATGACTGTTCAGATTTGTTCCCAACAAGAATATTATAACTTTACACTGTCGTGGGTTAGTTACATTACAACCTTTATAAAATAGGCAAATTATTATTTGAAGTGTATTATATTTTTTTATTTATTAACCTGTAAACATACAAACACTATGACTTTATGTGGCTGTGACTGGAGAAATGGGGTTTTGCGACCAATGTAGATCCATATCGCCTGTGCATCCGCACCTTGACCATGGGCAAAACAAGCACCATCCCTAGACACACATTGTGGCAAAATATTATCAAAATCGTTGAAGCGGTTTTTAGTTATTGGAAAATGAAAGGTGTTACTAATGTATGTATGTACTAACGCTATTTCGTCTCTACCTATCGGTGAGGCGATAATAAGCTCCATTTCTCCAGTCACAGCCGCATATATGATTTACTAACACTATAAAGTACAAACAAATTCCATTAACTTCCTGAGTGTAGTTCATGCCACACCCAACAACGCTTACAATGTATGAGAGCACAGCTATCAAGTCATGTGAAAAAACATACAGCAACACATACAACAACATTTTAATTTACGACTATTTTGGAATATAAAACAAGTGTGTGTGGTGGGGGGGGGGGGCAATACATGTATCTACAACGTAATCATAAAATTGTTGCAATAAGTAAAAAGGTATATTTAGAATCAGGTCGAATGCGCATTTAGGGGCGGCACTACATTAAAACAAACATGTGCATGTGAAAGGGCGGGCCACACAATAAAATAGTTATAGTTCCCATAGTGAATTTATAATAAAATCCTTTCTACGCTAGATGAGATGACTCAAATGGTAGGTACAAAATGAGACATGCCGTGTGATTTTCTACCAAAGAATATGTGTGATATATCTCATGAAAAATATTTACAAAAATTTACATTATTTTTCGTGAATAGAATTCTGCATTTGCTATGAAAATTTTGTTATCTTTTCGACGTCATTTACAGCAAATATCAGTTTCTGTAAATATATTTCATGAAAAATCGCACATGTTCTTAGGTACAAAATCACTTGGCGTGTCTTAAATATTTACAATTTTCTATCAATAAAATAGGTTATAGTCAGATTAGTAACGGGCGAGTGGGCTATAACGACTATTTACGTTACAATTACACCCTGGCTATGGTTACACAAACGCCCATACTGTTGACACAAGGGTGGAGTTATTATATTCTCTAACCCTGCAGTTTACATTAACCTCGCACAATGCTTAAATGTTGTCGTCTGCTGTTTATTTTTTTATTTTCAATTTTTCTCATCAAAAACATGATTTGACAGCACTTTAGAATCATTTCCAATAATGGAAATGATTCTAAAATGCTGCCAAACCATGTTTTATTGACAGAAAAGATAAGATATGAAACAACAGCAGACGACACTTTTCGTTTCCCCGCATTCTTAGGGTTAAATAACTAGGCCGCTGATTGAGAAAATGCAGTTTGTGACGTTTGCGACCAGCGTAGCACCAGATTTGCTTCTGCATCAACACAGTCTGATCAGGGCCTATGCTGGTCACTATTTGATATAAGGGTGGAGATGTTTTCCTCACAAACCCTAGCTGGAGTTTACATTAAATAAATAGGCCGCTGATTGAGAAAATTCAGCTTGTGACGTTTGTGGACAGCGTAGAACCAGATAGCTTCTACATCAACACAGTCTGATCAGGGGTAGGCCACTATTTGAGCTAACTCTATGCAACACAAAACGAGACCGATTGATAGCGCTTTTACATCCATTCAAAAGCATGGTCTTATAATGTGGCTGTGACTGGAGAAATGGGGTTTATGTGAGTTATGACCAGTGTAGCTCCTGATCAAATAGCACACTGATGTAACCTGATAATAATCTATATTCCTTGTTAGAAGTTGGTGTTTCATTATGGAATAGTGAACAGTGCAGATCCTGATCAGACTGTGCGGATGCACAGGCTGATCTGGAGCTACACTGGTCACAAAAACTCATTACGGCATAAGTGCCTTTTCTCCAGTGACAGCCACATATACAGATGGGCCCAACACTAGACACAAATATTTGTGTTTCTATTATCAAGTAGGCAAAGACCAAAGTCAGACTCGGTGAATATTTATAAGGTTAATCTGTTGTATTTCAGTGGCGTAGCCAGAGCCTCTAAAACACCGAGGCAATAACATTGGTCCGTGTCGACGTAGCGGAGCGAGGTATGGGGGTCCTGTGCAACCCCACTCCACACGATTTTGTTTTGGAAATCTACATCGGATTTCCCGCGTTCTAACGTATTTTAGATAACAATGTTCAACAATATATTTTGTTATTTTTATAGGAATCATTTTGAAATCATAGAGAATGGCTTGTCCCCCGGGATAAACACCGAGACATACCATTACATGGTAAAGAGTCAAGTCCCGATGTGCTTTTATGATGAAAGCATAACCAATTAAAAAACATAAAAAGTCCGGATAATAACTCGGTGCGCCTCAACGTGGCTACGGCGCTGTATTTGTCATGTACTACATGTATAATGGTAAAAGAGCTACACTGAGCAAAATTCTATAGATCACATTTTGTCAGGGCCCGTTACAACTACTATTATATTGGTTTAATGGAGCAACCCTGATGTATACGTGCTACCTATGGTGAGGATATTGTCCAATAATGATTAATATACCCATCAGGCTCACATTAACCTAGTTCATCTGAAGATACAAAATTGTTCTCATGGAAAAATCTATTTTTCTTATGTTTCCCTGAGACCATGCATTGTTACCACTCAGTTGAACCGTCTCGTTGAGATGGTTCAAATGAGTGGTAACAACATATATTTTTGTTGAGAAATAAATAAATGTGCCGTATGTCACAAAATAAGCCCGTCGAAGTTGGGCCAGACAGCGTATGGGTTTAATGTAGTAACGTTGATGTACATGTGCTACCTATGGTGAGGATATTGTCCAATAACACTTATCAGTACACCCATCAAGCTTACATTAACCTATTTCATACTGAAGTTGAATAATTTTTCCCATGGAAAAATCTACTTTTCTTATTTTTCACCGAAACCATACATTGTTACCACTCAATTGAACCGTCTCGTTGAGACGGTTCAAATGAGTGGTAACAATATATGCATATACGCTTGCAAGACACACATTGTTACAAAATATTATGAAAATCCGTCATTCTGTTAAAACATCAGAGAGAAATATAAAGATGTTACAGACAGACTATTGTATGTACATATGATACACGCCATGTGACTTCGGTGTGTCTCGTATGTACATAATCTATCACAATATACCATTTTGCTTGGGAATAACAACAGATAGGGGAATATTTGGGTAAGCAGGTACATGTATAATGTTGCGCTCATCAAAACCTAGAAAAGGAAAATATGGGAAACACTGACAGTTCTATAGCACAGACATGGTTAATTGTTACAAGCATCTAAGATTGATTGATTTGTTGGTGTTTAACGGCCTACCAACAGCTACCAACAGCTACCAACAGCTAAGGTCATCAAAACGGAAAATTTACATTGAAAAAAAAATAAAAATATATATATTCAGCTCTGTTACCGGTTACAAGCATCTAAGACCCGGTAAATCCGAGAAAATTGCCGTCATTATTCTGAAGTGTCAGAATAGATTTCCGTGAATATTTACATAAGTCTGCCAATTGTCTTGGCACAGTTATGTCTGAAGGTAAATCGATCAGATAAGATAGGATATGTTCTCTGGTCAGATAAATGTATTACATAATAATAACTGTCTTCACCTGCCACAGTTTCAAAGAGAAAACTTATTTATATATATATACATGTACATGTATGTATAATACAATGTTAACATAATGACTCACTCGAAATTTATATTTTCTTTATTTCTCAACGGAAGTATATGATGTTACCACTCATTTGAACCGTCTCGACAAGACGGTTCAAATGAGTGGTAACAACATATACTTTTGGTGAGAAATAAGAAAAAAAATAAGGGCATCGTTATAACTAAGCTAATCCTAACCCTAACCAAAGCTGGCAGCCTTGATAATAATTTAAAAAAAAAACGCATTTGCCTTATAAACAAGGTGAACATAATTCCTCAGTGACCTTCACCTTGGGCTGTCGGATGTGGGCCATGTGTGAAACAAAGCACCATCCATAGACACACATTGTGGCCAAATATTATCAAAATCTGTGAAGCGGTTTGTAAGTTATTGAAAAATGAAAGGTGTTACTAACGCTATATCCCCTCTTGCCTATTGGCGAGGGAATAAACATATTTTTTTGATGAGAAATAATTGGGTACAGTAACGTTAAATCGGTTAAATTACCCAAGATCCTAGCAGATAAGGAGACAGTGGTGTTCATCACATTCACAGTAGGCATGGTATGATATGTATGTAGGCTGGTTGCTGGTTGCTGGTTGCTGGTTGGTATGATATGTATGTAGGCTGGCCGCCGATAAAAGCTACCTTACAATATTTGCAATAAATAATTAGATCCTTCCTATCCTGTAGTCACAAGAAAGGTTTATTGCTAGTATTAACCCTTAAACCGCTATCTTAATTTTGTTGTTGTCTGCATGCTGTTTATTTTCTATTTTCCATTTTTATCATCAAAAACATGGTTTGACAGCACTTTAGAATAATTTACAACATGCTTTGACAGCACTTCAGAATCATTTCCGTTGGAAATGATTCTGAAGTGCTGTCAAAACATGTTGTTATTGATAAAAAAGACAACATATAAAAGCAACAGCAGACGACAGACGACATTGTTGTGCGTTATTCAATTACGGTGAGGCTGAATGTTAATACGATCAAGTGTTTACAAAAAGTCCATCTTAGATTCCCACACATTAATAATCCAATCTCCTCCGACAATTAACTGTAACCAGGTAACCCAAATTGTGCTGGATACTAAATTCACAGGTATCACAAACAGGGCTTCTAAAATTTCAGAATGCCAATCAGTCCGGACGTAATTGCCGGTCCGAATGAGCCGGTGCGATCGATATTAGTGCTACCCACCCCCTCCCCCCCCCCCCCCCTCTCTCATATTTTGTAAAAATATTATATTTTGTTCTAAAAAACATGTTTTTGCAGCATATGAGAAACGTCTCCTAAGACGAGTATTATGTGTCATGTTGGGGAGAGTCTTGTTGCGTTTCTTTTTTTTATTACTGTTTTTATTACTGATGGCAAGACAATAAGCCCGGTTTTGTCCGATCACGTCATACATCATAATATGCAGGTGGGGTTGTAATCATTATTGGCTGTGATGTGGTGGCGGGTGAGACATCAAAGGTTATAAAGTCATACATTTGATACATGCCGATGTGATGTCAACAGAGACACACATTTACGACCAATTACTCGACACATATTTATCCATTTCGGGACTCTATTAGGCATAGAATAAAATAGTACTTTATTTAGTAAGATTTGGATTTGGAATTTCTGAGTTTCGCACACAATTGCTCCATAACTTTATGACATCGAAATTTAAAAGTCAGAGGTGCAGAATCCCCAAAAAAAAGGTAAGGCAAAAACCAGCGATGCGATGCAGTACCCAATAACACATATCAAAATATGTTTTTCCCCCAATAAACATGTATTGACAGCACATAAGAATCTTCTCCTAAGACAACGATTATCATGTTTTTGTCAAACTATGTTGTTTTTTGTCAAGATTTATTGGTGTCTGTCCACATTTGTTCTACTTCTTAAGAAAAGCATGTTTCAGCAGCACATGAGAATCGTCTCCTAAGACTATTTTTTACTTCTCCTGTTGGGGACATTTTACTATCTCGCGTTCTAGCGATATCGAGCATAGGTTGATCGCGCAAATGCGATTTATGATCGCGAGCTTGCGAGACGAAAATACGCGGTTCTTTAGTATTCAATATTGCTTTTTCGCAACTTCGCCCACAGATGGAAGATCGCGCATTTTTGCTTCGCGATCTGCATCAACGCACATGAGCAAAACTAACCCGAATGTTCTGTCTATAACACAGGGTAAGTCGCCCTGCATTACCTGCGTTTTATAATTCGGGTTACAGCAAAATATATTTCCAAAAGCGGAAGACGAGATGGCAAAAACGCGAGACGATTCTCATATCTTTAGGAGACGATTCGCATGTTTTCGCAAGACAGAAAAATTGCCAAACGACAGCTCTAGACGAATCATAATACTTTTAAAATGACAGATGTACCTTTGTCCTTTATCAAACTGTTTGCAAACTGTAGATCCCAATGAGCATGCTATTCACGAGCCGTCTCATCAGGATCTACGCCATTCGTACGCCATTAACACGGATATTCCCCGGATATGTGTCATAAAATTGACATTACTTGGTGTCAACATCGTTACATTTACACAGTTGATAGGAAATAGCAGCAAATAGGTAATTTTTCTCGGACCAATTTTTAAGACTAGTTTTCAAATCTCAATCGGTTTGAGATATCAAAAATCGGTCCAGAACCGATAAATTGAAAATTTTAGAAGCCCTGATCACAAATGTACCCAGGGATTCGGCTGGCGATCGCCACTTTCGCAATTGGCGATAAAAATTAACAATTGGCGATAAAAAATTACAATTTTCGAAAAAAAAATAATATATATATATTTTTGAAGTGGTGATTTTGTTTCCCCAGCAGAATCCCTGGGTACCTCAAATTTTTTTCAGGGTATATAACAAAATATTTAAAAAAATTCATACCTCGATAAAGGTGTATTCTGAATGTAATATGCTAATATAATATGGATGATGATAAACAGACACACAAAGACAGAACTGAGATAAGAAAACATGCATCACTACAGGTAATACTGTTACATCTACTAGAAACAATGACAACACCATTCATTTTGTAGATACAGCACAGTCTTGGTCCGATATACCACATTTAACTCTTTGCATGCTGGGAAATGGATGTGCTATAAAAAGTTCAAAAATAGCAGACGACAAGTCATTCTTTTATTTCTCCCTGTAAATATCATGAATATGTCTTGGAATTTCATTAGACTCCGGACTCAATTCTAATGAAATTCCAAGATATATTTAATTCTTAATTCGTTGGATGCTATATTCATCGTTAGCATGCAAAGAGTTAAATGTACGTGCCCACTCAGTAGGTTAAAGGTATGTGCCCACTCAGTAAGTTAAAGGTACGTGCCCACTCAGTAGGCACAACAGGTTCTTTATATCAGAGACATCGTCTGAGACATTTTCTGGCAAAATAAACATTAATTCACCATTACCCCATGTATTGATTGGCATTATTATGCATTTTATATCGGACGTAAATTTCCACACTGATATCAGGGGCGATAATCGAGTTAAAATGTTAATGGAAATGACTATTTATGATGTGCGATGACCAAACTTTGTAATCTGTCAAAAATATTATTTTTTCAGGCGACGCATTTAATTAGTATAATTAATTTAAAAATATCATGCCTCATTTGCATATGAAAATAGCCTGATACCACTGCGAGTCACTATCAGTAAAATAAATATTACTAAAGGAATATATCTTTATAGTGGGCACTCGTAATTTTTAGAACTGGTTGAATAGTGACACAATAATACACTTATTAAATTCCTATACAGAACATTTTCTGCCTACTGAGTGGGCATGTACCTTTAAAATCTATCTAGATTCCACAAGACAACAGCCATCTTACCGATCACGGGCTCATCAGCCATGGACAACGGGTTGGTACACCCGGGTCTTACCAGTACCCATTACCAAATCATCCCGGGACAGTTGCTCCATTGCGCTGATGAAAAATATGAAAGGTGAATGTAAATGGGTTTAACATCCCAGCAACAGGTAAGGTCCATTAGGGACGGGAACCGTTTCAAGTCTCATCCAACAGACCTGTAGTATGGAAATATTTAGGGACGGGACTACCATTTCAAGTCTCATCCAACAGACCTGTAGTATGGAAATATTTAGGGACGGGACTACCGTTTCAAGTCTCATCCAACAGACCTGTAGTATGGAAATATTTAGGGATACTACCGTTTCAAGTCTCATCCGAAGACCTGTAGTATGGAAATATTTAGGGACGGGACTACCGTTTCAAGTCTCATCCGACAGACCTGTAGTATGGAAATATTTAGGGACGGGACTACCGTTTCAAGTCTCATCCGACAGACCTGTAGTATGGAAATATTTAGGGACGGGACTACCGTTTCAAGTCTCATCCGACAGACCTGTATGTATGGAAAATGATTTAGGGACGGGACTACCGTTTAGTCTCATCCGAACAGACCTGTAGGGTTTGGAAAAATTTAGGGACGGGACTACCTTTCCGAGCAGACTGGGTAGTTTATGGAAATATTTAAAGGGACGGGAACTACATTTCAAGTCTTCATCCAACAGACCTGTGTTATGGAAAAAATTGACCTGGGAAAAGGGACTACCGTTTCAAGGGTCTCATCAAAAGGGAACCTGTATTGTGGAAATCTTTTAGGGACGGGCTACCGTTTCAAGTCTCATCCGACAGACCTGTAGTGTGGAAATATTTAGGGACGGGACTACCCGTTTCAAGTCTCATACGGGGAAGACCTGTAGTTGGAAATATTTGGACGGGACTACCGTTTCAAGTCTCATCGACAGACCTGTAGTATGGAAATATTTAGGGACGGGACTACCGTTTCAAGTCTCATCCAACAGACCTGTAGTATGGAAATATTTAGGGACGGGACTACCGTTTCAAGTCTCATCCGACAGACCTGTAGTATGGAAATATTTAGGGACGGGAACCGTTTCAAGTCTCATCCGACAGACCTGTAGTATGGAAATATTATGAAAGTAATTTTTGATGCTCACAACCTCCGGATTGGAAGTCAGGTGAAAATTACTTGCAAAAGTGCAGATCCTGATGAGACGGCTCGTCACGAGCCGGCTCATTTGGATCTACACTGTTTGCAAACACAAATATAACAAAAAACAGCTATAGAGGTATGTAGTGTTGAAAGAGTTAATAGAACAGCTGGAATATCAATGGAATATTCCATTCCACTTACTTAGGGGTGAAAGGGATAACGTCAGCACACATTTCGATCAATGAGATTGTGCGGAACAAATCAAATTTAATGAGTTATTTGACGCTTTGTTGGCAGTTCTGAAACTACAGCTCAATATCTGTTGGAATTAATGGCGCTTAAAACCGCAGAAAACCTGAATTATTCCAGCTTCATCTGACAGCATAAAATTGCCACTCAAATCTTGTGAAATTAACAAGTGAACACAAATACCAATATTAGGCCTGAAGAAGAAAAATCAGGTGTTTCTGAAAACATTAGGGTTGTTGTGTGGTCAGCTTTTTCTTCTTTTTTTAAATTTCTTTTCTTATTTTTGTCCAGCGATAGTCATGATATTTCTGTCGACATTTTTGAACCAATGTCAATGTCTGGGTGGGCTATATAATGAAATTATGGATGATGATAAATGAGTATATGAAGTTTCAAGTCACTTACAGTTGCAGAGATAATGGGTACCCAAAGCTTTTATTGCAGATTTTATGGACAGACGGACGGCCAATCAGACGGACAGAAATACGAAAACTATATACCCCTCGACATACAGTAGCGCTTTTCTGCAGGTCAACTATACGTACTATACCAATACTATACGTATACTATACCAATACGATATGTTTTCTATACGATATGCATATAATATAAACGTACGATATGTTTGTACCGTACATACCAACCAATATCGTATAGATATACCATTCAAATTGTACGTTTATACGATTTTTATACATGTGTATAATTCTGGTACGTTTTTATCGTACAAACATACCAGATTATGGTATATATTATGGTAAGTTTGTACTATACGATGATACGGTACAAACATACCAATATTATATGATCATACGATATGCTCTTTAAATATACCAATATTATACGATTACGATATGTATACGATATTAGTATATACAAATAGGTAAGGAGCAGAAAAGCGCTACTGTACTTTGTATGCTGAGGTATAGTATGAAATGGGTTAAACGTTATTTTGATAGACATTTACTGCACATTTAGATCTGGAGATACTGTTTTTCTATTTTGCTCTATCACTATTTAGATCTAGAGATATTGTTTTTCTATTTTGCTCATGTTATTACAAAATTTACCTTTCAATTATATTATCCTGTGATCATACCTCACAATATTTATATACAAATGTACTAGTAAAGACTACAACCTGGCAAAACACTGCTTGCTGACATCATGACCAGTGTAAACACATTTTTTACGCAGTCTGTAGCAGTTTGATTTCATCAAAATTGCAAAGTATACTTTCCTAGCAAAGTATACTTTGAGGGAGCAATCATTGATTTTTCCGAAATGCATTATTTCATGCAGAACTAACGATTGCATATATTTGATGATTAAAACTATGCAGAATTATTATACTGAATTTATCACATTATCACAGCCAAAATTGGCTGTGATAATGTAATAAATTCAGTATAATAAAAATTAATAAATTTATTCTAAAATTGAAAATTTCTCCCTCAAAGTATACTTTGCTAGGAAAGTATACTTTGCAATGTTGATGAAATGGGCCCCTGATCATCTATGCTGATCACGAACCCACAGACCACCAATTAACCCTTAGACCGCTACTCACAACAATTGTTTTTATATCTTGCCTTATTTCTCAATAAAAACATGGTTTGACAGCACTTCAGGATGGAAATGATTCTGAAGTGCTGTCAAAGCATGTTGTAAATTATTCTAAAGTGCTGTCAAAGCATATTTTTGATGATAAAAATGGAAAATAGAAAATAAACAGAGACGACAAAAAAATTAAGATAAGGGTTAACTCTTCCTGCTAGTGGTGGAAATAACAGCCAACAAATTTGGTGTATTTTTCTCAAGTTATTTCTCTCTGTGAATACGTCTTGGAATTTCATTACAATTGCATCCTCGGACTCGATTCTAATGAAATTCCAACACAGAGAATTTCATGATTTATAGCCCACAAGTTTCCCAGCATGCAAAGAGCTAAAGGAACTAGCACAAAAATCTATGGAATGTGCCACATTTTTTTTACTACCGGTAATTGGTGAGTTTGTTTGTTTGTTTTTTGGGGTTTAATGGCCTATCAACAGCTAAGGTCATTTAGGCCGGGTCAATGGGTTTAGTACTAAATCCCATATATTAAGTACATGTACACATTGGGGGAAAATCCCAAAATCAGAACTGAATATTTACAATAAAAAAATATATACATTCAGCCCTGAAATATTCTTTGAAAAAATTGAGTATCCACAGTATACAGGGTTATATTCTATTATGGCAGTTCTATTCTACCACTTTTTGTGTGTGAATTACGCAAAATTTTCCAGTTTCTTTATATCTTAATGAAAATATATGTTGCTACCAGTCATTTGAACCATCTTGACGAGATGGTTCAACTGAGTGGTAACAACATATACGGTATGTTTGTTGAAAAATAAGAAAAAAATTCTTTGATTGCAAAAAATTCTTCGGAAAATGTATTGTTCTCGGCAGTTCCATAATCTGTTACTATATCTGTGTGAATTCATTGTTTTTGCTGTTGGTTTCTGCATTGCATTGATTTGTTGGTTCCATAGAATATTCTTGTAAAATCTCCTCTGCTAATAAGCATAAAACCATGATAATATTTACGTTTTTATACCTAATCATTATGCAATTTTGTTTACGCCTACAGGAAATATGCAGGAGCCTCTGATGTCTTCAGATTAGTGGCAGTCCTTGGGCAAACAGAACTAGAGGGAAAAAGTGAAAGGGTTTAACATCCCTCCAACAGCTAAAGTCATATCAGTCTCCGCGAAAGTCGCCGGTCCGTCGAACATGTCCGTTAAAGTTGCCGCCGGTCCGATGGTAAACCGGAAGTCGCCGGACCGAATGTCCGACTATAAAAAAAAATATTTTTTATTCTAAGCTTTAATGCAATCACACTTCCTTTGGTATGCCCTTCTGGTGCTAGCTAGCTTTACTTTTATGACTGATATACTTTTTTAAAAACACCTAAATATCACATAAAATCAATTACCAATTTTATTTTTATAAATGTGTTTTTCGGTCTGGTAAATGTTTGTACAGTCTGGTAAAAATTTCAAGTTTACCAGACCAAATGTCCTGTAAAAATTTGGCAGTTTTGCGGAAACAGTCATATCGAGATGGAACAACAGTTTAAAGTCTCATCTGACGGACCAGTGGGATGGAAACACTATGAAAGTATTTTTGATGCGCTAGGTGAGGTTTGAACCCACAACCTCCAGATTTAAGTCAGGTGTTCTAACCTCTAGGCTACAATCCATCCCCTCATGTACAGTGAAACTTCTCTAAAACGACACCCTGTCTAGGGGTTAAAACACCTGACTTCCAATCCGGAGGTTGAGGGTTCAAACCTAGCCTAAGGCATCAACAAAAATACTAATGCATGTTCATGATCGCAAAATACAAGAATGTCCCCGAATGATCATATGCCGGATTTACAGTGGAACATCTCTAAACTGGGCACCCTGTGCCAAGATGTGTTTTCATGGAAAATAATAAAAACATGCTATATTTGTGGTCTGTTATTTGTTTTCTGCAGTATGATACAGGTACCACAAAATTGTTATTGCTTTTTGATACTCGCTACTTCTGATTTCAATTGTTTTTTTTTGACAATTTTAATTGGATATTTACGCAAATACGCAGCTTATCTGGAGCTCTGACAATGAATTTGGATACAATTTGTTTTGGGAAACCCATATTTTGAAGGCGTTCCCAAAACAAACGGTGTCCAAATAGGTAGCATTATTACGGTAAAAATAATTTAGCAGAGCAGAAGATAATCCGGATTATATCGCCTATAAACATGATAAATCATGACAAAGTCATTACCACTGCACTGGATAGCTGGGATAAAACCTGCAGAACTGCACTGAAGCAGATCACCAGGGCACACGTTAAGGTGCAAGAAAATGAATTTGAAGATTCTCATCTGCACCCACTCTTAACCCTTTCCCTGTTTTGCGATATTTCGACTCTTCCAAATCAAAAACATCTGAATAAAAGAATCAAATGCTGGGTGGGTCAAATGATGGTTAAATTATCTGATAGAGTAGAAAACATTGTGGGAAAAGGAGAAATTGCTTGTTACAAGCAATTTCTCCTTTTCCCACAATGTTTTCAAAAGACATCTTCTGCAGAGGCGTCAAAAGTCGTCTCTATCAGGGAAAGGGTTAACCCTTAGACCGCTATCTTATTTTTTTTGTCTTCTGCTGTTTATTTTCTAAGTTCCATTTTTTATCGTCAAAAACATGCTTTGACAGCACTTTAGAATAATTTACAACATGGTTTGACCGCACTTCAGAATCATTTCCATTGAAAATGATTCTGAAGTGCTGTCAAACCATGTTTTTATTGAGAAATAGGGCAAGATATAAAAGCAACAGCAGACGACATGTTGTAATATAGGGAGACAAATTTTTTCGTCCATTCTTTGGAGCAAAATAAACATTTATTTACCATTACTGGACAAGTTAACTGGCATTATTATACTTTTTATATTAAACGTGAATTGCTACTCTTGATATCAGGAGAGACAAGCTTGTTTCCATAAAAGGTACTGAAACAATTATTTAGTATCTCTATTTATGTCTCCCTATATTACAACATGTCGTCTGCTGTTGCTTTTATATCTTGCCCTATTTCTCAATAAAAACATGGTTTGACAGCACTTCAGAATCATTTTCAATGGAAATGATTCTGAAGTGCGGTTCTATTTATTTATTTCCATAAAAGGTTAACTGAAACAATTATTTAGTATCTCTATTTATTTTTTCATTTTCATGTGCAATGATCATATTTTATTATAAAATGTCAATACAAATATTAATTCAGGTGACGCATTTAATTGCTATACCGGTAATACTTTAAAAATGTTCTGCCATTTGAACACCAAAACAATCTGATACAAACATGTATCTCACAGGTTGAAGTAATGGACCGAGGTCTATAAATACATTAAATATGCCTAAAAGCATCAATAAATGAAGAAAAAAAATAAGCAAAATTTGTTTTTACTCCCTCCATATACTCCATCTATTGTAATAGACATCTATTGTAATAGACATCTATTGTAATAGATGGAGTATATGGAAAGGGTAAACAAAAAATGTTTAGCTTATTTTTTTTCTTCATTTATTGATGCCTTTAGGCATATTTAATGTATTTATAGACCTCGGTCCGTTCAATACTTCAACATGTGGTATCTCTGTCAGTAAATTAATACGAAATGATACATGTATCTGTATAGCATGCACTCATACTTGTTTAATCTGGTGGAATAGATACACAATTATACACTAATTAATTCCTATAAAGATTACATGTTGTGCCCAACTGATGGGATCCCAACTGTGAAGGCACTGGGTCTCAGATCTGATAAACACTTGAAACATCTAGATTACTAAACTAATTAAACCCTTTCACCCCTAAGTAACTGGCGTGGACTATTTCATGTTAAGTTTGAGACTGTTACATTATGCATAGAAAGGGATTATTTTGTAAAAATTAAATAATATCCACAAATCTATCTATCTATCTTCCAATAATCTCGAACCCCTATTGGGGACTTAGAGATGAACCCCTATTGGGGACTTAGAGATGAACCCCTATTGGGGCATCTAACTGACAAGGGTATACTTTTATAATATCCACAAATGGTGTAGATCTTGATGAGATGGCTCGCTACAAGCCTGCTCATCATGATCTACACAGTTTGTAAATATTAGGAAAGAGGTATCTACTGCTGCATTTTGCTGTGCCATGTGTCCGAAAAATCTCTAATCTCATTTTGTTAGTTATTGCAGGGCATTTTCTACATTGTAATATTAGGATACAGAATATATAATGCTAAATGAAGTAGTAAAAGGCATACTGGTATGTACATTGTTACCCCAGATTATCTCAGCTGTTAGTATATATCCAGATGCCCACTCTCTAATAGTAGCCCCCTCTCTACCCCTCTCTAATAGTAGCCCCCTCTCTACCCCCTCTCTAAAAGTAGCCCCCCTCCCATATTTGCATTCTAAATACGTTATTTTCACCTACAATAGCCATTTAAAACATGGCTTTTGTATGTGAAAATAACATATTTTGATCCCATTTTCCACGTTTTGATCCCTGCGAATTGCATAGCCACTGGGGCGTTTATAACAATCACTATATTTGTCAGTAAGCGAGGCTTACAGAATACCCCCCGCGTGGGCCCAGGTACCCGTAAATATGTAGTTATAACATATTTCTCTGATGTTAAGTTTAGTGACGGATGGACGGACAACGGAAATAATTATATGGAAGACATAATACATACATACCTTTGCCAATACACCCAAATAATTTCCTCATTTTCCCCATATTCCTTAAATGTCACAACAAAAGCATAAATCCTTCCACCATCTATAGAATGGCTATGATGCTGAATCCCAGAACAAAAACCCAAAATTATGCAACTTATACTTTCAGTACTAAAATCGAGTATAACCATTTATTTCATTTCACTGCTGTATTTACATTAACCCTTAGACCGCTACACACAACAATTGTCGTCTGCTGTTGCTTTTATACCTTGCCTTATTTCTCGATAAAAACATGGTTTGACAGCACTTCAGAATCATTTCCAATGGAAATGATTCTAAAGTGCTGTCAAAGCATGTTGTAAATGAGTCTAAAGTGCTTTCAAAGCATGTTTTTGATGATAAAAATGGAAAATAGAAAATAAACAGTAGACGACAAAAAATGAAGATAGCGGTGTAAGGGATAAGGACATTTATGCTATTAATCCACCTTAATCCGAATCAAATGCAATGGTCTATGACCTAAACAAATCCTTAATTTACCACTTGTCCAGATTGGAATTACACTAATCCGATCCTATGTATTTTAATGTTACTGCTGCAATATCCAATCATTTTCATGCTTGTCCAGATAAACAATTCAGTCACCATCACAAGCAGACAAGTACATTGTTAAGGCCTGTATACAGTACTAAAAGAACATTGCTTTTTCGTCTTTTTTGGGTTTTTTTCGATTCATTATTTGTACACTCTGGTATTTGCTTTATGAATTATTCAAGAAAGTCTATCCTGCTAAAATAGTAACCATATGTAGGATTTTTGAACATAGAATCTATAGTCCATGTAGGTTGATTGGCTGAGCCAGAGATATATCTCAACCAATCAAACGGCTTAAATCTAAGATAATAGAACACGCACAGAGAATTGTAAGAATCACACAGAATGACAAGCTTATTTGAAACCAATTCAATTTCACGAAATGTGTTAATTCATTCTGTTGTCGTTTATGTTACTCATCATCCTTTCATTTGCTGAGCCAGACATATATCACAACCAATCAAACGGCTCGAGTCTAAGATACGATAACACGCACAGACAATTGTAAGAATCCCACTGAAAGCAATTTTTGACGCGTTTAATTTGAATCTGCTTCAATTTCACGAAACGTGTCAATTTATTCCTACGTCCGTTTAATACTACACGATTCAGGCATTCAGCAGATATATGACCCCAAAATACTTGTATGAAAAATACGCATAGAAAATCTCATAAAAATCATCCACGGTGACTTATAAATTAATTATACCATCTTCTATGGGAATATAAGTAAGCTGGTATCAACTAATGGTGTCATGTATCCCGAATATAGGGGTTTATCTAGTTTCCGACCAGTATAGGCCCTGATCAGACTGCGCATCCGCGCAGTCTGATCAGCGCCTACACTGTTCGCTATTACGTTGAGTAAACATTACTTGTGACTTTGGAAAAATTTGAGATATATATCAAGCTGTATGAGGGTGCTACATGTATCTGACCATGAGCTACGCTGGTTAAAAACTCAATAAGACATTTTTTGTCAGGACGGGTCCCATATCAGGTCATGGCAAGTGGTACAAAATGTCAGGTAGGGACAGAAAAGCCGTATTCTTTCAAGTCTTACACATTAAAGAAGCTTATAAATGATGAGCGATCAGACAAAACTGGGTGAATTGTGTTTGCGAGCAGTGTAGCACAGACCGGCCTGCACCAGTAGCCGATTTCACCAAAATCACAAAGTATACTTATCCAGCAAAGTATACTTTGAGGGAGAAATTTTCAATTTAAGGATAAATTTATTCTTTTTTATTATACTGAATTCATACATATTGGCTGTGATAATATAATAAATTCAGTATAATATTTCTGCATACTTTTAATCATCGAAATATATGCAGTCGTTAGTTTGATATGAAATAATGCATTTCGGGAAAAATAAATGATTACTCCCTCAAATTATACTTTGCTAGATAAGTATACTTTGCAATTTTGATGAAATTGGCTACTGATGCAGTCTGAGGGATGGGTTGTGGCCTAGAGGTTAGGTCACTGGACTCCCATTACCAGAGGTTTAGGAGTTCAATGATCACACTAGGCATAAAACAATACTCTCGTAGTATGTCCATCCCACTGGTCTTTCAGAGACTTGAAACCGAGGTCACGCCCCTAACTGACCTTAGCTGTTGCCGGAACATTAAACCCATTCACTTTTACTATAGGAATGAACGACCTTTTTGTGGAATTTATCGGGGTATAAACTTAGAAAAGTCGCAGGAATACTCCCCGATAAATTCCACAAAAAGGCCATTCATTCCTTATAATTCCAGCATTTGAAATAAATTCATTAAGAAAATGTGTTTATTTTCCGTTTTCTTAAGAATTATTTTAACTGCGCCTTACGGTTACGGAAAGTAGTTTGGCGTGGGAGTTTACTGGGATATTAATTTTGGACAGAGACTTGCTACGGGCCAATCAAATGTTAGGGAATTGTGTAAATATGTTTGTGCTGGAATTATTTGTTGATACAGTTTGATGAGGTTTAACTGTTTAACTGGAAGAAATGTGATGGCGTGCCATCGCAATACACATTTACCCACTTTTTTCAAAAAAATTCAGTCCGATAAACCATGACATTGGGGTCGAATCAAAATTTGAAATTCACTTTGCACATCTGCATATGTATCATAAGGAAGCCACATACAAAATATCAAGTATCCATCTATTATGGTTTCAGTTTAAAAGTTTTAATTCTTGCAAGAAACGTGCTGGATGGACTGACGGACATACAGACCGACATACAGAGGGACGGACGGACACCCATGACGAAAGCAATAAACAATTTTTTTTCTTCAAAAAGTGAGAATAATAAATATCTATTATTAATATTATATCAAAATTTTTGTTAATTTAATATGGTATTTATTAAACTTGTTGACTAATTTCAACTAGGAATGGAATGGTGCCTAACAGCCCATCAACACAAAAGAGTATCATTTAGGGCCAAGCAATGTAGATGAAGAATAAAAATAATAGTAAAATAGTATGTTAGATGTGGTAGTCAATCAGATGATCAGGGTAAAAATATTAATATGATGAACAATATAAATGAACAACATGTATAGAATGATAAAATTATAGAAATGAGAAACATGAATTTCAACTCGGCATAGCCTCGTTTCTTAGGAAATCAGTAAACTTGTTTAATAAATATGTTAGACGCCCTATTTAATAAATGTCACGAAGACACTTATCGAGGGCTATAAAAGGCTGTATATACCGGGCATTATTAGCATGTGACCTATTTACATGATGAAAGTGGATTATCTCCGTCATTGATCTCAGACAAAGTGTATTTGTGCAATACACAACCCTTGACCTACCGCATTACATTACATATATTGAATTCTGAACCAAGAATAACAACTATAATCTGCATTCAAAAATGGGCCGTGCCTGACGAAAGGATTTGATTGATTTATTGGTGTTTAACGGCCTATCAACAGCTAAGGCTATTCAGGGATTCCGCTGGGGAAAATAAAAAAATCGCAATTGGCGATAAAAATAAAACAATTGGCGATAAAAAATTACAATTTTCGAAAACAAATTAAATTATTTTTTTTTTTTCTCGAAAATTGTAATTTTTTATCGCCAATTGCGAAAGTGGCGATCGCCAGCGGAATCCCTGGCTATTTAAGGCCGGGCCAACGGGTTAATTGGGGGGGGGGGGGGGGGGGGGGGGGGGGGGGGGGTGGCGGGGAGCGGGGGTATTTACATTTACATCAAGATAAATATATATTATTCAGCTCTTGAAATTATTGTTTGTTTTGTTTGTTTGTTGGGGTTTAACGGCCTATCAACAGCTAAGGTAATTTAAGGCCGGGTCAATGGGTTTAGTACTGATTCCCATATGCATGTATTACCTATACAAAATTAACAAATGGGGGTAAAATCCAAAAATCAGAACTAATATTTACAATAAAAATCATCTATATATTCAGCCTGAAATCAGAATAATCCTGATCTGATGCCAGGTACTCGCCACACCATAATCACTTGGCCCCCTCCCAAAAGTGGTAGGATTAGTAATAATCTTACTACTTTTATAATGGGCAAAATCTCCCAGGTAACAAAAGAGCCAAAGATAAAAACCTACCCGAGAGCCTAAACAGCAAATCGTGATTCTTATAAGAAGGAACCCCTACCGTTAATATACGCCGTCGTGTTCGCCCGACCAACAGTGAAAAACCCCAACAGGGCTCAGAATTAGAATAACATGACCTGGTGCCAGGTCCATACCACACCAAAGTCACTTGGCCCCTTCCCCTAAAACTAATATTAGGAATAATCATATTACTCTTATAAGGGACCCTTGTATGACCAGATTCAACTCTCACATACAATAATGCCAAAGACGTACCTGAGGGCCAAACCAGGTCTCTGGTCGGGATTCCGGTAAGGATGAATCCTGATCATTAAATTACCCATCGCATGCTCCCAACCAACCACCACACTGACAAAAGGAACCTTACACTAAACTCACACTGAGACAGGCAGTATCCTAGATCCAACACTGTTTGCCAATCAGTCACACTGATCTAGTTTTACGAGCTACAAGGCAAAATTGTAAAAGTCCAAAAAGTGGAGATAATTTGTGATCAACCCAGGTGCCCTCTTTCCTCCATCGGGTTGGGGTATAAAAATGTATATTTACTGATAAACCAGTCTAGGTAAGGAATGGACAATTCAATGTACAAGAAGCAGAGTGTCAGTGGAAAGTGTATTCATGACAACAGGTGCCCTTGTCTGATTCCATTTCAATTCAACTAGTCCTTCATTTATCATCGGTTTGCTATTGATCTATTACATAATAATGTGTTGGCTTATTAACCAAAACTCCATCAGCTCATTGTCAATAGAGGTATCAGAGCTCCAGATAAGCTGCATATTTGCTTAAATACCCAATAACAATTGCCAAAAACCCAATTGAAATCAGAAGTAGCGAGTATCAAAAAGCAATAAAAAATGTATGGTACTTTTATCATGCTGCAGAAAACAATAAACCGACCACATATACAATGTATAGCATATTTTTTCTTATTTTCCATGAAAACACATCTTGGTATTTCATTAGAATTGTCTCCAAGGAGACAATTCTAATGAACTGCCAAGACATGTTTTTATATTGAAACAAACTATTCAATAATTGCGGTCTGTTGATGTGTAAACAGAAGTGTGATTTTATTTTACCCAATTAAAATTTTGAAATACCCAATTGCTTCAGAAATGATGGAGTGACAATACTCAACTACTAATTCCTTATCTGGAGCCCTGAACATATCAATTCTATCAATATAAAACATTTTCAAACAAAAATATTTTTTTTGAAAATTTGCTGTTTGATCTAATGGGATTTGCCATTAGATCAAACGGCTAATTTCTAAAAAATATTATGTGGTGTCCTGGGTCCGCGGCGTTAGCCTGTGTTCATGACTATATGGCAAACAACATATGCACTAATCATACACTACAGATGGCGATACTGATCTGGAGCTACGCTGTTGACAGCCAAATCATCTATTGCAGCAAGGTTTTATTCCCGATGTGTGTCGTTTGTCAGTCGTCAGCCCGCATGCTGGGTGTGACATTATCCGGATCAATATAGGTGCCTGCGACTGGTGAAAGAGGATTATGGCATTTGCGATCAATGTAGACCCAGATCAGCCTGGGCATCCACACAGTCTCATCAGGGCCTTCACTGTTTGTGATGCGATGAGTGAAACATCCGTCATGCTTCTATCAAACAATATAAGGACTTATCAAACTGTAGGATCGAGGACCACGAGGACTAGCCACAAATACCATAAGCTCCATTACTCCATTACATGTAATCTATGTTGAACTTGTAAACCATATAATGAAATCATGTTGAACAAGTTAACGCTGAAATATGCACTACAATCAGACACAATATGTATTACCTATTCCAGCAGTATAGACGCAGACCAACCATGAACATCAATTTTAGTGCTTCGCATTTGAGTGAAACTTCAATTCTAGATCCAGAGAGAAATGTGTCTTCCTTGGAGAGCATTGTGGTACAGGCTGATCTGGGTCTACACTGATCATACATTAAATGAAACTGACTGGAGAAATGAGGCTTGTGTCATTTGTACCCACTGTCGACACAAATCAACCCGAGCGCAACAGCACAGTCTGATAAGGGTCTGAACTTATTGTCATTCTTTTTCTTAAACGAAGCTTATCCCCTCGCTGGCAGCCTTGATAATAATAATAATAGAAAAAAAGTCCTCAGTGATCTTGACCTTGGGCGGTTGGAAGTGTTTCGTATGCAAAACAAAGCACCATCCGTAGATACACATTGTGGCCAAATATCAAAATCACAGTTTGTTTGTAACTTTGATAAGTATACAGTTCCTGATTGTTCAGATGCATATGCTGATCTGGATCTAAACTGGTCGCAAAAACCATAAGCCCCATTTCTCCATTCACAACCACATGTATGACCAGTGTTCAGCAGCATTCCACCAACATTGCATACTTATCTAGCAAAGTGTACTTTGAGGGAGTAATCATTTATTTATTTTCCCCGAAATGCATAATTATTTCATATAGAACTAACAACTGCATATATTTGATGATTAAAAGTATGCATTAATAAATTCAGTTTAATAAAAATTAATAAATTTATCCTTAAATTGAAAATTTCTCCCTCAAACTGTACTTAGCCAGATAAGTGTACTTTGCAATTTGGTGAAATAGGCCACTGAAATACCAGTACTAGACTTTCATCAGAATCACTGATTCAACCAATTTTTTCTTCTCTTGTTTTTCATTTTAACATGGAACGCATGAAACTGAAAGCATCTTTTGATTGCTATTCTGTGTAGTGTTCGGTGTGGTGTTGAGACATGATCGCCCGGTTAGCTCAGTTGGTAAGAGCGCCGTGCTAGTGTTACGGGGGTCGTGGGTTCAAACCCCACATCGGGCGACACTTTTTCCCCTTAGAAATACTTCAATGGTGTCAGAAGTAAACAGGATTGTGCCTGGGTGTACTTTGGGTTGCAGGCTATACTCCTCATGAAGCTGTGAGGTTGATGCCTGGTTCCCAAATATAAGAAGGGGAGGAGTGTAGTGTTCAGTGTGGTGTTGAGACATGATCGCCCGGTTAGCTCAGTTGGTAAGAGCGCCGTGCTAGTGTTACGGGGGTCGTGGGTTCAAACCCCACATCGGGCGACACTTTTTCCCCTTAGAAATACTTCATCTGTAACATAACCCACCATAACTATACCCTAACTCACCCACCACATAACTAACCCTAACCCACCCACCATCTATATAACTAAGTGTACAATATTTCTTACAAAAGGAAAAACGTTTTATCTTCGTTTTAAGTAGATGACGAAACTACTCATGGAGTCATGCTAATGCAGTGGCGAAATGATCAGTTGACGAAACCGCCGTGGTTGGAGCAGATCACAGCTATTTATTAAAATAAACAGTGACGTACATATTTGTCAGCATCAAGTAAACCATTCTCTGAAATATAACAATATTGGTATCAACTGTACCGAAGCCAACTATCTCTAAATAAGAATACACACCTTAAAATATTGATGAAATTGAAAATAAAATGTCACTTTCTATCAACTGAACTGTTTCCTGATTCAGGCTCTACAGTGTACTTAGCCAGATAAGTGTACTTTGCAATTTGGTGAAATAGGCTACTGAAAATTATAAAAACAATTGGCGATAAAAAATTACAATTTTCGAAAAAAAAACTTAATTTTTTTTTTTTTTAAATTGTTATTTTTTATCGCCAATTGTTTATTTTTATCGCCAATTGCGAAAGTGGCGATCGCCAGCGGAATCCCTGGCTATTTAAGGCCGGGCCAACGGGTTAATTGGGGGGGGGGCCAGGTGGGGTATTTACATCAAGATAAATATATATTCAGCTCTTGAAATTATTGTTTGTTTTGTTTGTTTGTTTGTTGGGGTTTAACGGCCTCTCAACAGCTAAAGTCATTTAAGGCCGGGTCAATGGGTTTAGTACTGATTCCCATATGCATGTATTACCTATACAAATGGGGGTAAAATCCCAAAATCAGAAATAATATTTACAATAAAAAAAATCTATATATTCAGCCCGAAATCAGAATAATCCTGATCTGATGCCAGGTACTCGCCACACCATAATCACTTGGCCCCCTCCTAAAAGTGGTAGGATTAGTAATAATCTTACTACTTTTATAATGGGCAAAATCTCCCAGGTAACAAAAGAGCCAAAGATAAAAACCTACCCGAGGGCCTAAACAGGCAAATCGTGATTCTTATAAGAAGGAACCCCTACCGTTAATATACGCCGTCGTGTTCGCCCGACCAACAGTGAAAAACCCACAGGGCTCGGAATTAGAATAACATGACCTGGTGCCAGGTCCATACCACACCAAAGTCACTTGGCCCCTTCCTCTAAAACTAATATTAGAAATAATCATATTACTCTTATAAGGGACCCTTGTATGACCAGATTCAACTCTCACATACAATAATGCCAAAGACGTACCTGAGGGCCAAACCAGGTCTCTGGTCGGGATTCCTTAAGGATGAATCCTGATCATTAAATTACCCATCGTATGCTCCCAACCAACCACCACACTGACAAAAGGAACCTTACACTAAACTCACACAGAGACAGGCAGTATCCTAGATCCAACACTGTTTGCCAATCAGTCGCACTGATCTAGTTTTACGAGCTACAAGGCAAAATCGCAAAAGTCCAAAAAGTGGAGATAATTTGTGATCAACCCAGGTGCCCTCTTTCCTCCATCGGGTTGGGGTATAAAAATGTATATTTACTGATAAACCAGTCTAGGTAAGGAATGGACATTCAATGTACAAGAAGCAGAGTGTCAGTGGAAAGTGTATTCATGACAACAGGTGCCCTTGTCTGATTCCATTTCAATTCAACTAGTCCTTCATTTATCATCGGTTTGCTATTGATCTATTACATACTAATGTGTTGGCTTATTAACCAACACTCCATCAGCTCATTGTCAATAGCGGTATCAGAGCTCCAGATAAGCTGCGTATTTGCTTAAATACCCAATAACAATTGCCAAAAACCCAATTGAAATCAGAAGTAGCGAGTATCAAAAAGCAATAAAAAATGTATGGTACTTTTATCATGCTGCAGAAAACAATATAACAGACCACATATACAATGTATAGCATATTTTTTCTTATTTTCCATGAAAACACATCTTGGTATTTCATTAGAATTGTCTCCAAGGAGACAATTCTAATGAACTGCCAAGACATGTTTTCATTTTGAAACAAACTATTCAATAATTGCGGTCTGTTGATGTGTAAACAGAAGTGTGATTTTATTTTACCCAATTAAAATTTTTAAATACCCAATTGCTTCAGAAATGATGGAGTGACAATACTCAACTACTAATTCCTTATCTGGAGCCCTGAACATATCAATTCTATCAATATAAAACATTTTCAAACAAAAAATCTTTTTTGAAAATTTGCTGTTTGATCTAATGGGATTTGCCATTAGATCAAACGGCTAATTTCCAAAAAATATTATGTGGTGTCCTGGGTCCGCGGCGTTAGCCTGTGTTCATGACTATACGGCAAACAACATATGCACTAATCATACACTACAGATTGCGATACTGATCTGGAGCTACGCTGTTGATAGCCAAATCATCTATTGCAGCAAGGTTTTATTCCCGATGTGTGTCGTTTGTCAGTCGTCAGCCCGCATGCTGGGTGTGACATTATCCGGATCAATATAGGTGGCTGCGACTGGTGAAAGAGGATTATGGCATTTGCGATCAATGTAGACCCAGATCAGCCTGCGCATCCACGCAGTCTCATCAGGGCCTTCACTGTTTGTGATGCGATGAGTGAAACATCTGTCATGCTTCTATCAAACAGTATAAGGACTTATCAAACTGTAGGATCGAGGACCAGGAGCTAGACTAGCCACAAACACCATAAGCTCCATTACTCCATTACATGTAATCTATGTTAAACTTGTAAACCATATAATGAAATCATGTTGAACAAGTTAACGCTGAAATATGCACTACAATCAGACACAATATGTATTACCTATTCCAGCAGTATAGACGCAGACCAACCATGAACATCAATTTTAGTGCTTGGCATTTGAGTGAAACTTCAATTCTAGATCCAGAGAGCAAGGTGTCTTCCTTGGAGACTGGAGAGCATTGCGGTACACGCCGATACGGGTCTACACTGATCATACATTAAATGAAACTGACTGGAGAAATGAGGCTTGTGCCATTTGTACCTACTGTCGACACAGATCAACATGAGCGCAACAGCACAGTCTGATAAGGGTCTGAATTTATTGTCATTCTGTCATTTAAATGCTTCTAACAAGCAACATAGATCATTATCAGTCTACAGGAATGGGCTAACATATCAGAAAGAGACTCGCCACAAATGTAACAAGAAATGACATCGTTAAACGAAGCTTAATTATCCCCTCGCTGGCAGCCTTGATAATAATAATAGAAAAAAAGTCCTCAGTGATCTTGACCTTGGGCAGTCGGACATGGTTCGTATGCAAAACAAAGCACCATCCGTAGACACACATTGTGGCCAAATATCAAAATTGGTGAAGCAGTTCATGAGTTATTGTCACTTATTGAAACAGGAAAGGTGTTACTAAAGTACGTACGCACAGATGTACGTAAGCACGTACATACATGAACTAACCCTATATCCCCTCTTGCCTATCGGTGAGGGGATGATAAGCTCCATTTCTCAAGTCACGGGCATATGTATTTAAAAAAAATTTGATGATGACTTACGATTATCAAAATATTATTGGATTGCAGTAACCCTCTCTAAACAAGGCAACCAGAAAACTTCTGTTTGTTTGTAACTTTGATAAGTAGACTTCCTGATTGTTCAGATGCATATGCTGATCTGGATCTAAACTGGTCGCAAAAATCATAAGCCCCATTTCTCCATTCACAACCACATGTAATGTATGACCATTGTTCAGTAGCATTTCACCAAAATTGCAAAGCATATTTAACTAGCAAAGTGTACTTTGACGGAGTAATCATTTATTTATTTTCCCCGAAATGCATTATTTCATATACTATATATATAGAACTAATGACTGCATATATTTGATGATTAAAAGTATGCATTAATAAATTCAGTATAATAAAAATTAATAAATGTATCCTTAAATTGAAAGTTTCTCCCTCAAAGTGTACTTAGCCAGATAAGTGTACTTTGCAATTTGGTGAAATAGGCTACTGAAATACCAATACTCAGAATCACTGATTCAACAAACTCATTTTTCTTCTCTTGTTTTTCATTTTAACAGGGAACGCATGAAACTGAAAGCATCTTTTGATTGCTATTCTGTAATATAACCACCATTTATATAACTAAGTGTACAATATTTCTTACAAAAGGAAAAACGTTTTATCTTCGTTTTTAAGTAGATGACGGAACTACTCATGGAGTCATGCTAATGCAGTGGCGAAATGATCAGTTGACGAAACCGCCGTGGTTGGAGCAGATCACAGCTATTTATTAAAATAAACAGTGACGTACATATTTGTCAGCATCAAGTAAACCATTCTCTGAAATATAACAAGATTGGTATCAACTATACCGAAGCCAAATATCTCTAAATAAGAATACACACCTTAAAATATTGATGAAATTGAAAATAAAATGTCACTTTCTATCAACTGAACTGTTTCCTGATTCAGCCTTTCAGACTCTATGTGATTTTCATATGAAGAGTGACAATGGATATTATTGTAAAATACAAACTGGAACATCAACGTAGTTCAGCCATTCTCCAATAAACTTTACTGTTCGCAACTACCGTCAACGCATCCATTCATTCAGACTGTAATACCAGCCAATCGTTCACAATTCATTAGATAAAGGTTGAAGCAATTAACCAATCAAATCAATTAATACGTACACACCCACCAACCAATAATCAACCAATGGATCAACATGATGATGATCAATCAATAAATTGATAAACACACCCACAAATCAATAATCAACCAATGCATCATTCAATCAATTTATACACACCTCTACCAACCAATCAATAAGCAATTGGATTATCAATCAATCAATCAATACACACATCCACCAACAAACCATCAACCAACGGACCAATCAATCATAATATAGACACATACTCCAACCAATCTTCAATCAATGGATCAATCAACTAATCAATACACACATTCACTAATCAACCAACCCTCAATCAATGAATCAATCAGTCGATCAATACACACAACCACTAATCAATCATCAACCAATGGATCAATTGATCAATCAATACACACACCCTCCAACCTACCATCAACCAATGGATCAATGAATACACAACTCCTCCAATCAAACAATCAATGAATCAATACACACACCCACCAACCAATCATCAACCAATGGATCAATTGATCAATCAATACATACATCCTCCAACCAACTATCAACCAATGTATCAATCAATCAATCAATACACACACCCTCCAACCAACCATCAACCAATGGATCAATGAATACACACCTCCTCCAATCAATCAATCAATTAATCAATACACACACCCACCAACCAATCATCAACCAATGGATCAATTGATCAATCAATACACACATCCTCCAACCAACCATCAACCAATATATCAATCAATCAATCAATACACACATCCTCCAACCAACCATCAACCAATGGATCAATGAATACACACCTCCTCCAATCAGTCAATCAATCAATCAATCAATCAATACACACATCCACCAACCAATCATCAACCAATGTATCAATCGACAATACACACATCCTCCAACCAACCATCAACCAATGTATCAATCAATCAATCAATCAATACACACATCCTCCAACCAACCATCAACCAATGGATCAATGAATACACACCTCCTCCAATCAGTCAATCAATAAATCAATCAATCAATACACACATCCACCAACCAATGGATCAATTGATCAATCAATACACACATCCTCCAACCAACCATTAACCAATGTATCAAATTAATCAATCAATACACACATCCTCCAACCAACCATCAACCAATGGATCAATCGATCAATTAATACACACATCCTCCAACCAATCATCAACCAATGGATCAATCGATCAATCAATACACACCTCCTCCAACAAATCAATTCACACATCCACCAACCAATCATCAACCAATGGATCAATTGATCAATCAATACACACCTCCTCCAACAAATCAATACACACATCCACCAACCAATCATCAACCAATGTATCAATCAATCAATACACACCTCCTCCAATCAATCATCAACCAATGGATAAATCGATCAATCAATACACACATCCTCCAACCAACCATCAACCAATGTATCAATAGATCAATTAATACACACATCCTCCAACCAATCATCAACCAATGGATCAATCGATTAATCAATACACACCTCCTCCAACCAATCAATCAATTAATACACACAGCCACCAACCAATCATCAACCAATGTATCAATCAATCAATACACACCTCATCCAACCAATCATCAACCAATCAATCAATCAATAAACACATCCTCCAACCAACCATCAACCAATGTATCGATCAATCAATACACACCTCCTCCAACCAATCATCAACCAATCAATCAATCAATCAATCAATAAACATATCCTCCAACCAACCATCAACCAATGTATCGATCAATCAATACACACATCCACCAAACAACCATCAACCAATGTATCGATCAATCAATACACACATCCACCAAACAACCATCAACCAATGTATCAATCAATTAATACACATATCCTCCAACCAACCATCAGCCAATGTATCGGTCAATCAATACACACATCCACCAAACAACCATCAACCAATGTATCAATCAATTAATACACATATCCTCCAACCAACCATCAACCAATGTATCGGTCAATCAATACACACATCCTCCAACCAACCATCAACCAATGTATCGATGAATCAAAAAACACATCCACCAAAGAACCATCAACCAATGTATCAATCGATCAATGAACACATCCACCAACCAACCATCAATCAATGTATCGATTCATCGATACACACATCCACCAACCAACCAACCATCAACCAATGTATCAATCTATCAATACACACATCCACCAACCAATGGATCAAACAATCAATCAATAGTTACACTATTATACTCTTATTTAATTCCTATAAAGAACATTTTGTGCAAAAGCGATGGGCACCCCACCTTAAGAATACTCATACCAGGACCATACCAATGATGAGGAGCAAATATATCAGCAGATACTTGTCAATTCGATCATTTCAACACTACAGCCCTCGATAGCAGTATTTGCAAACAATGTAGATCCAGATGAGCCGGATCGTCATGTTCGGTCTCATCAGGATCTGCACTTTTTGCAGTAACTTTCATATTTTTTTAGAACAAAATCACCCACTTTTCATAAATTCTAAAGTCTGAAAACTATATTGTGATGATTGGATTGGTCAGAAAATTAACATGAAAATAAATTCCAGTACTTAGGGGCGAAAGGGTTAACATTCATTTCAGCGGCTGGGTTTTGGAGCGAGTACTTTGCGGAGTCCTGTAACTTCCTTGTCTTATCAACTCGCTCGCCAATGCACCTGCCAGGGTCCTTGATTGGGTGAGGTCTAGTGTGTGGGCAACACGACACAAATCCAGTACAACCAACCAGGTACTGCGTCAGGGGCGGATCTAGAGGGGGGGGGGTTCCGGGTTGCAACCCCCCCCACTCACCGTTCAGCCACAGGGTTTATATAGATCACAGTTTACCACCAGTTGGAGTCTGAATTTAAATGCCGTAAAACACAGGAAAGTGCATTTCGAAGAGCTCAAAAACAGGACAACCTCCAAGTTGCGAACGGTAACTCTTGCAATTACTCTCGTACCGTCCGTAACTAGCTACGGACGGTACGGGAGTAGATTGCAAGAGTTACCTTCGCAACTAGACACCCCCACCCCATCGATCCGCCTCTGCGTGTAATTGCAATAAACTGGTGAAAATATTTCAAAATGTTAATGTCAATTGATGGATTTTGAAGCGAGTGGGTGGTGCGGTTTTGCAATTTACGGATTCTGGGATGTGAGTGAGTGAGTGAGTGAATAGGGTTTAACGTCCGCTTTTCTGACATAGAGGTACAAGCCTCAGGGAGTCTACACGCAGACGGGTCAACGGGGTCGAGTCCCGTATCCACCTGTCCGAGGGGGGTAAATCCCAACTTCAGAACTCAATATTTACAATCAAAATATATATTCAGTCCTGAAATTAGAACAACCTGATCTGGTGCCAGGCCCTCGCCACACCAGCATCATTTATCCCATCCCCTAAAAGTAATAGGATTAGCGCTAATCTTACTTTTATATATGGGGCATAGCCTGACTCAACTCTCACATACAAGAAAGCCAAAAATGTACATGAGGGCCAAATCCGGTATAGTGGGTTCCGGAAAGTATGAACCCAATCGTTAAGCCAGTTTAGTCGCCTTTTACGACAAGCAATGGCTACTGCAGCACTATTCTCAGGATCAGTTGATCCCGCCCCGGTGCCTGCACGGGGCTTCTGGGATGTGAACGCCAGCAGATGTGTCAGGGTCTGCTACATGGTGGCAAAGATTGTGTCGGCTAACCGCAACGAAAAATGTACTCCATAATTTCACCCATGTTATAAATTTTCCATAAATTTCATTTATTTATTTCATATAATGGTGTTTAACAGCCTGCCAACAGCTAAGGTCATTCTAGGCCGAGTTAATGGGGTCAACTCCCATATTTCACCTACATGTATATGGATGGGGACAGGGAAGAATCCAAAAATCAGAACTGAATATTTACATGAAAAATATAGATTCAGATCTTAAATTAGTATAACCTGATCTGGTGTCAGGTTTTTTGTTTGTTTGTTGGGGTTTAACGGCCTATCAACAGATATGGTCATTTAAGGCCGGGCCAACGGGTTTAGTACTAAATCCCATGTATTACCTGTACAAGTACATGTACATGTACAAATGGGGAGAAAATCCCAAAATCAGAACTGAATATTTACAATAAAAAACACTATATATTCAGCCCTGAAATCAGAATGATCCTGATCTGATGCCAGGTCCTCGCCACACCAAAATCACTTGGCCCCCTCCCAAAAGCAGTAGGATCAGTAATAATCTTACTAGTTTTATAATGGGCAATAACCCAATTCAACTCACAGGTAACAAAAAGAGCCAAAGATAAAAACGTACCCGAGGGCCAAACCAGGAAAATCGTGATTCCTATAAAGGGGAACCCCACCGTTAATTTACACCATCGCGTTCGCCTGACCAACCACCCACTCTGGTGCCAGGTACTCACCACACCGGAGACACTTAGCCACACCCTAAAAGTAATACTTATAATGGGCATAACCAGATTCAACTCTCAAGTAATAAGAAAACCAAAAACGTACCCGAGGGCTAAACCAGGGATATCGGGATTCCGGTAAGGATGAACTCATTCCATAATGTCGAATGGGTTAATCCTTACCTGAATCCCGATAATGTACCTGCGGCTCGTGACCTATGTAGCAACCGCATATGCATATGGATACATAACTTGGGAACATGATAGACAATGGAGATTCCAGTATAATGTAAACATTTATTGCTCCGACATAGCCTATACACACATCAAGACTATCACATGGGGCCTTGACCTTGACCTTTCAAACATGATTTCACAACCGCTTGATGAGATTGAATTGTCAGGTGTTTTATGTCCATTCAACAACAAGGTCATATACAGACAGGTAACCATCTGGGATCCGTTTCACTAAACTTCATATGCCTTAAAATGTTTGCAAGTGCAAAATTAGGATCGTCTGGAAATTTCAATTGATGGATTTACATTTATTGAGCAAAGGCTGCATATGCAGCCTATGGTCAATAAATGTAAATCCAGTAATTGTTTACAAGAAAAGTGTTAATGTGAAATTTACAGACTATTATAATTTTGCACTTACGAATATTTTAGCGGTACAAAGTTTAGTGAAACGGCCCCCTGTATGGAGAAAATACCTCAAATTCTGTACTGAAAATACAATATTATGCCAGCACGGAAATCACATTAGTCTTAATACGGTGCCAAAACCCTTTCAACACTACATACCTGGGAGCCGTTTCACTAAACTTTGTACGACTGAAATGTTCGTAAGTGCAAAATTATGATGTTCTTGTAAACAATTATTGGATTTACATTTATTGAGCATAGGCTGCATGCTCAACAAATGTAAATCCATCAATTGACATTTCCAGATGATCCTAAATTTGCACTTACAGACATTTTAGTCTTACGGCCCTCTGTATAGTGGTATTGGCAAAAAGTGTAGATCCAGATGAGCCGGCTCGTGACGAGCCGTCTCATCAGGATCTACACTTTTTGCAAGTAATTTTCTTATTTTTGAGAACAAAAACACCCCCTTATCATAAATGGACTAGTCAAAAAATTATTTTGTGACGATTGGATTGGTCAGAAACTAAACATCAAAATCCATTCCAGTTACTTTAAAAGGAGTGAAAGCACCATACCACTTAGCCACAAGGAATCCAGGAAAGGATGGATTCGGCTAGACATGAATCCCTGTAAGGATGGATTCACTGTTGAGATACGCATCCCCTCCCACAGCCAGTACTCGATATGGTGAAGTTCATATATCAGTAGGGTAACTGAGAGTTTATTTGTTTATTGGTGTTTATGTTTGTTTATTGGTGTTTATGTTTGTTTGTTGGTGCTTAACGGCCTATCAACAGCTAAGGTCATTTAAGGCCGGGCCAACGGGTTCAATGCCGTATTCAACCTGATGTATTGGGGGGAAAATCCCAAAATCAGAACGGAATATTACATCGAAAAAATATATATTCAGCCCTCAAATTAGAATAACCTGACCTATAGTCTGTTTCACGAAAGCTGCCCAAATTTTACGGCCATATAAACAATTCAAAAACCATATTATTTTTGATAATATTAAATTAAAGCAAAATTTAAGAATGAGCCTTCTTTTTATTTCGTGAAATTTGGTCAAATATTGATTTTATTGCGAAAACAAAATTTCCCCATGTTAAATCCCCATAGACATCTTCACGGAGTGAAGATGTCTATGGGATTTAACATGGGGAATTTTTTTTGAATTTCAGAAATACTGGACCAATTTTTAAAATTTAACTTTTGTTTGCTTAGTTAGATCATTTCCAAGCTATCTAGCTAGGTTTCGGAGTCAATTTCCAAATTTTTTCGTTTTTTGACTCCTCCCACACTGCCTTACCTCTTTTTCCCCCATGTTAAATTCCCATAGAGAAATCAATTTTTCTCAATAAAATCAATATTTGACCGAATTTCACGAAATAAAAAGAAGGCTCATTCTTAAATTTTCCATAATTTAATATTATCGAAAAAAAATATTGTTTTTGAATTGTTTATATGGCCGTAAAATTTGGGCAGCTTTCGTGAAACAGACTGTAGTGCCAGGTCAATACCACACTAAAGTCACTTGGCCCCTTCCCCTAAAAGTAATAGGAGTATGAATACTCATATTACTCATATAAGGAGTATAACCAGAATCAACTCTGACATACAAGAAAGCCACCGTCAATATGGTGAAGGTCATATAGGTAGGGTAACTGCGAGACTAAATCCAGTGAACAGTGTAAACCCATATCAGGGCAGGTGAATGTGTTTAACCCTTCCTACGCTGTTGACGGAAATTGCCGTCTGCTGTTTTTCATTTTTGCTTTAATTCTTAACAAAAAACTGGTTTTGACAGCATATGAGAATCGTCTCCACTGGAGACGATTCTCATGTGCTGTCAAAACCAGGTTTTTGTCGAGAAATATTGAAAATAAAACATTTCCAGCAGACAACATTTAATTCAGCGTAGTAAGGGTTAACGTCCCAATAACAGTTAAGGTAATTTATGTACGGAACACTTGGTTTCAAGTCTCACAGGGATTCCGCTGGCGATCGCCACTTTCGCAATTGGTGATAAAAATAAACAATTGGCGATAAAAAATGTTTTTTTATTATTTATTTTTTGAAGTGGCGATTTTTTTATTTTCGCCAGCGGAATCCCTGGTCTCACCAGAAAGGCCAGTGGGATGGAAATACTATGAAAGCATTTTTGATACCTAAGGCGAGGTTTGAACCCACAACCTTTGGATTGCAAGTCAGGTATTCTAACCCCTGATGAAAACTACAGTTCACATGTGCTCCGCATAAAAAATGTAGCCGATTAAAAATTGTGCTAGTGACTGGAGAAATGGGGTCACACAGTCTAATCAGCATCTGCACTGTTCGCCATTCCATCAAAGAAACAGCCGTCATGCTTCAAACAAGCAATATAGATCTCAATCAGGCTACATGAGTGTGCTATTTGATCAGGAGCTACACTGGTCACAAAATTCCATAATCCCCGTTTCTCTAGTCACAGCCACATATCGGCAACACTGGCGGATTCATTATGGAATGAAGGAAAACTGATAAAACATTGTGAGAAATAATAGATCCGCATCAAATTTCCAACAACTTTTTGAACATCCCTTCTCTGCTTACAAAAATCACAATAAGCTTCATATCAACTCAAACACAAACACATGCATACTATTTAAACACAGTTGAATGATGTTTAACCCTTAGAATGCTGGCAACGAAAAGTGTTGTCTGCTGTTGCTTAATATTTTGCATTTTTTCTCAATAAAAAACATGGTTTGACACCACTTTAGAATCATTTCCATTGGAAATGATTCTAAAGTGCTGTCTAAGCATGTTTTTTGTGTGAGAAAAATAGAAAATAAACAGCAGACGACGAATGTTAATTCGGCATTGTAAGGGTTAATGAACAATGAACAGGGTCAGGAACAGTTCCAAATGCCAAATCCTGAAAATGGATAAACACCCACAAATGCATAAAAATGTGATTGCCCTGTCGAAACATTAGTATTTTTTAGCAATTGTCAGGAATCTGCCAGTAAAATCCTGATTTCACGATATTTCAGAAAAATTCCCACCCCTGCATATTAAACCCAAGGTTACATTTCGTCTTAAGGTCGAAGGCCTTAGGCCAAAACATTGTAACAGTAGGTTTGTGGTTCATTAAACACCCTTCAGGATATCATATTACTGCAGAATGTTTATAACACAGATGCCTTGTGCAAGCGATATATACAACCACTAGACTTTGTACACATTGTAATATACTGTACAGCGGAATAATGGACATACCAGCCCGCGAATAGGAATCAATGTCTCATCGGAGCTGCGATTTTGGTGAAACAGTTCTTTGAACAGCAACATCCTTTACTTAAATAATCAGTACTATTGCAAGGTGTGTGATCACGTGGTTACAACAACAACAACAAATACTGAAACTTCCAGAAGCCCTCCGATTCAAAGAACGTATTCTTTTATTATGGAACGGATTTTGATGAAATATGGCGCATTAAACGCGCCTTGTTAAGCTGCATTTGGTGGTCTCGGTACTTTGGTCCAAACTTCTGTTGTTTTTGCGAAGAATCGATTTCCGTGTCTACCGACACGGAAATAACTTTTTCGCAAAAACGACATAAGTATGTGCCAAATTCCCAGGACCACCAACTGCAGCTCCTGAAGACGCATTTGCTGCGACATATTTCATCAAAATCCGTTGCATATTAAGGAAAATATTAAATAATACTTACTTTGGAGTGGGTTTGCTTTCAAAACTTTCAGCCAGTGTTGTTGTTGTTGTAACCACGTGATCATGCACCTTGTATTGGAGACAGTTCAAATTAATCGTCACAACATTTCTTTTTGTGAAGAAAGAGTTTGTTTGTTTGTTTGGGTTTAACGGCCTATCAACAGCTAAGGTCATTTTAAGGCTGGGTCAATGGGTTTAGTACTAAATCCCATATATTACCTGTACAAGTACATGTACATGTTCAAGTACATGTACAAATGGGGGGTAAATTCCAAAATCAGATCCGAATATTTACAATAAAAAAAATATATATTCAGCCCTGAAATCAGAATAATCCTGATCGGATGTCAGGTCCTCGCCACACCAGAATCACTTGGCCCCCTCCCAAAAGCAGCAGAATCAGTAATAATCTTACTACTTTTATAATGGGCAATAACCCAATTCAACTCACAGGTAACAAAAAGAGCCAAAGATAAAAACGTACCTGAGGGCCAAAGCAGGCAAATCGTGATTCCTATAAGGAGGAACCCCTACACTTAATTTGCGCCGTCACGTTCGACCGACCACCACCCACCATATCCTTTTGAGACAGACAGGGTGGTGGACATAAATTATGTACCACAAATGTTTTTTGCGCCATACATAAAAATAATAAATCTGTTCAGTTTCACATTTACCCTTGCAGTGCTGAATTAAAATTTGTCGTCTGCTGTTTATTTTTTATTTTCCATTTTTCTTATTATAAACATGTTTTGACAGCACTTTAGAATCATTTCCAATGGAAATGATTCTAAAATGCTGCCAAACCATGTTTTTATTTGGAAAAAATACAAAATAAGAAACAACAGCAGACGACAGTTTTCGGTTCCCGCCTTCTAAGGGTTAAAATAGGAAAACTCGGGAAGTATTGGACAAGATCGCAGACACGACAAGACAAAACTTCCGTAACACTAGCTTGGTCATATATAAACTTAGTATAACAATGAATAAATGTTCTATACATGTATAATTCCACGACATACTGGTACACACATCACTAGTCACCGACATATATATATACTGTTTATTTAACGATGTGAGCTGATTATCATGAAATAATGCACACGTGAATGCGTCCTTGCGCTAAACAAATGAGTGAGCGTAACAAACAGAGTTTGTTTAGCAGCAGTATCCAATCACGAGGGCAATATTTCAAGATAATCAACTCACCTGGCTAAATAAACATTTTATAATATTTCACACATGATGGTTCATAAAAACAAAGCGAATCAAGCGTAAAATATTGGCCAAGAGCTGTGCGAATTGATTTCTGGAGACAGGCCGTAGTGATGGTGATGGTCTCGCGATTCAGAGGGTGTGTCCGAGAACTTGATTAAATTGGTCAAAGAAAAAGTGAAAACATTTAACTTCCCACAGCTATAGAGACGGGACCACAGATTAACTCTTTGCATGCTGGGAAACTTGTGGGCTATAAATAGTTCAAAACTAGCGGACAAAAATTCATCATATTTTCTTGTATTTCTCCCCGTAAATATCATGAATATGTCTTGGAATTTCATTAGAATTGAGTCCTCAGGACATATTTACAGAGAGAAATAAAACATATACACCTAATTCGCCGCTAGCATGCAAAGAGTTAAAGTCTCATCCGACACCGACCAGTAGGATGAAAATACTATGAAAGTATTTTTTGATGCCCTAGGCGAGGTTTGAACCCACAACCTCTGGGTTGGAAGTCAGGTGTTCTAACCCCTAGGCCACAACCTCCCCTTGGTCTAAGAAAAAATGTCACTGTGACATTACTGTCGTCATTTCTACATACATTTGTATATAGGAAACACGAGTGGTGTAAACTACTGATCTACACAGTCTGATCAGAATTTGCACTGTTCACCATTCCATCAATGAAACACCCATCGTGCTTGTAACAAGCAACATAGATCATGATCAGGCTACAGGAGTGTGCCATTTGATCACGAGCTACTCTGGTCACAAATCCCATAAGCCCCATTTCTCCAGTCACAGCTACATATGAACATGAATTAATAACACATATCTAATGACAATACACCAGCATCTAAAACTATTGCAAGTAAAGCTAAAAGGATGAAGAGTGATGATGTTCAAGTGAATCACTTTTCCAGCTATGAATGACGAAGTCTCCAATCAGATATAATCTTTGCGCAGGTTAACCCTTTCAACACTACAGCCCTCTATAGCGCTGTTTGCAAACAGTGTAGATCTAGAAGAGCCGTCTGCACTTTTTGCAAGTAATTTTCATACTGGTCTGAAAATCATTTTGTGACAATTGGATTGGTCGAAAAAATAAACATATCACAGTCCATTCCAGTTATTTAGTGTTGAAATGGTTAAGTAATGATGGTTGAGCCTCTCTACATTTTGTCGTTTGCTGTTTATGTTCTGTTTTCCATTGTTTCTCATCAAAAGCATGGTTCAACAGCACTTTAGAAATTGGAAATGATTCTGCAGTGCTATCAATGCTGTTGATGTGGAAAATAGAAAACAGCAGACAACAAAGCTAAATTCAGCATTGTAAAGGTTAACCCTTACAGTGCTGACTTAAAAATTGTCGTCCGCTGTTTATTTTTTATTTTCCTTTTTTTTAATAAAAAACATGCTTTGACAACACTTTAGAATCATTTCCATTGTAAATGATTCTAAAGTGCTGTCAAACCATGCTTTTATTGAGAAAGAAGATCAAATATAACACAACAGCAGACGACTATTTTCGTGTCAAGTGGATGCAAATATATCACTGGATACAACGAGTTGGCGGCCATCTTGGATACCATGGCAACAAGGGGAAATGCTGATCCGGGTCTATGCTGGGTGGAGATGTCGTGGGTTTGGAGACGATTCTGGTCGATTCTGGTCCCGTCCCAGTACGATGGATGATTCTAATGTGTATCCATGGTGCGTGGATACATGTCTTAAATAGACGGTACAAGTGACGTTAGGCAATATAAAATGAATCTACTTAATATCATCCCACTCGGTTGGAAAAAATAATACCAGATGGACAGACACAGATCAGACAAGCTGTGATTTTGCACCAAGACGATATGAGATATCTCGTGAAATATATTTACAAAATTCATGATATTTTCCGTAAATGATGTCGAATGCTGATGAAATCTTCAGAGCAAATGCAGAATAGAATTCCGCGTCAACTTCGTCAACTTCGCGAAAATTTCGTCAACTTACAACATCATTTACAGACTAGAAATGTGGCCTGTCGGCACACGAATGCCCCCGCTGGCAGCCAAAGAAAACAAGGCATATTTAAATTATAAGCAATTTACCCGAGCGTTAAGGTTTCGAACGTACCAAGTCTGTGACCTTGACCCTAGGCTTAGCAGGGGCGGGACAAATGTGGATTTGTCACAGGGCAGTAGAGGAGCATTGGAGCAATGCGTGTGTGAAATGTGAAGCAGATCCGAACAAGGAAACAGAAATTATAAGCCATTTACCCGAGTGTTAAGGTTTCGGGACGGATGTACGTACGGACGGACGTACGCCAGTAACACTATATGCCCCCCTCACCATTCGGTGGCGGGGGCATACAAATATCACAGTTGATAGTGTGTGTAATCATTACCTGATATGTGCGTTATTCGACGCCGTGAGCAAAGATCATGACGAGCCCGGGCTCCATTATCAGGTCCTCTGGCATGTGTTGGTTCTCAATGGCCGACACGACCACCGCTTGTTTGCCTGCAATACGATCAATGATAAATTGAGACACGTCACATGATTTTGTACCTTCGGACATCTACGTAATTTCATTAAATACGTTTACAAAATTTACAATATTTTTCATAAATAAAGTAAACTTTTTTGGATGAGAAAAAAGTGTGTTCATCGGAATATTTTTTAGATTTAATGTTTTTAATAGCCAAAAGTAGGTCAGCAGAAACATCAAGTGTATTATCAGACAAGGCTAGGAAACAAGTAGGAATTCCAAGGTTTGCCGAGGAATTAGGTCTTCCTTATTAAATAGGGAACAAATGATAAAACAATAAAACAATTAAAAATTCATTTGAGCTGCAAAAAGCAAAACTAAGTAAATTTTCAACTTTATTACAATAGTTTCACTACTCAATTTGAAAAATCAATGCGTATTTTCGCATTGCTGTGAGTATTTTGTAATCCCACTTTTGATAATCAATGCGTATTCTACTAAAAGAAATGCATACACAAATATGCCAATATGCCAATATGCAACTCTGTTTACATAAACAAGATAATATGGCCTGTTGGTGAGAGATTGGAGTAACAGGCAAACTTCTTAACCAGACCAACAAACTGACATATACACGCACACAATACGATCATTAATAAATTGAAAAACTCTGCATGGTGTCAGAATATTTAGAGATATTACGGCAACTTTTCTTAGAGAACTAAACGTCAATATAACCTACCCGATATAAGCTTTGTAAAATATATACATCTATACAACGATTAAACTAGATGGCCAACAAGAATTACATGTTGTCGTCTGCTGTTTATATTTTGTTTTCCATTTTTATTATCAAAAACATGATTTGACAGCAGTTTAGAATCATTTCCACTGGAAATGATTCTAAAGTGATGTCAAACCATGTTTTTATTGAGAAACAAGAGTGCCGTAAGTCACAAAATACGCCCGTCGAAGATGGGCCAGACAGCGAAGCTCCAGAAATGTGAAGCTATCACCAAGGCAAGAAACATTAATGAGAATTTGAAACTCTATAGCATTATTTCTTCCTCTTGGTGTGCTAAACAGGTATACTAATTTCGGTAGAGATGTGTAAAGTAGAAATTATATAGAATTGGATACAAAAATGTGGAAAAAAATTGGCGAGTTAAAAAAAATATTTTTTTCGGCATAAAAACCCCAAGGTGCATATCTTCAATATGTGTCAAAGACGTGTGTATAGTTTCAGATTGAATGACTGAACGGTTTCAGAGGAATTTTGTACACAAACTCTGTACCCTATATAGAATTGTACACATAAAATGTAGAAAAAATGGCTATTAAGTTAAAAAGGTGATAGTTTTGTTAAAAAATATTTTTTTTCGGCATATAAACATCAAGGTGCATATCTTCAATATGTGTAGAAGACATGCGTATAGTTTCAGATCGATCAACTGAACGGTTTCAATGGAATTGTGTACACAAACCCTGTACCCTATATAGAATTGAATACAAAAATGTAGAAAAAAAAGTTTAAAAGGTGATATTTTTGTTAACAAATATTTTTTCGGCATAAAAACACCAAGGTGCACATCTTCAATATGTGTAAAAGACGTGTGTATAGTTCAGATCGATGGACTGAACGGTTTCAACGGAGTTGTGTACACAAACTATGCAGTTTTTCTGTCCACCTCCCGCCCGCCCGCCCACCCCACAGTAGAACATAATTTGTACCGTTTTTTTTAAAACGGTTGTATAAAAAAGCATTTAAACCTTGGACGCACGTACGCACGGATATATGTACGCCAATGTGCCGACCATATCGCGCTGTCCGCAAGCGGGCACGAGACTTCATGACTGTCTCTGATTACATGTATCAAAACCCCACACGATAAACAACGTACCCGGTATTCGCTTTGTAACATAATTCTCGTACTGCCGTCGATTCAACTGCCGTGTCTCCAACGTACTAAGCCCGGCGGGCCAGCGTCGTTCGTGAGCGTTCTCCATCAACTCATTAACAATGTGGGACGGACACCCACTGTCGATGAGCGACCGTTTAATCACAGCCTGGAGAACGGCGTCGGGGGTCGAGATCATACCTCCCCATCGAGTCACTCGCGCTGCCTGGAGACTATTCACCCATCGCATGACGTCTGACTGCTCCATCTCGGTCTGGAGCTCGCGCATTCGCGGGTTGGACACGCGCATCGACCGCATATACTCCTATGGGCAGAGTGTACATACTATTGAGCATTAGAACTGAAGTTTTTCCGTGATTGGCTGGTGAATAATTACCTCAGTGTCTCGCTTGAATTTAAAGGCACACCAGGTGAACAGAGCAATTAACCCATTAAAGGCAGGATATAATTATAGTAAGAAAATATTATGAGAAAAAAATAATCCCATTTTCTTTATTTCATCTAGAAAGTGTATGTTGTTACCACTCATTTGAACCATCTTGACAAGGCGGTTCAAATGAGAGGTAACAACATATACTAGTACCTTTATGTAGAAATAAACAAAATAATTAGTTGTTTTTTTTACAAAAAATATTGAATCCTTAGATTGAAATGGGTTAATATTATACAGTGAGTTTCCTATCTCTGTATTTATATCTCTGATCTGATATGGGCTATGTGCATCGATGGTATATACTGTGGGAATATTTCATACTGGTACACCGGTTTATAGAGGATATTCCATTGTACATTTTGAATAGCGGGAAATAATACACGAGTGTGCGTCGGCTTCTGCGTGAGCAACGAGTGAGCGTAGCGAACGAGTTGCTTGCACGGACGTCGACGGACACGAGTGTATTATTTCCGCCATTCAAACATGTACGATGGAATATCCTATTTATTACACTTCCACGGGGGATATATATGCACATTTAGTCTAGATTAAAATAAATGAATTGTGATGTGCGCATGAATAGTTACACAATGACGTACGTGGTTTTCCCGCGTTTTGACGTTACGTTGTGTGACGTCATGTAAACTTTTTGACACCCAAATTACGCAGCTGTTTCCATGAACCAGATATATTTGACTGCATGTTTGGAATGTAAGCATTTTGCATGGTAGCTCGTGGTTTCCAAGAAAACAGGCGCGCAATTACGGGTGTTCTCTTCACGGTGTATTATTTATAAAGAGTTGATTACGGGTTTTCTCTCGCAGCGAAACACATGCAAATAACTCGCACGAGTGTAATAAAGAGAGATTCCACTGTCATTCAGGTATATATACACATAAATACACATGACTGTGTCTGGATAAACGGGGCTTATGGGATTTGTGACCAGTGTAGCCTCTGATCGAACATCACACTCCTGTAGCCCGATAACAATCTGTTGATTTTGTCTTGGAATTTCTGTCACAGCCACATTTCAATGGGTGAAAGTGACTGGGTTTAACGTCCCAGCAACAGCTAAGGTCATATAGAGACGGGACCACAGTTTAAAGTCTCATCAGACAGACCAGTGGGATGGAAATACTATGAAAGTATTCTTGATGCCTAAGGCGAGGTTTGAAATCACAACCTCCGGATTGGAAGTCATGTGTTCTAACCCCTAGGCCACAATCCATCCCTTCAATGAGTGAGCTAACAAAGCACGAAGTGGGGGTCGTTGGGTCATGGACCTTCCACAGAACGGAAGAGAACCATCAGCGGAATGCAGGGCTCCAGATAAGGAATTAGTAATTGAGTATTGTCACTCCATCATTTCTGAAGCAATTGGGCATTTCAAAATTTTAATTTGGTAACATAAAATCACACTGCTGTTTACACATCAACAGACAGCAATTATTGCTTCAAAATGAAAACATGTCTTGGCATTTCATTAGGAGACAATTCTAATGAAATACCAAGATGTGTTTTCATGGAAAAATAAGAAAAACATGCTATATTTGTGGTCAGTTTTATTGTTTTCTGCAGCATGATAAAGGTACCACAATTTTAGTATTGCTTTTTGATACTCACTACTTCTGATTTCAATTGGGTTTTTGGCAATTTTAATTGGGTATTTAAGCAAATACGCAGCTTATCTGGAGCTCTGGGAATGTGTGAAATGATTTTGACAGGTATTAATCATATTGAATACGGTTGTTACCTTCAGGAGAGACAACTCTCGTTTCTGTTCGCTGATTTGCAGTTTATGTTCGGCAAGCTCCGTCTGCATCTCGGCCATTTTCTGGTTTTGTTGCTGCACCAGCGTGCGTAACTCTCGCACGCAATTGTGTTCCTGTGACACAAAATTTACGATATTTTATGAAAATGACGTCGAAAGTTGACGAAATATTCTATTCCGCATTTGCCATGAAAAGTTTGTCATCTTTCGACGTCATTTACAGAAAATATCTGTTTCATAAAAAATTGTGCTCCAGTATACATCTCGGCAATATTCTGGTACTGTTGCACCAGGGTACGTAACTCACGCATGCAATTGTGGTCCTGTGGCACAAAATATACAATATTTTCCATAGATGATGTCGAAAGTTTACGAAATTTTCCTAGCAAATGCAGAATTCTATTCTGCATTTGCTATGAAAATTTCGTCAACTTTCTATTCCGCATTTGCTGTAGAAATTGTGTCATCTTTCGATGTCATTCTGTAAAAATATTTCATGAAAAATAGCACTTGGTTATACATCTTTAGTCCGTTGTTGCACCCGGGTATGGAACTCTTGCACGCAGTTGTGGTCCTACGACACAAAATTGACGATATTTTCCATAAATGACGTCGAAAGTTGCCAAAATTTTCATAGCAAATGCAGAATTCTATTCTGCATCTGCAATGATTATTTTGGCAAAATTTGACGACATATGCAGAAAATATCACAATTTCTGTTAATATATTTCCTGAAAAATCTCACTTGAGAATACAACTCAGAAATGTTCTGGTTCCAGCACGCAGTTGTGACCCTGCAGCACAAAATTTCCCATATTTTCCATAAATGACGTCAAAAGTTGACGAAACTTTCATAGCAAATTCTGTTCCACATTTGCAATGCAGAGTTTGTCTCGACGTCATTTACGTTAATTATCACAGTTTCTGGATTGACTGGAGAAATGGGTCTTATGGGATTTGTGACCAGTGTAGCTCCTGATCAAATAGCACATTCCGGTAGCTTGATGACGATCTATATTGCTTGTTAGAATCATGACGGGTGTTTCACCAATGAAATGGCGGACAGTGCAGATCCTAATCAGACTGTGCAGACGCGCAGGTTGATCTGGATCTACACTGGTCGCAAAACCAATAAGCCCCACTTCGGACACTGATGTTGGAACGGAGATTTTAAGTATAACATCAGCGTACCTTTAATTCATCTTTCGGGACAACGAGCCCGCATCCGAGTTCACAATGCATCGGCTTCTTTGGGTTAAACTCGCACTCGTTGAGGTGGCTGGACAACATGTCGAGTTTCACAACCGATGTACAACCATACCTAGTGACATAAATAAGACACGCTATGCAATTTTGTACCTTCGGACATCTGCGTAATTTTATGAAATACGTTTATAAAATTTACAATATTTTCCGTAAATGGCGTCAAAAGTAAAAAAATTGTGAACTTCTGACTTTATTTATGAAAAATATTGTAAATTTTTATTATGATCATTACACATCAAAATTTAATACACAGGATTATTCTGATTTCAGGGCTGAATATATACCGGTAGTTTTGTTATTGTAAATATTCAGTTCTGATTTTGGGATTTTCCCCCCATTTGTACATGTACTTGAAATACTAATGACCCGACCTTAAATGACCTTAGCTGTTGATAGGCTGTTAAACCCCAACAAACAAACAAACACAATTTAATACAGAGACTAAATAGTAATGTCCATTAACAATTTAAGGAAACATGGTTATCATATCAGTGTGGAAATTTACGTCCGATATATAATGAACATGTATAATGATAATCAATATCTGGGGTAATGGTGAATGAATTCTTATTTTGTCAGAAAATGTCTAATGAGTGGGCATGTACCTTTAACAAGAGCTAATGAGCAAGAGCATACTGATACCCCAGGCTACGGCCTGTAGTCTATTTCACCAAAATTGTAAGTACATTTTGAGAGAGAAATTTTCAATTTAAGGATAAATTAATTTTTATTATACTGAATTTATTACATTATCACAACCATTTTCGCTGTGATAATGTAATAGATTCTGTATAATAAGTCTGCATACTAATAATCATCAAATATATGAAATAATGCATTTCAGGAAAAATAAATGATTACTCCCTCAATGTATACTTAGCTAGATAAGTATGCTTAGCAATTTTGGTGAAATCGGCTACTGAAGGGACAAACAATTCATGCAACTCAAATTTCAAAACATTAAGTTTCGTTTTACAGACAAACGACCGGACGGAAAGGCGATATACCCAATCGGCATATTCGTAAGCCGGTGGTATAATTATCAGTTCTAGAAGTTGCCTAATGCATGACCAACCATACCCTGTGTTCTCGCATGTGATTTGTAGCCGCGATAGGAGATTGCGCAATATCCGGGGCACGGGCTTCAGCTGATTGGACGTTATCGGGTTGCGGTCCACTGGGCACGTCGGTTGCCGAGTCAGCCACTCCTGGATACACGGTCCGCAGAAGGCATGCTCACACGCCGGCGCCTGCAAATATGATTGATTTATTGGTGTTTAATGGCCTATCAACAGCTATGGTGATTTAAGGCCAGGTTAACAGGGTCAATTCCCATATGTTACCTGTTGTAATGGAGGTAAATCCTAAAATCAGAAGTGAATATTTATAGAAAAGAAATATATTCAGCCCTGAAATTAGAATAACCTGACCTGGTGCCAGGTCCTTACCACACCAGAGTCACTTAGCCCCACTCACCCAAATCAATATGATTGGTACTAAATTTAATACTTTTATAATGGGCATAACCGGATTCAACTCTCACGTACACAAAAGCCAAGTTTGTACCCGAGGGTCAAACCAGGGATATCAAGATTCTGGTAAGGCTCAACGCCTATAGTTAAATTACTCTTCATATGCTCCCAACATCCACCCTGCAAATATACAGTCATTTCATGGTCATTCATGGTCTATTGCTGAGGTCGAAGGCCAAGGACAATAGTGCATCGGGTCGTCCACAGCACAGAGGAGCAATATGTTTTGACTGTTCCCCGAATGACCGTGTAATAACTGTTTTATTACTCAACCTCTAACAGTGTATGTGACGCAATGAACGAAAAATTTGGCGTTGGGCGCATCGTCAGACCAATCTAAATTACTAGTATGTTAAATCTTCATGACGTATGATTTTCAGGTGTGAAATACTTTCGACTATTCCACTGGCACGCGGAACAATTGACCGAGCACGCGGAACTGTTGACCAGGCAAGCGGAACTATTGCCCAGGCACGTGAAAACCCAGGGAATTAGTTAAAACAATGGAATATTAACTTACATGTATATAGGGAGTTGGGTAATAATATATAAGGTAATTACCGTCGGTTTTTTCCACAGAAGGATTTTACATCAATCGGAGATGACCAGATATCCACGGTAACAAGTAAATTTATATAGTGTCCTTATAAAACCGTGACAACTAGCACATATGGTACATGTATTTATTGTCCTTACATAAAACACAATACAACAGCTAGGCACAGCACCGAATGTGCAAATTCTGAGTGGATTTACTGTACATTGTACGTGTAAGTATATAAGGGTATTACATGTATATGGCAAACCATGTGAAAATGGTGTTAGCTAAATGAAAGCGGTATTGGCTGATTAAACAGTGCAGTTCATTATTCTATGTTTGCAAAGAGTGTAGATCCTGATGAGACGGCTCGTAACATCTGGATCTGCACAATTTGTGAATATTTTTCACTTTTAAAATTAATTTTTTACTGGTACCCCTTTTTTGATATATGAAATAGTCCATAAGTTAGAATGGATCGTTCCATGTCTGGATATTTAGGGTTGGTAGACCAAGAGCCAAAGGAATCTAGACTGTGGTTAAAAGTAACAGCTGGATATTAAGATTAACTTGACCAAATCCAAATCCAACGTTGGCCGCATAAGATAATCCACGCAAGTCACAGACATATGTAACAGGAATAATATCTGAGCTAATCTAGACAATAACAAGGTAACTCTTTAGCCCATTAGGGACGGGATACAAATTTTGTCGTATGAAACTTTTGAGAGAAAAGAAAACCCTATTTTCTTTATTTCATCTCGAAAATATATGTTGTTACCACTCATCTGAACCGTCTCGACGAGACAGTTCAAATGAGTGGTAACGACATACATTTTTATGGAGAAATAAAGAAAATAATGAGATTATTCAACAAAAATTATCTTTTCTTAGACTGAAATGAGTTAACAACACATGCCTACTTAGGAACAATGCAGCTTATGGGATTTGCAACCAGTGTAGCTCCTGATCAAATAGCTCACTCATGTAGCCTGGTAATGATCTATTCTCCTTGTTAGAAGCATGACTGGTCTTTCATTGATGGAATGGTGAACAGTGCAGATCCTGATCAGACTGTACGGAGGCTGATCTGGATCTACACTGGTCGCAAAACCTGTAAGCACCATTTCTCCAGTCACAGCCACATTTAAACAAGATAGAAGCATAACAGGTGTTTCATTGATGGAACGGCGAATGGTGCAGATCTTGATAAGATCCGCAAAGGCTGATCTGAAATCTACGGTGGTCGCAAAACCCACAAGCCATATTTCTCCAGTCACAGCCACAAATGTCACGACATCCACGCTAACTACTCAAGGGAGATAATCCTCTTATGGTAAAGTCCTTATACTATAAATGGACAACCTGCAGAGAAAAGGTACCGGTACTTTATCCGATTGGCAACAATGGGGGATCGTAGCTAGTTATCTCCTGTTGAATGTATTTATAGGAATCCGGTTCAAAGTTTGAAGTTTAGGGCCTTATTGCTTGTAAAAATAGTGAATGAATGATTTGCTATGAAAAGGAGCAACTACCGGTACAGTGATTTTGACAAGTGTTGATCCAGATCAGACTACACATCTGCGAAATCTGCTCCGGCACTGCATTATTTGCCAGATTCATATTTTCCCACTTATTAAGTCTGGTCTGGGTCTACCCTGTTTGCAGTCTTCATATTTGCAAGTTATTCAGTAAGAAATAAACGCTAAAATAAACCAAAGGACCGGATCTCTATAAATAGATTTGCAAAGGGAAATAACTGGCATTGAGAGGCCAGAGGAAATGGGTACATTTAGTTTGACAACACTTGAAAACTAGATAAAGTGAGCAGGTTTCACGTATACCCCCGGCCACCACCTGGACTGACAAATAAAAGCTTTAACGCAAATATTTAAAAAACTTTAACGCAAATTATAAGTAATTTGACCTTGACCTTGAACATGAAGGCCGCATGGGTGTGGTATGGAATATCAATATATGGATGATGATAAGGAAGTATATAAAGTTTGAGGTCAATCCGACTTACCGTTACAGAGATAATTGGTACCCAAAAACTTTAACGTGGACGGACGGATGGACGGACAAACGGATGGATGGAATTACGAAAACTATATACCCCTCGACATACTTCGTATGCCGGGGGTATAACTAGAAAATGTGTTAATAAAACATGGATGTAAACGAGACAGAATTCAAAGTCCAAAATGGGGAGATAATCCATGGCTCAGTGTCAAAGCAAAAATAGAACTTCACTTTGTGCATCTACACACCATAACTAAGCTACATACCAAGCATCAAGCCTCCAGCTATTATGGTTTAGAAGTTTTACAAGTTACAAGGCAAAATTCAAGACCAAAAGCGGGAGATAATCCATCAAAATAAACTGTGCGCATCTACAAGGAAGCTACATATCAAGTCTCATGTCTGTAACTATTACGGTTTAAACATTTAATGAGTTACATGACAAAATTGCCAGATTCTAAGTCGAAAAGGGGGAGATAATCCATTACCCAGGAGTCGAATAAAAAATCAAAATAAACGTTGCGCATCTACTCACCATAAGGAAGTCGAAAAGGGTGAGATAATGCATGACCCGGGGGTTATATAAAAAATTGAAATAAACTTTGTGCATCTACTCATCATAAGGAAGCTACATACCAAGTTTTAGGTCCATAGCTAGTATGGTTTAAAAGTTTCACGAGTTACAGGGATGGGGACGGACGGAAGGACTTTCAGGGGCATAAAAATAATATATTTTTTTACAATTTTCAAAATGTACGCCCTTTTTCTCTGGCCTTACCACGCCCCCTTTTAACCCATTACATTTAGAATACACCTGTACGGGTATGAACTATTTTAAATATTTCCCAAAATCGGCTGTCAGAACAATTGTTATTGTGGATTTCAATTTTGCACTTACAAACTTCTTAGTCGTACAAAGTTTAGTGAAACAGGCTCCTGGCTGGACGTGCACTTACCTGTAAGGGCTCCTCTAGAACACCGCTACAAATGGGGCAGATCAATTCCTCGTCCACATCGCCCTCGAATCTGTTCACCTCATATCCCATGGCTTCTCCTGCATCACATAGAATACAAGGCTAGGAAACGTGTAGGAATTCCGAGACTTGTCGAGGAATTACTACCGTTTCCGAGGCTGATATAGATTACTAGGTCAGTGTATTTGATATCAAGTCTGATGATATCAAGTTTATCAGGCAAGGTTAGGAAACGTGTAGGAATTCCGAGGAATGTCGAGGAATTACTACCGTTTCCGAGCCGAGCCTGATATAAATTACTAGGTCAGTGTATTTGATTTCAAGTCTGATGATATCAAATTTATATAGAGAATAGAATAGACCAAGAGAACATGATACATAGCTCCAGTTAAGGTGCATAATTTGGAGGTAAATTTCTTATTTCTCCATCAAAAATGGCAAGTTGGGTGTGCTTTAGAATCGTCTCAATGACTCTCAACTTGCCATTTTTGATGAAGAAATAACAAAATTTGACCCCAAGTTGGTCAAATTATGCACCTTAACTGGAGCTCTGAGGATAGTGTCTTTTGATATCAAGTTTATCCGGCAAGGTTAGAAAACATGCAGGAATTTCGAGGCTTGTCGAGGAATTTCCTACCAATTCCGAGCCGAGCCTGATAAACTTGATATAGAGATTAATTACCAGGAGAGTGGTGTTTGATATCAAGTTGATCAAGCAAGGCTAGATAACGAGTAGGAATTTCGAGGTTCGTCAAGGAATTTTTGCCGTTTCAGAATTCAATATTTCTAACACAGAGAATACCAGACTAGTCTTTTGATATCAAGGTTATCAGGCATGGCTAGGAAACGCACAGAAACTCTGAGGCTTGCTGAGGAATTCATATAATTTCTCTGAGTTGAGCTCGATGAATTTGAAATTTCTTATTAGGCGAGATGAATACTAGGTTATTGTCTCTTGATACAGAGCTCCGGATAAGCTGCATACATGTATTTGCTTAAATACCCAATTAAAATTGTCAAAAAATCAATTGAAATCAGAAGTAGCGAGTATCAAAAAGCAATAACAAATATTTATGGTATGGCAGAAAACAATAAACAGACCACAAATATAGCATATTTTTCTTATTTTCCATGAAAATACATCTTGGTATTTCATTAGAATTGTCTCCAAGGAGACAATTCTAATGAAATGCCAAGACATGTTTTCATTTCTAAGCAAACTATTCAATAATTGCTGTCTGTGGATGTGTAAACAGTAGCGTGATTTAATTTTACCCAATTAAATTTTGGAAATACCCAATAGTTTCATAAATGATGGAAATGCATAGGAATTACGAGGCTCATCAAGATATTCTTACCACTTCAGAGCTAAGCTTGATGAACTTGATATTTCTTACACAGAGAAAACCAGGGGGCTGTTGTACGACTAAAATGTTCGTGAAATAAAATTCAGGATCGTCTGGAAATTTCAATTGATGGATTTACATTTATTGAGCATAGGCTGCATATGCAGCGTATGCTCAATAAATGTAAATCCAATAATTGTTTAAAAGAAAACATTGTTAATGTGTAATTTACAGAATATCCTAATTTTGCACTTACAAACAGTTTAGTCGTACAAAGTTTAGTGAAACGGCTCCCAGAATATTAGGAAGTCCCAGTTAAATTATGTTCAAGGTCAAATGACATAGAAATTTGTGCTAAAGTGTCTTTTGTTGTTTTAATTTTCGTTACATTGTGCATAAATTTTGAGTTGATCAAACAGAATCCAAAACATTTTGATAATTTCAAATCATAATGTTTGAAATCTGACTAAACGAAGAAACGATCATGCCTGTTTTGAACAAGAGTTGTCACAAGACAACGAAGCTCGCCTATTGGCAACCTTCACTCAAATTTGGCACAGTTGCATAAAAAAAACATGAATATTATATAACTTGACCTTGGGTTAAGGGGCATGCGGTGGACCTTGACATTGGGGTCAGTGGTGCAAGGTAGGTCGTGGGTTTGCTATAGCATAATATAGCATATTAAGATGAATGCATGTATGAAATATCAATGCGCTCCCTGAAAACAGAAGTAAAACAAAATTTAACCCAACGTTAAGTTTATAAACGCACTAAGTTGGTGATTTTCTACAGCATGATAGCTATTCATATGAGGGATGCATGTATGAATGTGCTAAGTTTGTGACCTTGACCTTGACGAAAGGGGTGGGGGAGGGGGGGTGGGTCATGGATTTGCTGTAGCACAATAGAGAATCATGTATGAAATATCAAAACGTTCCCTGTAGAGAAACAGAAGTTACACAACATTTACCCCAACGTTAAGTTTATGAACATGCTAAGTTTCTGACCTTGACCTAGGGGTAAGGGTTGGGTGGTGGGTTGTGGATTTGCTACAGCATGATAGAGGGTCATCTGAGGAATGCATGTATGAAATATCAAGGCGTTCCATGAAAGGAAACATATGTTATAAGACAATTACCCCAACGTTAAGTTTATGAATGTGCTAAGTTTGTGACCTTGACCTTGGGGTAAGGGGTGGGCGTGGGTCATGATTTGCGATAGCACGATAGGGTATAATCAGATGAATGCATGTATGAAATATCAAGGCGTTCCATGAAAGGAAACAGATGTTATAAGACATTTACCCCAACGTTAAGTTTATGAATGTGCTAAGCTTGTGACCTTGACCTTGGGGTAAGGGGTGGGTCATTGATTTGCTAAAGCACAATAGAGTATCATCAGATGAATGCATGTATGAAATATCAAGGCGTTCCATGAAAGGAAACAGATGTTATAAGACATTTACCCCAACGTTAAGTTTATGAATGTGCTAAGTTTGTGACCTTGACCTTGGGGAAAGGGGTGGGAGGTGTGTCATGGATTTGCTATAGTACGATAGAGTATCATCAGATGAATGCATGTATGAAATATGAAGGTATTCCTGTAAATAAACAGAAGTTGCACAACATTTACCCCAACGTTAAGTTTGTGAATGTGCTAGGTTTGTGACCTTGACCTTGGGGTAAGGGTTGGGTGGTGAGTCGTGGATTTGCTACAGCATGATAGAGGGTCATCTGAGGAATGCATGTATGAAATATTAAGGGGTTCCATGATAGAAAACAGATGTTATAAGCCATTTACCCCAACGTTAAGTTTATGAATGTGCTAAGTTTGTGACCTTGACCTTGGGTAAGGAATGGGCGGTGGGTCATGGATTTGCTATAGCATGATAGAGTATCATCAGATGAATCATTGTATGAAATATGAAGGCGTTCCCTATAAATATACAGAAGTTACACAACATTTACCCCAACGTTAAGTTTATGAACATGCAAAGTTTGTGACCTTGACCTTGGGATAAGGGTTGGGTGGTGGATCGTGGATTTGCTACAGTATGATAGAGGGTGATCTGAGGAATGCATGTATGAAATATCAAGGTGTTCCATCAAAGGAAACAGATGTTATAAGATATTTACCCCAATGTTAATATTATGAATGTGCTAAGTTTGTGACCTTGACCTTGGGGTAAGGGTTGGGTGGTGGGTCATGGATTTGCTACAGCATGATAGAGGGTCATCTGAGGAATGCATGTATGAAATATGAAGGCGTTCAACGAAAGGAAACAGATGTTATAAGAAATTTACCCCAACGTTAAGTTTATGAATGTGCCAAGTTTGTGACCTTGACCTTGGGGTAAGGGTTGGGTGGTGGGTCATGGATTTGCTACAGCATGATAGAGGGTCATCTGATGAATGCATGTATGAAATAACAAGGTGATCCATGAAAGGAAACAGATTTATAAGACATTTACCCCAACGTTAAGTTTGTGGACGCCGACGACGCCGGGGGTATGACAAAAGCTCTTCTGCACTTCGTGCAGGCGAGCTAACAATGTAGATATGTACATCCTAATGAACAGTTACAATAGTGTCTGATAATTCTGCGCACCTAAACAAAATTAAATGTCGTTACAATGCCCATATTCAATCCAATTTCCCTGACCATTCAAGACAGTTCCTGTGCAGGTTAAATGTCATAGCGCTCTAACGTCAGTGAATGATGTACATTGTGTGATTTACATGTATTCCATCACCTGTGTTTGCAATGTCACATTTTTCTGAAAATTCTGCACATTTCAAGAAACAAGAAACGAGGCAAAGCCATGAAGGCCAGGTTTTTTCCAAGCATAGACACTTGGATAACATAATTATACCCACTTTTTGTAGACTAGATGGCCGTGGCCTGCATGTCGCGCCTTGGGGTGAGGCATGGACACTAAAAAAATAGATATAGTAGATGGAAAAACTTTAACCAAAAAACTTTTTCCAAGCATAGACACTTGGATAACATAATTATACCCACTTTTTGTAGACTAGATGGCCGTGGCCCGCATGTCGCGCCTTGGGGTGAGGCATGGACACTAAACAAATAGATATAGTAGATGGAAAAACTTTAACCAAAAAACTTTAACCGGACACACAGACATACGGACGTACGTAAATTATTTTACCGGACACACGGACGAACGGACGGACGTATGCCAAAATGCTGACGATATCGCGCTTTCCGCAAGCAGGTGTGACAATGATGATAAACACCCATGTGAAGTATCAAGGTATTGGGTGAAGCAGTTGCAGAGATATAGTACACGAAAAAACTTTAACAAAAAAATTCAAAGTAATTTGAACTTGACATAGGGCACAGGATCGCGCTTTCCGCAAGCAGGTGTGACAATGATGATAAACACCCATGTGAAGTATCAAGGTATTGGGTGAAGCAGTTGCAGAGATATAGTACACGAAAAAACTTTAACAAAAAAATTCAAAGTAATTTGACCTTGACATTGGGCACAGGATCGCGCTTCCGCAAGCAGGTGCGACAATGATGATAAGCACCCATGTGAAGTATCAAGATATTGGGTGAAGCAGTTGCAGAGATATAGTACACGAAAAAACTTTAACAAAAAAATTCAAAGTAATTTGACCTTGACATTGGGCACAGGATCGCGCTTTCCGCAAGCAGGTGTGACAATGATGATAAACACCCATGTGAAGTATCAAGGTATTGGGTCAAGCAGTTGCAGAGATATAGTACACGAAAAAACTTTAACAAAAAAATTCAAAGTAATTTGACCTTGACATTGGGCACAGGGGCCGCACGGTTGGGGGTTAGAATGAAAATATGGATGATGATAAACACCCATGTGAAGTTTCAAGGTAATGGGCGAAGCAGTTGCAGAGATATAGTATAACGAAAAAGTTTTAACCAAAAAACTCTAACCAGACGTACGTTAAAAAGTTAACGTTGAAAATGGCTAAGTCAATTACGTAGAAATAATAGGTGAAGGTAAAAAAATGGTCACATGTTGGATAGTTGTATGTGGTAGGCACCCCTTGGTTATGAAGCTGTGAAAGTTTGGTGGTCCTAGGTGGTACAGTACCAAAGAAATGGACTTAAACACGAAAACGTAACATTGTAAACGCGAAAACTTAACATTGAAAATGGCTAAGTCGACTGCGCGGAAAAAATGGGTGAAGTTAAAAAAAAAAGTAACATGTTGGATAGTGATATGTGGTGGGTACCCCTTGATTATGAAGCTGTGAAAGTTTGGTGGTCCTAGGTGGTACAGTACCAAAGAAATGGACTTAAACACGAAAACTTAACATTGTAAACGCGAAAACTTAACATTGAAAATGGCTAAGTCGACTACGCGGAAAAAATGGGTGAAGTTAAAAAAAAAGTAACATGTTGGATAGTGATATGTGGTGGGCACCCCTTGATTATGAAGCTGTGAAAGTTTGGTGGTCCTAGGTGGTAAAGTAACAAAGAAATGGACTCAAACACGAAAACTTAACATTGATTGTGGACGCCGCCCCCCCGGCTTTCGCCAATCCAATAGCCTGGATTTTTTTCTCTCAAAAAACCTGGCTAATAATATTGTCAGTTATGTTTTAAATATGTTTTAATCATCAAATTGTGGACTGCTTAAATGCACGAAAACCAAGTAGACCACTATACTATCCAGTAACATAATGATAAGTTTTATTTTTTGAAGTATTAATTTAGTAAGCAAGACCACTATTCCATCAACGGTGTCTAACGATTTTACACATTTTGACCATTTTCTGAATATTTTTTGTTAGCAACCTATCTGAATGTGATTCGACATAGTGTAGCGTTTAACTAGCTGGTTTATTCCAAAATCAACATAATTTATTATGGAGTACCAGAGCTGCAGATAAGCAGCGTATTTGCTTAAATACCCAATTAAAATTGCCAAAAACCCAATTGAAATCAGAAGTAGCGAGTATCAAAAAGCAATACAAAAATTGTGGCACCTTTACAGAAAACAATAAACAGAAAATATTGCAGAAAACAATAAACAGACCACAAATATAGCATAAGGAGACAATTCTAATGAAATGCCAAGATATGTTTTCATTTCGAAGCAAATGATTCAATAATTCTGTCTGTTGATGTGTAAACAGTAGTGTAATTTTATTTTACCCAATTAACATTCTGAAATACCCAATTGCTTCATAAATAATGGAGTGACAATACTCAATTACTAATTCCTTATCTGGAGCCTGAAGTACGCTAGGCAAACTTTTACTTGAATTGCGCATTAGTAGATGTGCAGAATTAGCTGAAATGACAGTACTTGTACGTGTGAATCAGATCTGATTCATTACTCTGTAGGGGAAAATATCGACAGCACCGTATTGCTGCAGACGCTATGGGAATTTTGCAGCTATGTGTGGACTGTCCGCAACTATTATTAATCATTTTCTTAATTTTTATTTTTTCAAGCTTCTCGATGATTCAGATCAACTATTTTATGCAATGATTGGCCAGGTGACAGGATTCCGGTTGTATGCAAGCTTGTCATTTTATCATTAATGCTGTAGCCTACAGGAGTCATACCAGTTATCCGGACAATGAGTTTATTGGACACAGGGGTCGACACTCGCAGTGTCCCGGGATCCCGAGGATCCCTGTTTTGTAGGAGGAATCCCTGAATTTTCAAGAAAATCCCATTCAACATAATGTAACAATAGGGATGTCCATGCTGCGGAATCCCTGGCCCAAAAGTTAGTGTCAAACCCTGGGACCAATGAACCTGTTATTAATCAAGCGCATGCGTTTGATCCGAATTTGCAATGAATACATCTAAATCACGCGGTGCTTGCTGTTTCCATGCCAGTGTGAAAAATATATCGCCAAGGTAAATGTTTTAGTCAAATTTGCTGAAAACATTCACCAACTCTGTTCACAAGTTGTTTACGTCAAAAGAAACGCGGGGGGGGGCTCAATCGAGTGCTCCAAATACCTCATTGCAGAGTTGTTCTATAAATTCTATAACTACGGTGTTTTCCAAGAAGCAAAGGGTGATTGCTTTTTATGCATAACTTCACAATGCCGTTTACTCTGGTTTATAAGCGAGAATAGAAGTTCTAAGACGATTATACGTTTGTCCGGATAATTGATTGTCAATGTTAATTTTGGGGTGATGTTACGACTGAGGATCTGACCCAATTTTAAGTGAGAAAGCAAGAACCGAAAAATGACACCAGGACGTGAATAAAAAAGAAAACCTGTCACAAAATATCTTGATTTTATACCTTTGATGATCAGGTCGTTATAAGTTTATAATTTCTTAGACCCCTCAGATTTGTACTTATTAACATTTATAGGACTACGCATGAAGTTTATAATTTCTTAGACCCCTCAGATTTGTACTTATTAACATTTATAGGACTACGCATGATATCTCATTATGTTGGTATAAACTTGTGACGGTTCCAGCTTGTCTCGTTCAGCAGGGATTTGAAACTGTTGATCGTCTCCGCGTTTACAACTCGAGCAGGAAGCCGATTCCATGTATCAGTTACTGTGAATGCAAATGAATTATCTCTAATCTTTAGTCGACACTGGCGTCTGTATATCTTGAAGTTATGACCGCGAGTGATAGACTCATTCAATGAAAAAAAGATTCCCCTGAGTATCGTCAATATTATGCATAAATTTGTACACTTGAAGCACATCGTATCTCGCCCGTTTGTACTCTAACGTAGGAAGCCCAAGTTGGATATGCATTCAGTATATGTTCTGTTATACAATCCAGGGACTATTTTGGTTGCTCGACGCTGTACTCTTTCAATCAGTCTTATGTCTTTCTTTAAAAAATATTTCAAGTGTGGATTCCAAACATATGTTCCATATTCAAGTCGTGGTCGGATTAAGGATTTGTATACTGTAAGGAATGTATCTTTTTCCAGACATTCAAAACTATTCCTAATTACACCAAGAACTCTATTTGCTTTGATTACACTATTGTCAATATGCTTGTCAAACTTCAGGTTTGGTTGAAATGTCACAGAGATCCTTTTTTTTTTTTACTTTTTACGCACTTGAGACAAAATCGCTCAAATGACAAGTTTGGCAAAACATAAAACTATATCTATCAACTCCCTGACACTTACAAAAATGCATATCTTCCCATTAAAACGAATATATTTAAGATAAAAGACAATTTTCTTCCAGATTTTTTTTTTTTGCCCTGCTTCCAGAAATAGCAACTTCCGGTTGGAGCAAATCACTCGGGTGTATTCCAGTCGCTGTCTGGAGTAGTCTGAAACAGGAAGAATTGCAATGGTTTCGGAGTACGTTTTCCCAATAGGAAAATCGATTTTAGCAATTATTAAAGTAATACAGTGTATAGCCATCTCACCAAATAAAAAGAAAAAAAGTCATTGTTTTTCGTTGTCATTATTTGTCGGCAGCACGATTTATTTGTGACTGGGACTGGATAATTGGAAGTATGGGTTTTGTGACCATTGTACAAATGTAGATCCAGATCAGCCTGTGCAACCGACACTATTATATGTATGATTATGTACGGTGTGTGAGTGATGGTCCCGATCTACCACAACCTATTATAGGGAAAATAAATATTTTCTAAACCTTAAAAAAATGCCATCTAACTTAATTCCACCGAAAAAACTCAGCGATAGTATTTTTTTCGAAAACAAATGGCTTGACTTATTAGTCAGTTTGTGCACATATACATCGTAAGTATAATTTTATTGCACCTGTTCATTTCTGTCACGGACTGTGCAATATTACTGACACAGTCTATGGCACAACGCCTCATACCACCGGCTTAAGCGACACTCATGTAAACGGGACACAATTAACATAGGCAATAAGTATAATGTGGACTATTGTCGAAATGACAGTCAGGCTCAATGGAGAAAATTGTCTTTTATCCTAAATATATTCGTTTTAATGTGGAGATATGCATTTTTGTAAGTGTCAGGGAGTTGATATTAATTCATACAGAACCAGTACCGACCGGCTGCATGTAATGTAGAAGTTACTGTAAGGTCCCACAGCATCCATACGAATAGTTAAAGTATGAGAGTCTGGCCATATTTTGGGGATTCGGTTAAGTTATTTAGTAAAACTATTTGGAGGTTTCTGACCTGTAGTTGAAAATTACAAGAAAAAAAACAACAAGAGATCCATGACAATCGCCGAACACGACTACCAGAACAAATATACATTGGAAGTGCTGTTATATTGCACTTGTTCATTCCTGTCACTGACTGTGGCCACATTGTCAACGTCGACAACACAGACGCCTTCTAGCACCGGCTTAAAAGCGAAATCAAATGTAAATGTGACGCACATAATAACAAACGAAAAGTAGGTATAATGTGCACAACTGTCGAAATGACAGTCGGGCTCAGCAACCACTAATGATCAAGAATATATGTAATAACATAACTAGCAGAATGCATATAGTACATGTACTAATCAAAATAATAACGAGCATTGTAATGTTGTTGTGTTCATAGGAGTTTCACCTTGTCTGGAACCTCTCTAAGACGAACAACAGAGTAGTTCTGCAATCATACTTTTATTGGCACGCAATCGATCGTATAGTGGACTTAGCCTAAATCTCAGAGTCCCGGCTTAACACCCGTGTCTAGACTACCAAACGGCGCCCCAAACCTGACCCTGCGTGGGTCCGACTTTCTAAGCAACTAAATTGAGCGTATATCATTGTAGTGAGCACGTTGTACACTGATTAGACAGTCCCAACATACGGTCTTATATATTCACTGGAAGACATTTCATCAATTGCAATTGCATCGGAATTATCTGGTTTCAGCCAGCTACAGCCAACACTATTTATCAATACGTCTGTCACACCGACACACTCTGAGCAATAGGCCATATCGTTCCAACATGCGTATTTTGCACAACTGTCGAAATGACAGTGGTGCTCAACGACAACATAGACTTAAAATAATAACATAACGTATATGCTTTTTCTACATCCATCACATTGGAGTGAACTTTGTGGATGTGAGCTTAAATTTACAAGACCCATATTCAAGAAATCACCACGCAACCATGGTCCTTGTGTTAATCTTGCCCAGATCTGTTGGCAATGCCAACTCGCTAATTAATCAAGCAATTTGATTGTCGATCCTGAGCTGTAGCACAGCTCAAGCTCAACCAATCAAGCTGCTTGATTTTGAAGTAAAGAAATTGGAATATATTGACAAGATTAGCGCAGGCGGTAGTGCAGGGTTGTCCGGGAAATACCGGGGGCGGGAAATACCGGTCCCGGGAAATACTCCCCAAAGTGGGAAATACCGGGAAATATGAATTTTGATGTTATTATTTGATAATTAAAGTTATTTAAATTAAGTTTTAAGCTCAGTAATAGTTAATTAAACAATCAACAACTTAATAATTAGATATAGGGGTTCATTACAATGTATAGATCTGTTTCATTCCCAACTAGGGGTACTCATCAGGTGGAATATTTGGCAACCATGACATTTATATTTTGGTTGTATTATTTTTTTGTAAATTACTTCTTCATTTTTTAGGAAGCATCTGAGTGTCTGCTAGATACAATTCACACGGATAACGTCATCATGATCAGACTATGTTTAGACAACAGGATGTTAATTGTCAACCTTCTCCCACACTAATATTCGTTATCAAGAAATGAGAATAAATGATCTTAGCATGCATGATGTGCATACACATAGTCTCTTACAAGTCTTATATGACTGACAATGTACTGTTGTTTTATGCTTTGCATTTGTATTACTTATTTGCAATATTATTATGGCATTTATTTATCTTGAAGACTGGGCCACGATGGTACGTATGAGATAAAGTACCTAAAATCGTTAAAATTAGCCAAAAGCCTTCTAATGTCTACTTATTTGCATATACATTGATGAAACTTTAATATACTTTAATAAACCATATCAGACTATGACAACAGGCTGTTAATTGTCAGCCTTCTCTCACACCTTTTGTGTCATACTGTATAATAAGAACCCAGGTGGTCTGTATATGGTAATGTCAAGTTGTAAAACAATTACACTTACACTGTACATGGATTACCGGTATCCCTGTTATCAACAGGGATTTTCTCAACATTCTAAAAGCAGCTTTTATTACTGGCAGGTTACTATAGTAATGAGGGGTGTTCTCATATACAATAAAATAGACAGTTGGCAAATACTACATAGACTTGTATATAGGGAAGAAAATTGTCCAGAAAATAATATTTTTTTTCTCTAAATAAACTTATTATTTCTTTTTTTATTGCAGAATGTTTTACCTGTAGGCTTATCAGTCTACACATATATAAACCATAGTAGATATAGGGGAATATAGAGACTCATCTTGACATTTTGGAATGAAAAAGACCACCAAGATTCATATTTCCCGGTATTTCCCAGTATTTCCCGGTATTTCCCGCCGTCCTGGGAAATACTCTTATTTCCCGGGAAATTGCCAACCCTGCGATAGTGTGGAGTAGTCACGGTTGAATACTAACCCCATTGAAATGTGTTGAAACACGCTAGTTGTGGACACACCGTATAAACTTAGCTCTGAAAAAGCCTCCCGTATCTTCCGTAGTTCTAAATTGGTATGGGATGCTTTGAAGAATTACTTTACGCAACTGACACGACGCTTAACAGCAGCGCTCCATATAGGTTTTGTAGAAACGTATTTATATATATATATATATAATTATATCCCCAGATTTCAAATTCAATGAGTGTTTTATTTTTACAAATGTATTATTGATTTTCTTCCTTATTAAATAGGGAAAACATGATAAATAATAAAACAAGTTTAAAAATTCACTTATTTGAGCTGCAAAAAGCAAACATTGTTTACTTTTTGCAGCTAAACGAAGTAAATTTTCAACTTTATTACAGTATTTTCTCTACTCAATATGAAAATCAATGCGTATTTCCACATGCTGTGAATAATTTGTACTCCCTCTTTTGATAATCAATGCGTATTCTGCTAAAATAAGTGAGTGAAATACGCCAATACGCACCTCATCTGGAGCTCTGATAACAGTAAGGGTACCACACTGGAACGGTCAGTGATCAGAATCGTTCACAGAGGCGGTTGAACCTGAACAAAGTCTTCTCTTCATTTCTTGGTTCAGCTTTATGCATGATCTAAAATGACACCATTACAGTCGTTTATTGTGTTTGCGACCATATTAGGCCCCGCATGAACTACATTATTATGTTGTATATATTTTTTATCTCGGAGTTGTTACTTTCTGTCACAGCCTTGTAACATAAGACTATGTAAATGTCAAATGTTCATTGTTTTACTGTTGCTGTTTGACATCCTCACTGCACACACTCTCGCAACTGTTATACGAGTGCTAGAATTATCCGCACATTTTACAGTAACTGTACTGAGGTACTCATTTGAATTATGTCTGTGCGGAATATTTCAGAGAGCGAAAGGAGTACACACCTAAAACAAACCCGGAAGTGACATCAGACAAAAAACAAGCAGCAATAACCTAATAACTTCATAACTTTCTCTGATTGTCATGCTTTTAATATGTAATTGACCGGTACGTTTGATCTAGTTGCATTTATGAGAAGGAACATACAGTACACATTCATAGATTACTGCGGCTAGTCAAGCTCCCATAATGTCTATCATTGTATTCTGATATTTTTCACTAATTCAGGCTATTGTTTCGTACCCGCGTCAAAACGTACTCGATCCTAATCGTAACCATTAGTATAATTATTGAAAACTCATCAGGTCTGTTTATAATTATCACAATCCACGAACATTTCATGATGACTTACTCTTGTAATGTGGCATTTTCCTGTGGAATTGTCAAAAACAGTGATAAAGTATCAAATTTACATATTTTTAAATTAAATCACTTGTGGGTTATTTCAATATACATGTAAATAGTAGTTGTGAAATATTTTAAGCTTTTATTGTTTATAGAAATAAAAAAAAATCATTTTTATTGACAACATTTATGAATATCTGAGAAAACAAAACCTGTTTTTTTTGGTAAAAAATTGTATTAAAGGTATATACATGCCCACTCACAGGCCCGTAGCCAGGGGGGTCGGAGCGGTCGTCGACCCGCCCGCCCAGCCTCGAAGTACACTTTTTTATCATCGAGGTCCACTTTTTTAGACCCCCCTATATACCTCAGGCCCATTGGGCCTTCGAAACGACCCCCCCCCCTTCAAACAGGTCTGGCTACGGGCTTGCACTCAGTAGGCACAAATGTGCTTTCTATCAGAGACAAAATAAACTTTCATGCACCATTATCCCACGCATTGATTGGCATTATTATACATATTATATCGGGCGTAAATTTGCACACTGATATCAGCGGTGATAATCGTGTTTGCTTAAAATGTTAACGGACATTACTATTTATTCTCTGTATTTATTTTTTGATGCGCAATGATCATACTTGATGATCTGAAATAGTATTTTTTAAGGTGACGCATTTAATTAGTATAAATAATTAAAAAAGATCATGCCTCATTTGCATATGATACCACCGCGCGTCACTATCAGTAAAATCAATATTACTGAATGATTATATCTGTATAGCGGGTATTCGTAATTTTTAGAACTGGTGGAATATTGACACAATTATACACTTATTAGCTCGCCTGCACGAAGTGCATAAGAACTTGTGGCATACCCCCGGCGTCGTCGGCGTCGTCGGCGTCAGCGTCGTCCACAAACTTGGGTAAATGTCTTATAACTTCTGTTTCCTTTCATGGAACACCTTGTTATTTCATACATGCATTCTTCAGATGACCCTCTATCATGCTGTAGCAAATCCATGACCCACCACCCAACCCTTACCCCAAGGTCAAGGTCACAAACTTAGCACATTCATAAACTTAACATTGGGGTAAATGTTGTGTAACTTCTGTTTATTTACAGGGAATGCCTTCAGATTTCATACATGCATTCATTTGATCTGATGAAACTGTATCATGCTGTAATACATCCACGACCCACCACCCAACCCTTACTCCAAGGTCAAGGTCACAAACTTATCATGTTCATAAACTTAACGTTGGGGTAAATGTTGTGTGACTTCTGTTTATTTACAGGGAACGCCTTGATATTTCATACATGGATTCATCTGATGATACTCTATCGTGCTTTTGCAAATCCATGACCCACCGCCCATCCCTTACCCCAAGGTCAAGGTCATAAACTTAGCACAGTCATAAACTTAACGTTGGGGTAAATGTTGTGTACCTTCTGTTTATTTACAGGGAATACCTTCAGATTTCATACATGCATTCATCTGATGAAACTCTATCGTACTATAGCAAATCCATGACCCACCTCCCACCCCTTTCCCCAAGGTCAAGGTAGCACATCCATAAACTTAAATGTCTTATAACATCTGTTTTCTGTCATGGAACGCCTTGATATTTCATACATGCATTCCTCAGATGACCCTCTATCAAGCTGTAACAAATCCACGACTCACCACCCAACCCACCCCTTTCCCCAAGATCAACATCATAAACTGAACGTTGGAGTAAATGTCTTTTTATAACTTCTGTTTCTTTACAGGGAACGCTTTGATATTTCATACATGCATTCATCTGATGATCCTCTATTGTGCTACAGCAAATCCATGACCCCCAACCCCCCACACCCCTTTCCCCAAGGTCACAAACCTAGCACATTCATACATGCATTCCTCATGTGAATAGCTATCATACTGTAGAAAATCACCAACTTAGTGCGTTCATAAACTTAACGTTGGGTTAAATTTTGTTTTACTTCTGTTTTCAGGGAGCGCATTGATATTTCATACATGCATTCATCTTAATATGCTATATTATGCTATAGCAAACCCACAACCCACCTTGCACCTCTGACCCCAATGTTAAGGTCCACCGCATGCCCCTTAACCCAAGGTCAATTATATATAATATTCATGTTTTTTATGCAACTGTGCCAAGTTTGAGTGAAGGCTGCCAACAGGTGAGCTTCGTTGTCTTCTGACAACTCTTGTTTAATTCCTATTAAGAACATTTTGTGCCTATTGAGTGGGCATGTACCTTTAAAATCAACAATATAATGCTGGTGTATGTTTGTAGGGTTCAATCCAAGTGTTTATATAGTTAGATGCTGTATATGTTCAGGTTTATTGAAAAATATAAAATGCCAATAAACAAATATAGCAGCCATCACGACCCAACTTGATTGGGTATTTGATGTTCTCGACTAGGGAAGGTGGCCCTTGATATAGATTTTGGGAAAACATAGCACGTGAATTTGGTAAATTGGGAAATGTGACATCCTTGCAAATTGGGCAAGCAAAATAGTAGGTTGCTCTCGGGCACATCAAGCACTTCCAAATGAGTTGTAACTGCATTGAGATTCTTTCTACTCCATTTTCTTCTGCATTTTTTTTTTTATTATTTTTTAGAAAATTGTAATTTTTTATCTCCAATTGTTTATTTTTATCGCCAATTGCGAAAGTGGCGATCGCCAGCGGAATCCCTGCCCTAGCTGTAAACACGCATTTCACTAGATCTACAAAAATTGTCAATCACCTCGGGCTGAAGTCTCGATTGACGAAGACGAAGTCCCATCGGGCCGAATTGTTATACATGTAGTACAAATACATATGTTGATACATATCTTCCCAAGTATTATCTGGGACACAGTACTAGATCCTAGGTATTAACCTGAAGTTCATTTCATTGCAAATATTTTATTTTCCGGCCTTGTCCAGTATTCCCGCGACTTTTCCAAGTTTATATCCACGATAAATTCCACAAAAAGGCCATTCATTCCTTATAATTCCAGCATTTGAAATAAATTCATCAAGAAAATGTGTTTATTTTCCGTTTTCTTAAGAATTATTTTAACTGTGCATCACGGTTACGAAAAGTGGTTCGGCGTGGGAGTTTACTGGGATATAAATTTTGGACAAAGACTTGCTACGGGCCAATCAAATGTTAGGGAATTGTGTAAATATTTTTGTGCTGGAATTATTTCACAATGTGCAATTCGCCACTAATGGTTACCGGTCATATCGAATCACGTGAGCCGAAGTTCAGTTTAAAATGGTAGGAATATTACCACGCCGCAAGTATTGATTGTATGTGAGCATTACTGTACGTCCGTTGCTTGCGTTTCATACTGCACATCAACAGGACACAGAAATATAAACAATTATCATGAAATTCCAAGACATGTTTATTTTCGTAGCAAACTATTCAATAATTGCAGTCTGCTGATGTGTAAACAGTAGTGTGATTTTATTTTACCCAATTAAAATTGTGAAATACCCAACTGCTTCAGAAATGATGGAGTGACAATACTCAATTACTAATTCCTTATCTGGAGCCCTGCATCTATGATATATGTGCAGATTTTCTTGGAATTACCATTTATGTCTAATTTCAGATCTACTGAATGATGAAAACTATTATCTTGGACAATGGCTGAACATCGCACTGCCCGTTTGCCTTGTACCGAATATCACAGGTATGTTAACCCATTACATTCTGAGGGTAGACCATAATACTGATGAAACATTGTAAATATCTTCTTCATCATCATCACCACCACCACTGCCACGACAACCACCACCTTGTATATTTTTAATCTCACTCTGGAAGAATGACACGTTTCTGCTGTGATTTTAGAATGTACACGGGTTAAAAATGTAAAATTACTCTTAACTGGAGAAATGAGGCTTTGCGACCAGTGTAGACCCTGCGCATCGATGCAGTCTGATCAGGTCTACACTGATGTGTTTGCCATACAATCGGAGATCATCCGTCCTGTCTGTAAAATTATACGAGCATACCAGCAGATCAACAGGGAGACGCCGCAAATCACAAGACATAGTCGAGCTATCCAAGGTAATCGCCGAACACGACTACTGATTTCTGAACTGAATAATATATATTGTATGTAATTACTGTCTGTTCCACGTTTTGCTGCCGACAAACTTTTGGCTATTAAAGTTACATCATTTTCAAGCTACCTCGCCAGGTTTCGGAGTCAAGTTTTGGAAATTGACTCCCCATGTTCAATTCCCATAGGAAATCGTTTTTTAGCTCTCCTATTCAAAGAATAGTTAGAACTTATGTAGTCACCCCGGCGTCGGTGTCACCGTCACGCCTTGGTTAAGGTATTGACCTTGACTTACATTTCCTCTTGAATTACTTAGTTAATTCCCCTTGGTTAAGGTTTTTAGTCAAGCTTGTACATGGAATACTATTGTGCATACATACACCATACTTGGACAACCTTTTCTCATAGGGATGTACATCAATAACCTCTGATCTATATTTGACCTTGACCTACATTTCCCCTTGAATTACTTAGTTAATTCCCTGGTTAAGGTTTTTAGTCAAGCTTTTAGATGGAATACTCCTGGCCCTACACCAACCATACTTGGACAACTTCATCTCCTAGTGATGTACGTCAACAACCACTGACCTATATTTTACCTTGACCTACATTTAACCTTGAATTACTTGGTTAATTCCCCTTGGTTAAAGTTTTTAGTCAACCTTGGTTAAGGTTTTTAGTCAAGCTTGTACATGTAATACTATTGTGCATACAGACACCATACTTGGACAACCTTTTCTCATAGGGATGTACATCAATAACCCCTGATCTATATTTGACCTTCACCTACATGTCCTCTTGAATTACTTCGTTAATTCCCCTTGGTTAAGGTTTTTAGTCAAGCTTGTAGATGGAATACTCCTGGCCCTACACCCACCATACTTGGACAACTTCATCTCCTAGTGATGTACATCAACAACCCCTGACCTATATTTGACCGTGACCTACATTTCCTCTTGAATTACTTAGTTAATTCCCCTTGGTTAAGGTTTTTAGTCAACCTTGGTTAAGGTTTTTATGCAGGCCGCGGCCACCTTGTTTGTCAAGCTATGTGTACATCGACAACCCTCGTAGTCGAGCTATGCTGTTCTCCTACAGCTCTTGTTATGCAGGCCGCAGCCACCTTGTTTGTCAAGCTATGTGTACATCGACAACCCTCGTAGTTGAGCTATGCTGTTATCCTACAGCTCTTGTTTGCTATAAAATCAATATTTGATGGAATTTCCTCAAATAATATTTTTTTGGGGAGGGTGACTTTTTTGTTATTGATGAAAAAGTACTTACTTTCAAATATTTTTTAGATTTAATGTGTTTAATGGCCAAATGTTTGTTGGCAGCAAAACGTGGAACAGACAGTAGTTGTGATTTCCCACCACCCCGATCTGTACAGGGGAAATATGGGATTTGACCACGATAACCCAGCTTAAAAGGGCCGTACCCGTTCAACACCATTAATAAATAAATGGCTGACCATAACAACCAGTTGTTACAGTTGTATATCCATCTTTGCTTGATGAAAATAAATGACTTTATTATATACCTACCCATGAAATACATAGTTATATGATGTAAATAAAAGTCGTATGTTCTCATCGATGAAATAAAAATAAACAACTTCCGGTGAAAAATACGACTACTTCTGCTATCTATATTCATAACGCGCATCTGCAGTGCCGGACTGCAAATAGGCTGCAAATACACATTCATTACCTTATACAGTCTGAAAAACAGCTAATTTCCACGGAGCGGTATATAATAAATAGAATATACATATTTTTGCAACGAATATGACATATATGTTCATCGAGTGGTGTGAAATGTCCATATTTCACTTATATTTCACTTGTGAAATATGGACATTTCACACCACCCGATGAACATATATGACATATTCGTTGCAAAAATATGAATATTCTCTATGAATTCTTTCCATTTACAGCATAAAAAGCATCACAATCTGCTGATTTCAATCAAGAATGGCGGAGGCGTTACCACCTGACTCTCTGGTGATCGCGAACAAGACCTCCCACGCTCCATTCCCCGATTGTCTCCCCTTTTTGAAGGCGGAGATATTGACCATCGTCCGACACGAAGGTAACGGCAAGGTTCGCGCGGAAAATAAACACGGCATCCGGGGTTTGATAAACGTCGATAAAGTCCGACCGGCTGAGACATACGTAAACGATGATTGGTACATGAAGGATTTCACGGCAAAAATGGCTGCGACGCTGCTTGAAAATAAAGATTATGGCACGTTCGTTGTGCGTTCAAACTCTCGTAAGCCGACAGACTTGGTTATTAGCGTGAACTTCAACGTAGTCATGCATTATAGTTTCTCAAAGCGAGGATCGGGGTTGGAGTATGACGGTGTGTATTATGAGACTGTGAGTAGTTTCATCGAGCAGTGCAATAAGGAGATAGTACTCGAAGGTTACTTGCGATTCTGGTTGAAGCAGAGTAACATTCAACTACCGGAAGTTGCACAATGTCGAATCAGCATGCAGGGTATGAACCTTCGCGTCGTGGCGGGTAACAAGGCGATTGCACTGGACAACGTCGCGCCATATTCGTCTGTTTGTCTGTCTGTGACGAAGGGGCAGCTATATACCATTCTGAAGGCGTGCAGGGACACTCGTTGGCTCGTAGCCAAGGATGAAGACGAAAAAGAAGGGTAAGCAGGCAAATTTAACATTGGTGCGACTAAAAACGGTTCTAGGCTTTTTGTATTTTGTACTCCCTCTTTTGATAATCAATGCATATTCAGCTAAAATAAGAGAGTGAAATACGCCAATACGCACCTTATCTGGAGCATTGCGTTAGTAAAAAACTGAAACATTGCAGTCACGTACATGTACACTCCAAATGTTGAAAATCTCCTGATCCGTTAGTCGGATCATTACCAATCTGTTTCAGTAGCTGCGATAGTCGGCACATTGGCGTACGTCCGTCCGTCCATACGTGCGTCAGTTGTTAAAGTTTTGGATTACAGTTTTTCAGTATACTATAAATGCCTGGGTGGACGTGACATGCGGGCCACGGCCATCTAGTTTTATTTGCTATCCGCCCAATGTCATTCGGTGACCTTGAACTTTGTTGTCCCTACTATCACCTTGTTTATATGCCTTAGATCAAGTACACGTTTGAAACAATGGGATGTATTATGTATTTCTTTGGTGTGGTATGGACCTGGCACCAGGTCAGGTTATTCTAATTTCAGGGCTGAAACTCCAATAAACAAACAAACAAAAAATTATGTATTTGTTTTGTACAGGCAGGTTGGCACTGCTTGTCCACGGAATAACTCGAGTTCTACTTGTCGGATCTTAACCAAATTCGGTATACATGTTCAGGGCTCCAGATAAGGAATTAGTAATTGAGTATTTTCGCTCCATCATTTCTCAAGCAATTGGGTAGTTTTAAAATTTTAATTGGGTAAAATAACATCACGCTACTGTTTACACATCAACAGACAGCAATTATTGAATAGTTTGCTTCAAAATAAAATCACGCTACTGTTTACACATCAACAGACAGCAATTATTGAATAGTTTGCTTCAAAATTAAAACACGTCTTGGCATTTCATTAGAATTGTCTCCTTGGAGACAATTCTAATGAAATACCAAGATGTGTTTTCATAGAAAATATAAATAAAATGCTATGTTTGTGGTCTGTTTATTGTTTTCTACAGCATATTAAAGGTACCACAAAATTATTATTGCTTTTTGATACTGGCTACTTCTGATTTCCATTGGGTTTTTGCCAATTTTAAGTGGGTATTTAAGCAAATATGCAGCTTATCTGGAGCTCTGCATTCTTGTTTACAGGTATGTGCCCGCATCTGTGTTGGAGTGCTACATCCCGGAGTGGTTCCATGCTCGATTGGAGCGAGAACACGCGGAACAGATCCTGAACGACTCTTGTCGTGATGGCACGTTTCTGGTGCGAGAACGGCCGTCCAAGCCTGGCTGGTTTGCCCTGTCTGTCTGGTGTCCGGAAGGTGTCTGTCATGTACCACTCGGTAAGTACTGTCATATCGGCTAATTCTGCACATTGGCTAATACGCAATTCACATCAAATTGTACCTAGTGTACGTCTGATAAAATATGTGTATTTTGGAATAAACCAGCTGATTAAATGATACATAGTTTTTGTCGCACCTGTTTGTGGACAGCGCGATATAGTCGCCTCATGTACATATGTACGTACGTACGTACGTCTGAGGTTACAGTTTTTGGTTAAAGTTTTTCGGTATACTATCAAATATACCGAGGTCCCGTCTCTCGTAACCGTAGCTGTTGCTGGGACGTTAGTCCCATTCACTGTCTGTTCTGTTATCCTGCTGTGTTTGAAAGTCTCTTTGTCTATGACAAAGTTGTTTTGTTTCGCAAATTGTGCTTCTGTTCTGTTGTCAGTGTATGCGAATGGCCAATTCAATACGGGTACCAGCGCAGGCATGCCGCGGTTTGAGAGTCTCCTCGACTTGGTGACCACTATCGCCGGGAGACGATGTTTCGGACGGCAAACAACGATTGTATCCGCATGCTGTTCCCGCTGTCTCGCCGCGAGTCGCGAATCCCTAATGAGATAAAACAGATGGATCTGAGGTCGGTGGAGATGTACCTCACTGCGCTGAAGGAGGGCAAGGAACGTGTGCGCGACATCAGGTACAATATTTTGGGCCTATTTACAGAGCTCCAGATAAGGTGCGTATTGGCGTAGTTTATGCACTTATTTTAGCAGACTAACGCACTGATTCAATCCCACATGGACAGTCAGGGATATACTGCAGCATAAAATTGTCGCATAGTGTTAACGTTTAGCTCATTTCGTGCAGAGTATGCGCCTTTCTGTTTGTGGAAATCCTGCATAGTTTCTTTATATGCGCTCAGAAGTAACAATACGTGTGAAGTTTAATCAATTAACCTGGGCCCGTTTGTTCAAAACACCAGTTAGCTTAACAGACTGTTAAATCCTTAACGGACTGTTAAATCCTTAACTGAATGGTTAAAATCTCTGTTAAACAGAGATTTTAACCATTCAGTTAAGGATTTAACAGTCCGTTAAGCTAACGGATGTTTTGAACAACCGGGCCCTGGCGACAGTAATAGGACAGGTTCGAGTTTTTGATGGTGTTTATAGTGGAATTTTAAATTGTGGGGCATGATAGTGGTTCGAGGCAATGGGGGTTGTTAGACTTTTGCAAGTTCGACTTTTCCCGGGTAGTTTTAATGTAATTATATAGGAATTCTGCCGGGACTGTGAGGCTAGTTCGAGGTAAGCATGGGTGACAAGTTTTCCCGGGTTCGAGCTATCAAAGTTCAACTGTAATTAAATGCGTCGCCTAAAAAAATAATATTTTTGACAGATTATAAAGTATGATAACTGCACATCAAAAAATAAATACAGAGTATAAATAGTAATGTCCGTTAACATTTTAAGGAAACACGGTTATCGCCCTGATGTCAGTGTGTAAAGTTACGTCTGATATAAAATGTATAATAATGCCAATAAATACGTGGGCTAATGGTGAATGAATGTTTAATTTTCCAGAAAATGTCTCAAATGATGTCTCTGATATAAAGAACATTTTGTGCCTACGGAGTGGGCATGTACCTACCTTTAAACGGGGAACAAATGATAACACAATAAAATAAAACACATTTAAAAATTCACTTATTTGAGCTGCAAAAAGCAAACTGTTTTGCAACTCAACTAAGTCAATTTCAACTTTATTACAATATTTTCACTACTCAATTTGTAAATCAATGCATATTTTCATATATTTTGTATTCACACTTTTGCTAATCAATGCATATTCTGCTAAAATAAGTGTGTAAAATACAGCAATACACACCTTATCTGCAGCTCTGGGCACTCGTGTGCAGTTCGTACAACTCGACGCACATATACAGTGGAACCTCTCTAAACTGGACACCAAGAAAACACATGTGATCGTGAGTTTCTTGGTCATTTATCTTGGATGATAATGTCTGTTCATGATCGCATAGCATACAGCTATGGCTCAGAATGATCAAATGTCTGTTTTACAATGAAACCTCTGTAAGCCGGACACCCTTGGGATCTCCCAGGGTGTCCGGTTTAGAGAGGTTCCACTGTATGTCATATTCGCTGCTAAAATGTATTTTTGGTACATTATGGGTAGTATATATATCAGTCACGGCCCCATGTTGGGCGCCAAATGTCACAGGGTGAGAAAAATGTGCAATGGCCCGGGGCTCAAACCCGGGACCTCTGGTTTACCGTACCATCGCTCTAACCGACTGAGCTAGCCGGGCACGAATACACACTTCCTCCCCTCAGTGAGTTACGTACCGCGACATTAGCACGCGTTTCCTAGCCTTGCCTGATAAACTTGATATCAAGACACTAGACTGGTATTCTCTATGTATTTATGTGACACAGGATAATGGTGTATCTATATGACCCAGGATAATGATGTATCTATATGACCCAGGATAATGATGTATCTATATGACCCAGGATAATGATGTATCTATGTGACCCAGGATAATGATGTATCTATATGACCCAGGATAATGATGTATCTATATAACCCAGGATAATGATGTATCTATGTGACCCAGGATAATGGTGTATCTATATGACCCAGGATAATGATGTATCTATATAACCCAGGATAATGATGTATCTATAGACCCAGGATAATGGGTGTATCTATATGACCCAGGATAATGATGTTAACTCTATATGACCCAGGATAATGATGTATCTATGTGACCCAGGATAATGATGTATCTATATGACCCAGGATAATGATGTATCTATGTGTGGTAGGATAATGATGTATCTATATGACCCAGGATAATGATGTATCTATATGACCCAGGATAATGATGTATCTATGTGACCCAGGATAATGATGTATCTATATGACCCAGGATAATGGTGTATCTATATGACCCAGGATAATGAATGATATCTATGTGACCCAGGATAATGATGTATCTATATGACCCAGGATAATGATGTATCTATGTGACCCAGGATAATGATGTATCTATATGACCCAGGATAATGATGTATCTATGTGACCCAGGATAATGATGTATCTATGTGACCCAGGATAATGATGTATCTATATGACCCAGGATAATGATGTATCTATGTGACCCAGGTAATGATGTATCTATATGACCCAGGATAATGATGTATCTATGTGACCCAGGATAATGATGTATCTATGTGACCCAGGATAATGATGTATCTATATGACCAGGTAATGGTGTTTACTATATGACCCAGGATAATGATGTATCTATATGACCCAGGATAATGATGTATCTATGTGACCCAGGATAATGATGTATCTATGTGACCAGGATAATGTTGTCTCTATATGACCCAGGATAATGATGTATCTATATGACCCAGGATAATAGTGTATCTATATGACCCAGGATAATGATGTATCTATATGACCCAGGATAATGATGATAATGATGTATCTATGTACCCAGGATAATGATGTATCTATATGACCCAGGATAATGATGTATCTATATGACCCAGGATAATGATGTATCTATATGACCCAGGATAATGATGTATCTATATGACCCAGGATAGGATAATGATGTATCTATATGACCCAGGATAATGATGTATCTATATGACCCAGGATAATGATGTATCTATATGACCAGGATAATGATGTATCTAATGTGACCCAGGATAATGATGTATCTATGTGACCCAGGATAATGATGTATCTACATGACCCAGGATAATGATGTATCTATGTGACCCAGGATAATGATGTATCTATGTGACCCAGGATAATGATGTATCTATATGACCCAGGATAATGATGTATCTATGTGACCCAGGATAATGATGTATCTATATGACCCAGGATAATGATGTATCTATGACAGGATAAGATGTAACTATGTGACCCAGGATAATGATTGTATCTATATGACCCAGGATAATGATGTATCTATGTGACCCAGGATAATGATGTATCTATATGACCCAGGATAATGATGTATCTATGTGACCCAGGATAATGATGTATCTACATGACCCAGGATATGATGTATTCTATGTGACCCAGGATAATGATGTATCTATGTGACCCAGGATAATGAGTATCTATATGACCCAGGATAATGATGTATCAAGTGACCCAGGATAATGATGTATCTATATGACCCAGGATAATGAGTGTATCTGATGTGACCCAGGATAATAATGTATGTATGTGACCCAGGATGATGTATGTACTATGACCCAGGATAATGATGTATCTATGTGACCCAGGATAATGATGTATCTATGTGACCAAGGATAATGATGTATCTATATGACCCAGGATAATGATGTACTATGTGACCCCGGATAATGATGTATCTATGTGACCCAGGATAATGATGTATCTATATGACCCAGGATAATGGTGTATCTATGTGACCCAGGATAATGATGTATCTATATGACCCAGGATAATGATGTATCTATGTGACCCAGGATAATGATGTATCTATGTGACCCAGGATAATGTTGTATCTATATGACCCAGGATAATGATGTATCTATATGACCCAGGATAATGGTGTATCTATATGACCCAGGATAATGATGTATCTATATGACCCAGGATAATGATGATAATGATGTATCTATATGACCCAGGATAATGATGTATCTATATGACCCAGGATAATGATGTATCTATATGACCCAGGATAATGATGTATCTATATGACCAGGAATAATGATGTATCTATGTGACCAGGATAATGATGTATCTATGTGACCCAGGATAAGATGATATCTACATGACCAGGATAATGATTGTATCTATGTGACCCAGGATAATGATGTATCTATGTGACCCAGGATAATGATGTATCTATATGACCCAGGATAATGATGTATCTATGTGACCCAGGATAATGATGTATCTATATGACCCAGGATAATGATGTATCTATGTGACCCAGGATAATGATGTATCTATATGACCCAGGATAATGATGTATCTATATGACCCAGGATAATGATGTATGTATCTATATGACCCAGGATAATGATGTATCTATGTGACCCAGGATAATGATGTATCTATATGACCCAGGATAATGATGTATCTATGTGACCCAGGATAATGATGTATCTACGTGACCCAGGATAATGATGTATCTATGTGACCCAGGATAATGATGTATCTATGTGACCCAGGATATGATGTATCTATATGACCCTGGATAATGATGTATCTATATGACCCAGGATAATGATGTATCTATATGACCCAGGATAATGATGTATCTATATGACCCAGGATAATGATGTATCTATGTGACCCAGGATAATGATGTATCTATATGACCCAGGATAATGATGTATCTATATGACCCAGGATAATGATGTATCTATCTGATGCAGGTTAATGGTGGTGGGTCACTGCGGGGCCGGGAAGACGACCTTGACCGAGCGACTGATGGGTCAGCCATACAGCCAGGTGGGCGGCACCAACGGTATAGAGATCCACGTACGCCAATGTAAATTCTCCGTCAAGGACGGCAAGTGGAGCAACAACAGGCCTGCCTCGGGGTACTTCGATGACGAGTCACATATAGAGAGGTGGGTAACTTCGTTATGGCAAATTTAATTTGAAATCAGAGGGTACCATACTCTTTAGACACAAAACTTATTCTGGAGCTCTGGATTGGTGTAGGTGAGACAGATTTCTCTCAATTCTAATAACCGCCCCGCCTCGGGGTACTACGATGACAAGTCACATATAGAGAGGTGGGTAACATAGTTTATTCATGGCGGTGTTTTTGAGGTAAAATATTTAGAAATTTGTGCTAATGTTTTTGGTCCGTTGGTCCAGGGGGGTGTCCGGGGTCGCATGGGAAATATGTGATTTGTTAATTCGGCCTAAAATGACCTTAGCTGTTGACTTGCCGCTAAATACCATTAATAAATAAATTGATTGTCAGAGACTGGGAAGCTATCTGTGAAACTTTTTACATTCATCTTTTTTTCCAGTTTCTGCATGCTTATCAAACTTACTATCCCCTCACCGATAGGCAAGAGAGGATATAGCGTTAGTTAATGTACGCATGTGTGTACGTATGTGTGCACGTATGTACGTTAGTAACACCTTTCATTTTTCGGAAAAATTATGAAACGCTTGATTCCTGCATGATAGCGGTCTGATCATGGGCTCCAAATTTGTATTCTAAATCAGGAAGTTGATTAGTTGAGGCTGAGCTAAGGAACGGCTCAGCCTCAACCAATCACATGTCTCACTTTTGTGCATAACTTTCTAACAATCTAAGGATGTTCTCAAAACATGTACTTGAAATCACGCAGTGATTGGCCGAATCAAAAAGTTTTATAGGCTTATAAGAGAATGAGCATGTTCTCCAAACTCGTACTTTAAATCACGCAGGTTTGATTGGCTGAGCCTGAGCTCACAGCTCAGCCTCGACCCAACAAACTTCGTCATTTCGACCATGAGCATGTGCTCAGAAAGTTTTATAGGCTTATAGGCAAATTAACGTGTTCTCCAAACTCGTACGTGCCATCACACAGTTTGAGGGGCTGAGTCTGAGCACAGCTCAGCCTCGACCCATCAAACTTTGTGATTTCGAGCATGAGAATGGGCTTAAGCACAAGCCTTGGGTTTCAGGTTAGCTCGTCTACTGGAATCTCCGGATGAAAACCCGAAATCTGTGCTCGACGACTTCAAACGACTGACTAGTCGCGATGATTCTCCGGACGTCAGGCGACATTCGAACGAATACAAACCGAATGATTTCTACCTGGCGGGCAGCAGTCCCAGTACTGAACAGCTGGACGGGGTCAATAGGTCAAGGTCAAGTAGTTTTGGAAGCCCGCAGTTTAAAAATGCACCCGACGTGTACAACGGTCCAATTAGCCCGCTTGTACGTGCCATTAACTCGGATGACAGTTTAAGCGAAGCAGAAAACTCCTCATATGAGATTGACACCGGTGATATCGCCAAGTATAAATTCTCCGCGGGGACGTTGAAAGCGATTTCAGAAGCGTTCGGGAACAGTCGACCTAGTAGCGGTAAACACGAAAAAGTTGGGTTTATAACGATGTGGGATTTCGCCGGACAATATATATTCTATTCTACGCATCAGATCTTCCTGAGTCCGCGAGCAATTTACCTTCTCGTGTTGGATTTGTCAAAAGATCTGGATGAGTTTGTCGCGGATGATGATTTTCCTCTGGAGTGTTCGGATATACAGGGTCGACAGGTGAAGTCGTTCGGAGATTTCTGGCTGCGGTCGATACACACGTTTTGCGGTGATGTCCCGGGACAGCCGCCTGTGCTACTCGTGGGCACACACAAGGATCAAATGAAATGTGCGCCCGAGAAGCGAGATGAGGTAACTATTTTATTCTTTGTCTCGTTCCCATTCGTGGGTGGGTGGCAGGTGGGAGCATGCGATGGGTAATTCAACGATCAGTTTCATTCTTACCGGTATCCCGACTGGAGACCTGGTTTGGCCATCACGTACGTCTTTGACATTTTGTATGTGACAGTTGAATCTGGTTATACCACTTATGTGAGTATTACGATTACTCTTAATCCTATTACTTTCAGGGGAAGGGGCCAAGTGACTTTGGTCTGGTATGGACCTGGCACCAGGTCAGGTTCTAATTTCAGGGCTGAATATATTTATTTTTTTCGATGTAAATATTCCGTTCTGATTTTGGGATTTTCCCCCAATGCAGCAGGTTAAATACGGAATCGAACCCGATGGCCTGGCCTTAAATGACCTTAGCTGTTGATAGGCCGTTAAACACAAACAACAATATATGTGAGCCTTATTTCCTTCTTTACATCCCCAGGTAGCGGACCAGTATTTCGAGTCGTTCCGGAAGCTAATCGAGAATTCGCCGGTATCTAGTCACGTTCAGCCGGAACAATTTGCCATTGACAATACGACGAGCGCCGAGGAGTTCGTCAAGCTGAAGGCGGCCATTGTGGCGATCGCGAAACGTCAACATCATTGGAACCAGGAGATCCCGGCTCGCTGGATCCCGCTCGAAAGGTAGGAAACTACCGTAATAACTCTAAATATTCAGACACCATTTATTTGGGGAAACCTCAAAATATATGGTTTCCCCACGTGCGAATATTTAGATGTTAGCATGACAGTAGAATCACAATAACTGTATTCGGATACAATTTGTTTTGGGAAACCCCTATTTAATACGGGTTTCCCAAAGCAAATTGTGTCCGAATATTTAGGGTTAATACGGTATTTGATGCTGTGCACCAATATGTTGGTCTTATTAAATACCTTCATATTTGCCCCATTGACTTTGCATTGTTGCTACGCACCAATAAATTTCCGTATTGTACGCTGTCAAGCAGTCGTATTGTCGCCGAACTGCGTCGCGCGCCTGTGTCGTTAAGCTGACAACAGCTGATCGCGAATAAGGAAATGTCCACATCCTAGGTCCATAAAAGTGACATCAGCATTGTGGAATTAACAATCATTGACATGGTTGGCAAATAAAACATGTGTTAAATAAACTTATGTGTTTAACTTGAACTTTAAGTATGGCTTTTTATCCAAATTTAACGCCTTTTCCCCGGTTTTGTTGTGTCTGTAGTGATGTCAGCCATCTTGGTTTTCGTGTATTGTATCGATTCAGGTGCGCGAAATGACGTCAAGTTAGTATTCCTACACGCTACAATTTGCATAAACTGAAGCCATCACAGGCACTCGGATTGTTCAACAAAAATAACAGAGTCGCATTTCATCACACTATCGTTTTATTTAATGATTAGGATGCATGTTTTGTTGAACGGGTATATAATAAATAGGTTATTGGATTTGTACGGAAATATATTTTGGCGTACTCGTTCGTTCGGCGGACGAACGCCGAAATATATTTCCGTTCAAATCCAGTAACCTATAATTATAGTCGTTACTTGTCTTATCACATGTATGCTATATTTAACATATTGGTTTCTTAAGGAACTAAATGCTGCGATTCCTTTTCCTTAAAAATCCAATAACTTATACAAATTATTTATAGGTCGTTACACAGGATGCGGACCATTGCGAGAATTGTGTCTATTGACATGGTGATCCAAGCCGACGCTGTCAACGAAGTGTCTATCAGCGACGAGGAGGAGATTCGACTCTTTCTACGGTTGGTGTATAGCGATATATCTCTGAGATTTGGCTGTAAATAAAGTACTTTGGTTCTCAGATACCGCCTCATCAGCAAAATCCAATGGAAACGATTCTAATGCACTGTGAAAACAGGTTTTTGATGAGAAAAATGGAAAACAAAACATAATCAGTAGACAACACAAACAACTTAAGCATTCACAGCTCCAGTTAAGGTGCGTAATTTAAAGGTAAATTTTTTATTTCTCCATCAAAAATGGCAAGTTGGGAGTGCTTTAGAATCATCTCAATGAGACGATTCTAAAGGACTCCCAACTTGCCATTTTTGATTTGATGAAGGAAAAAAAACCAACCCAAGTTGGTCAAATTACGCAGCTTAACTGGAGCTCTGGCATTGTAAGGGTGAAATACCGTCCATCAAGTTGGTGGTTAATTGGGAGTATACGAAGGGCAAATTTAACAAGGGTTTTATCCTTCTTATTATCGAGGCTGCCATGCCAGGGATTCCGCTGGCGATCGCCATTTTCGCAATTGGCGATAAAAATAAACAATTGGCGATAAAAAATTACAATTTTCGAAAAAAAAGTGGCGATTTTTTTATTTTCCCCAGCGGAATCCCTGCCATGCCAGTGACTGTGAGTGATTAGCCTCGTAAAAATGATGCCCTTGTTTAACGGTACATGCCCACTCAGTAGGCACAACATGTTCTTTATATCAGAGACATCTGTCGGAGACATTTTCTGGCAAAATAAACATTCATTCACCATTACCCCACGTTTTTATTGGCATTACTATACATTTTATATCTGACAAAAATGTCCACACTGATATCAGGGGCGATAACCGTGTTTCCTTAAAATGTTAACGGACATTACTATTTATTCTCTGTACGGTATTTATTTTTATGATGTGCAATATTATTTTATAATCTGTCGAAAATATTATTTTTTCAGGTGACACATTTAATTAGTATAAATAATTAAAAAATATCGTGCCTCATTTGCATATGAAAATAGCCTGATACCACTGCGCGTCACTATCAGTAAAATAAATATTACTAAATGATTATATATATATAGCGGGCACTCGTAATTTTTACAATTGGTGGAATAGTGGCACAATTGTTCACTTATTTAATTCCTATAAAGAACTTTTAGTGCCTACTGTGTGGGCATGTACCTTTAAGGTTGAAAGGGTTAAATAAAATCAAATCCGTCCATCCATCGAACCATTGTAGGTACCAGCATGCGGTGGGGGGCCTCATTTACTTCGACGACGAAGGATTGTGTGACAGCGTTGTACTCGACCCCCAGTGGATCATTGATGCCTTCAAGTCAATCATCACCGCCACCAAGTTCTGTAAACTCCACTCCCAGCTGCGACCTTTCTGGAATCTACTTCAGGTAATAATCCTTCATCCAGCCTAGTTGTGGCTGTGACTAGAGAAATAGAGAATAGTAGGTTAGTACAAGAAAGGTACACATAGGCTGGATGAAGGATTATTACCAGTAGCCTATTTCCGTAACATTGCAAAGTATACTTTTCTAGCAAAGTATACTTTGAGGGAGAAATTTTCAATTTTGGGATAAATTTATTAATTTTTATTATACTGAATTTATTACATTATCACAGCCATTTTGTATAAATTCAGTATAATAATTCTGCATACTTTTAGTCATCAAATATATGCAGTCGTTAGTTTTATATGAAATAATGATTACTCCCTTAAAGTATACTTTGTTAGAAAAGTATACTTTGCAATTTTGGTGAAATCGGCTACTGGTAATAATCCTTCACCCAGCCTATTTGTGGCTGTGACTGGAGAAATAGAGAATAGTAGGTTAGTGCCGTGAATGGGAAAAAATATCTGGCAAGGCTTAGGAAACGGGATGGGCGAGGCTCTGCCGAGCACATCCCGTTTCCAAGCCACGCCAGATATTTTTCCCATTCACGGCACTAATCTACTATTCTATTTATCCCGTCAACACCTACAAATGGCTTTTAAAAAAATAACCCCAGTCACCGCACATATTCATACGCAGTGATTAGGTCGTATTGCCAGGATATCAACAATGTTTCACGGCACCGTGTTTCACGGCACATACGCAATGTGACGGGATAAAGGAGTCTTTTGGGTTTTGTGACGAGCATAACTCCAGATCTAACAGTCCACTCCGGTAGCCTGATAGATATAGAATACCAGGCTAGTGTCTTTTGATATCGAGTTTATCAGGCAAGGTTGGAAAACGCGTAGGAATCGCGAGGCTTGCCGAGCGATTCCTCGCGTTTTCCAGCCGAGCCTGATAAACTTGATATCAAAAGACACTTGCCTGGTATTCTATTTATCATGCCATTCGTTCAACGTCAGAAAAACACATTTATTTATTGAGTTTACCTTGATTTTGCGCTCGTTCAGTGCATCCGATTTCAAACTTGTTTACGTAACGTAACGTCGCGTGTTGACGTCATGTGACGTAAACCACCAATGAAATGACGTTGTTATGACCGGAAGTGCCTGATAAACTTTGCACATGCTCAGAAGTGCATTGACCTGTTATAACTTTGGTTTATCAGGCAGCTGTTATCAGTGCGAGAATGCATTAATGGCATGATAAAGATCTATATTGCTTGTTAGAATCATTCTGGGTGTTTCATTGATGCAATGGTGGTCTGTGTAGATCATGATCAGACTGTGCGGATGCACAGGCTGATCTGGATCTACACTGGCTGCAAAACCCGTAAGCCCCATTTCTCCAGGCATAGTCATATTTTAGCCTGGCTCCATGCCATGCCCGATTTTGGTGGCTGTAAACACTTCACTCCCAGCTCCGGCATTTGTGGAATCTACTACAGGTAAACTAGGAAAAAATCACAGGAAAAAAAAATTCCCATAGTCATCTGCGTTTAGACTTTGTCAGAGTTTGTGGGTTTGACTTCACAATGCTTTGTGTAGCTTTCCAGGGATTCCGCTGGGGAAAATAAAAAAATTGCCACTTCAAAAAAAAGAAAACAATTGGCGATAAAAAATTACAATTTTCGAAAAAAAAAGAAAAAATATTTTTTAAAAAATTTTTCTCCGAAAATTGTAATTTTTTATCGCCACTTGTTTATTTTTATCGTCAATTGCGAAAGTGGCGATCGCCAGTGGAATCCCTGGCTTTCCTTAGAACTACTCGGGCATCTTTGACATTAAAATTGGTTTGAGTTGACGTCACGTTGCGTACCGGTAGTTTAACCTACTGTCTGTTCAATGTTTTGCTGCCGACAAACTTTTGGCTGTTAAAGGTACATGCCCACTCAGTAGGCACAAAATGTTCTTTATAGGAATTAAATAAGTGTATAATTGTGTCACTATTCCACCAGTTCTAAAAATTACGAGTGCCCGCTGTACAGATACATGTATAATGATTTGGTAATATTTATTTTACTGATAGCGACTCGCGGTGGTATCAGGCTATTTTCACATGCAAATGAGGCATGGTATTTTTAAATTATTTATACTAATTAAATGCGTCACCTGAGAAAATAATATTTTCGAGAGATTATAAAGTATGATCATTGCACATCAAACAAAAATACAGGGAATAAATAGTAATGTCCGTTAACATTTTAAGGAAACACGGTTATCGCCCCTGATATCAGTGTGGACATTTGCGTTTAATATAAAATGTATAATAATGCCAATCAATAGTTCAATACGTGGGGTAATGGTGAATGAATGTTTATTTTGCCAGAAAATGTCTCCGATTGTGTCTCTGATATAAAGAACATGTTTTGCCTCCTGAGTGGACATGCACCTTTAAACACATTCAATCTAAAAAATATCTGCCTAGTTCCCTTCCGTCCAGTTATAATTTTGATCTTACAGTGTGTTGATAAATGAGGATACATTTGCTAGAAAAGTATACTTTGCAATGTTGGTGAAATAGGCTACTGCAGGGATTCCGCTGGCGATCGCCACTTTCGCAATTGGCGATAAAAATAAACAATTGGCGATAAAAAATTACAATTTATTTTTATCACCAATTTTTTATTGTTATCCTGTTGGTTATTCCTTTCTTTTTTTTGATTTTTTTGATTTTTTTCTTTTTTGAAGTGGCGATTTTTTTATTTTCCCCAGTAGAATCCCTGTTACTGGTTTGGTCGTCGGGTACGCCTTTAGCTTTCTTGTATGTGAGAGTTGAATCTGGTTATACCCTTTATAAGAGTACCGGTCAAAAGTGGGAGTACACAATACACATTGATTTTCAAATTGAGTAGTGAAAATACTGTCATGAAAATTCACTTAGTTGAGTTTTGCAGCTCAAATATGTGAATGTTTAAATTTGTTATTTTTTTTATCATTTGTTTCCTATTTAGTAATAACGTAAATCAATAAACCATTTGTAAAAGTAAAATACGCAATGATTTTGAAATCAGGGGGTGTAGTACGCTTTAGACACAAACCTTATCTGGAGAGATGTTAAACACCAGTAAATCAAATCAAATTGTTTTACAAACAATTTTCTAGTTAGCTGATAAATTCATTATTATGTTATTAATACTTAATAGGAGCAGGCGATCCTAAAAGATGAATTGATCACAGAGATATGGGGTGCGGAGAAGGGACAAGAATTCCTTCGCGACAAGGGGAAATTACTCCTGTACCTCGAGCGTCTCGACATCATCGCAAAGCCAAAAATCCTCTCAAACGAAGGTGAAAACGTGGACGTTGACTATTACTTCGTTCCGAGTCTACTTCGGGTTAAAGGTGAAAACACATTCTCGGATTTATCGGAAAATGTTAAGTTCTCGTCACCGCTGCTGTGCTTTAAGTTTAACGATGGGTTTGTACCACCGGCTTTGTTTCATAGGATCCTGGGCGAGTGTTTATCCAAACACCCGGTGTTAAGTGTCGGTGGAAACGTACAGTTGTTTAACGACGTCGGAATGTTTAAGTTGGACGAATACCATTGCGCGATTCTCTCGATTGAGAATAGTATAATTAACGTGCAGGTGGTGAATATATGTAACGAGAAGGTGAAACCCGCTCTATGTGACAAGTTCCGTCGGTTTCTCATCTCGCAGCTGCAGAACGAACTCGGCCGTTATCTCCAAAACTTACCGTTTACCGAATGCATAAAGTGCGAACGACAGGACCGAACGTCGGACGAATTGCTCAACTGTCGTGAGTTGCTCAAACTAGGGAAGCTTCCGTGCTTAGCACACAGCGATCTACACACCGTGCATTCGGAGAATCTTCTCTCAACTTGGTACCCGGACTACATCGAACTTCCCGAGGGAAAAAGCAGTCCTCGCACCTGGGTTGACGATCTCCCGTTGAGTCACAGACGTCGACTCGTCACCAGCAAAGACCTAAGCAAGATCTCAAAGTGTCTCGGGTTCAACTGGGAGTTTGTGCTAATAGAACTCGGACTGTCACAGGCGACGATTGACCAGTCAAAGATGGATCATCCGTGTCAGACCGCGATGCAGATCTACGATACTCTGTGTAAGTGGAAATCAGCAGACGCAACAATGGAGGCTTTGGTGACAGCGATACAGAACACGAACGGCGTCGAAGTCAACTGGGAAATCGTGAAAAACGTGGTGGATGGAATTTAAAGGCAGTCGGCTCCAGATGGTGTCTTAAATTGGATATTGGTACGACATTTTTTAAATATTGTATTGTAATTTTTTTTATTTCTCAATGAAAGTACAATTATATGTTGTGACCACTCATTTGAACCATCTTGACGAGACGGTTCAAATGAGTGGTGACAGCATATATTTCTAAATACACGTAAAGAAAATATGTTTATTGATAGGTCGTTAACCATTAATAATTAAAAAAACAAACATAAATTGGTTAACATGATTTCAGGCCATTTTTCTGTGGAAATTCCTAAATATTATCTTTTGTGTGTTTATATGTATATGTCATCGAGACGGTTCAAATGAGTGGTCACAGCATATACTTTCATTGAGAAATAACAAAAATTACAATACAATATTTAAAAAATTTCATACCCATGAAGGTGTATTCCGAATGCAATGTGTTAGTGACTGTCTCAGATGATGTTACATTCTCAATATGTGGTTTTTCACTTCATACCAGAGCTCCAGTTAAGGTGTGTAATTTCATCAACTTTCGTTAATTCTTCGCCAAAATTGGCAAGTTGTGATTTCTTTAGAATCGTCTCGATGAGACGATTCTAAAGCAATCCCAACTTGCCATTTTTCGTGAAGAAATAAGAAGAATACCGGAAAATTTGGTCCAATTACGCACCTTAACTGGAGCTCTGTCATACTCTGCAAATGACCTATATCTACCATTTGCGTTATATTCAAGTACAGGTCATTCTCGTTATCTAGAAGTCGAATGGACAGGTGAAAATATATCGACTTATCCGAACTTCGAGATAACAATTCGCCAAATTTCTCGAAAACAAATCCGAACAAAAGCGCTTCAGAAATGCCTCTTTACTTAATTTCCGGATTTTCATAAATCGTTCACTTTCTTTTTACACAATGCGCATGCGTATGTTACTAAATATATCAAATATGCTTCTTACAATTTCCGGTGATTTAGACACAATTTGTTTATGCTTTTCGCAGCTATTGAGCTAGTGTAAACGAGTGATTTTCAACACACATGTAATACACATCAATGAATAATCATTACATCTACGATTTACTTATTGCTACACCGTTTAATTCATTTTTCTGTTAAAAGAGATTTGATATCACATTAAGTTTAATTGATTAATTATGGTTTTAAGTGAACTGCTTTAACTGGACATGCAACTTTAAACGCATTTTAGCGGCGGCGGTGTATTTGGTTTCTATAGACGTGTGAAACATATCTGAGATAATCGCGCTGATTCAGACTTGGCGGCGCCGGGTGCTTAATTTTCGCATCGACATATCAGAATACAAATGTGAAGGAAACATACTATCGGGACTCGATTTCCACTTCGACTAAACCGATATATCGACACATCAGATATCGAGTTATCAGGAGTAAAATATATGATCTATATAGGGAATTCTGCCGGGACCTGGGATGTATATCGAGATAAGCAGGTATATCAAGATAAACGATATCGAGATAACGAGATTCAGCTGTATATACTATCAGAAACAGTGATAAACAGGGGAGATAATTTGGTTATGCATTTTTACTATACACGTACCAGTAAGGAAAATTGCTAGTCCCAATTTTATTCCGGATGGCTCATCCGTTCAATTGGGTTCAGAAATATGTTGCAAATATAAATATAAATTATTTTTTACTAATATATTTCTTCTGAGATTCTGTGCCTTTAACATTTGGAATACACTTGTATGCAACTGTCAATGTCTTCACCTGCAGGATTTTTGCATGTCTAATTCCCACTTATTTTGGTTGTCTAAGTCACATTTCAGATTTTTGGTTGTGTAATTCCTATTACAGTGGTTGTATTTGCCCATCTCATTCCCATGTCTAGATTACTTTGTCTAATTTCCATATTAGAGATGATATGATGGTATAATTCACATTTAGGAGATTAATTTTGCTGTCTAATTCCCATTTCATAGCCGTTACTGGGACGATATGGCCCCGTGCAGGCACCGGGGCGGGATCAACTGATCCTGAGAATAGTGCTGCAGTAGCCATTGCTTGTCGTAAAAGGCGACTAAACTGGCTTAACGATTGGGTTCATACTTTCCAGAACCCACTATACCGGATTTGGCCCTCATGTACATTTTTGGCTTTCTTGTATGTGAGAGTTGAGTCAGGCTATGCCCCATATATAAAAGTAACATTAGCGCTAATCCTATTACTTTTAGGGGATGGGATAAATGATGCTGGTGTGGCGAGGGCCTGGCACCAGATCAGGTTGTTCTAATTTCAGGACTGAATATATATTTTGATTGTAAATATTGAGTTCTGAAGTTGGGATTTACCCCCCTCGGACAGGTGGATACGGGACACGACCCCGTTGACCCGTCTGCGTGTAGACTCCCTGAGGCTTGTACCTCTATGTCAGAAAAGCGGACGTTAAACCCTATTCACTCACTCACTCAATTACTGGGACGAGAATTACTTATTTTTTATTGTCTCTTCTTTTTGACTGTCACTGGAGAAAAGGGGCTTATTTTTATAATACATACAAACTCATTAAGACCTTTTTCTCGGGTTAATACAGTACATTACATTTGCTCAAGATCATTTTACAGCACACCATTCATTCAATGAATGTCGGGAGGTTGGTTGGGAGCATGCAAAGAGTAATTTAACAATGGGTTCAGAGTTTCAGATAAGGTGCGTATTTGCTTAAATACCCAATTAAAATTGCCAAAAACCCAATTGAAATAAGAAGTAGTGAGTATCAAAAAGCATTGAAAAATTGTGGTACCTTTATCATGCTGCAGAAAACAATAAACAGACCACAAATATAGCATATTTTTGTTATTTTCCATAAACATATCTTGGTATTTCATTAGAATTGTCTCCAAGGAGACTATTCTAATGAAATACCAAGACATGTTTTCATTTCGAAGCAAACTATTCAATAATTGCTGTCTGTTGATGTGTAAACAGAAGTGATTTTATTATACCCAGTTAAAATTTTGAAATGCCCAATTGCTTCAGAAATGATGGAGTGACATAATCAATTGCGAATTCCTTATCTGGAGCCCTGTATCCATCAATTAGTCAATCAATCAATCAATCAATCAATAAATAAACCAATCAACCAAACAATCAATCACCACCACATCAGCATGTTTGACATGTATGCTGTAGTTATACATGTATACTGTAGTTATACATGTATACTTAGTTATACATGTATACTGTAGTTATACATGTATACTGTAGTTATATATGTATACTGTAGTTATCATGTATACTGTAGTTATACATGTATACTGTATTACACAGTATACTGTAGTTATACATGTATACTGTAGTTATACATGTATACTGTAGTAGTTATACATGTATGCTGTAGTTATACATGTATGGCCAGTTTCATAATATATAGCTAGATATACATTGCAACTTCTATACAACAGTCACCCATGGGAAGACTCAAGGCTGGCTGTTAAAGAGAGGTGGCTTTTACCCAATTGGGGTATAAACTAGTGGTTGTTATACAGAGGTGGCTGTTGTAGAGAGGTGTCTGTTGTAGAGAGGTGGCTGTTATAGGGAGGTTAAATAGAGATACATTTACCCAATTGGGGTATAAACTAGTGGTTGTTATACAGAGGTGGCTGTTGTAGAGAGGTGGCTGTTATAGGGAGGTTAAATAGAGATACATTTACCCAATTGGGGTATAAAATAGTGGTTGTTATAGAGGTGGTTGTTATACAGAGGTGGCTGTTGTAGAGAGGTGGCTGTTGTAGAGAGGTGGCTGTTATAGGGAGGTTAAATAGAGATACATTTACCCAATTGGGGTATAAACTAGTGGTTGTTATAGAGGTGGTTGTTATACAGAGGTGGCTCTTGTAGAGAGGTGGCTGTTGTAGAGAGGTGGCCATTGATGGAGGTTTGACTGTACATCTATCACCAATTTATTTTTAGAAGTTATCATAGGTGCCTTACTTTACATTTTTGTTGCGATATATTTCAGTATTTATACTGTTCACAATTTGCTCACTTTAACATTCCTAGAATGTAAGTATAAACATCCAGGTTGTCAAACTTTATATGCTCAACAGGGGACATTTTACCCACTCTAACCGTGGGTTGCAGGTGGGAGCATTCGATGGGTACATTTCATAATTGGTTTTATCCTTAACGGAATCTGATATCCCTGGTTTGACCCTCTTGGTAAATTTTTGGCTTTCTGGTGCGCGATAGTTGAATTATACAAGTAATAAGTAATCAGTAATACTCCTATTACTTTTAGGGAGTGAGGCTAAGTGACTCTGATGGGATCTGGCATCAAATCAAGTTATTCTAATTTGAGGGCTGAATATACATCTTTCTTTTGTAAATATTCTGTTCTGATTTTGGTGTTCATCTGTACAGATGATATTAGGGGATAACCATGCTTTGTTTTTCGATTTAGAGCGATTTTGCGATGCCGTAAAACTAATTCACTGACTATAACACCTCCCACATACCGCTCCAAACAGTGATGGCTTTTTGCAGCTCATTAAGTGAATTTTCAACTTTATAACTGTATTTTCACTACTCAATTTGAAAATCAATGCATATTTTCACATTGCTGTGCGTATTTTGTACTCCCACTTTTAATAATCAATGCGTATTCAGCTAAAATAATTGCGTAAAATACGCCAATACACACCTTATCCAGGGATTTCGCTGGCGATCGCCACTTTCGCAACTTTTGAATTGGCGATTTTTTTATTTTCCCCAGCGGAATTCCTGCTTATCTAGAGCTCTGCATTGGTCAATTTCATATAAGGTGATAAACATATTCTGCTGTGTCGCCTGCTTCATAATGTGGTGGGCAATAGTAGAGGGAAATATTACCCTCCCGTCCCGAAAATACATGAAGCTTAATCCTTAGATAGCTATCTTATTTTTTATGTCGTCTGCTGTTATTTTCTATTTTCCATTTTCATCATCAAAAACATGCTTTGACAGCACTTTAGAATAATTTACAACATGTTTTGACAGCACTTCAGAATCATTTCCAATGAAGTGCTGTAAAATCATGTTTTTATTGAGAAATAAGGCAAGATATAAAAACAACAGCAGACGACTATTACTGTGAGTAGCGGATAAGGGTTAATTACTGAAACAGCTGAATTCTGGTTGGAGTGCCTCAGTGTTCATCTAAAATAGACACCGAAAGTGCGAAGGCGTACAAATGACATTACAATAGACAATGGGCTGGTACTCGGTTCATGACATTCTTGTTGTAATATTACAATAGAAACTGGATACCAGCCCGGCATTGGTAACCAATATGGCGGATTCTCCGGCCATCAAGCATTTTTCTTCCGTTTTAGTTTCTGAAATATCGACTTTAATCATGTTCATATTAAATATTCGGTATAATAAATTAAATACCGCCCTTGGTTGAGGGGAATACTGTGGATTATCTCCCCTCGCAAAACAATATATACATGTATCCCTCGGCTATCGCCTCAGGAGATATTGCTTCCTTGGGAAGTTATTGTGATTCTACTCGGTGAATATGGTGTCATGTTACAATATGACGCCATATGGACTGCGTAGAATCACTATAACTTATTTGTTATACCACATATTCTTTATATTTCTCCAGAAGGTAGTTTTATAAGTGTATTTGCATATATTTAACGTCGTAGGAATATGGCGCCAAACGGCACGACGTCATGACGTTATAAATATTTCCCAACGTCATCCCGACATAAACAAGTAGAGATATGTTGATAACTTGGCAATTTCTGGACCGATTTTCAAAAACTAACTTTAGTTTTCTTAATTATGTCATTACCGATCCATTCCGATGTTTCGGAGGTTATATTACCCGTCAAGTTGACCAATCAAAGTGCAAGAAATTTATCTGCGGTATGACAATTATTCAATATATGATGATTACTGTGCAACTAGAAAGTGTTGTCAGGCCCGTACGCCCCCTTAACCCGTTCAACACCACAGGCCTCTATAGGTTGGCAAAAAGTGTAGATCCAGATGAGCCGGCTCTTGACGAGCCGTCTCATCAGGATCTGCACTTTTTGCAAGTAATGTTCATACTTTTGAGAACAAAAACACCTCATGTTCATAAATGGACTGGTCTGAAAATCATTTTGTGATGATTGGAATGGGTTGCAAAATTAACATATCAAAATCCTTTCCAGTTATTTAGGGGTGAAATGGTTAATCTGCCGAGGTCTGTCCGTGAATGTACAAAAAAATAAATGTTTATCCCTTCGTGTCGTCGATAACGCACCCCCCTAAATTAATTCCTGCGTACGGGCCTGGTTGTGCTTCCAGGAACAGTAATGTCATCAAATACCAAATTGTCTCCCTTGTTTATTATCAAATAGAATGGTTAATTTGAATTATCTTCCTTGTTTATTATCAAATAGAATGGTGAATTTGAATTATCTCCCTTGCTTATTATCAAATAGAATGGTAAATTTGGCAGATATAAGTTACTTGTAGACAGTGAAATGAAAACTCATATGTGGCTGTCACTGGAGAAATGGGGCTTATGAGATTTGTGACCAGTGCAGCTCCTGTTTGATCACAATCTACATTGCTTGTTATCCCCTCGTCGATATGCAAGAGGAGATATAGCGTTAGTCCATGTACGTACGTACGTTAGTGTTCAATAACTCCTGAACTGCTTCACCGATTTTGATAATATTTTTCCACAATGTGTGTCTAGGGATGGTGCTTTGTTTTGCATACGACCCACGTCTGACCGCCCAAGGTCGAGGTCACTGAGGACTTGATTTTTATGAAGGCTGTGCAGATCCTGATCAGACTCGCTGATCTGAATCTACACTGGTCGCTAAACCCGTAAGCCCCATTTCTCCAGTCACAGACACATACATGTATATCGTTCATTCGTGAGCAACGCATGAACAAAAATATATTATTCTGTGATATACATGTACCGGTTAAGTTATCTTGAGTGTCATAAATAGCGTAGAATGTGCTTATATATTCCTCTGACAATGTGCCATTTGATAGCATTAATACATATTCACAATACTAATCAGTCTTGTACCGGGGGATGTGGGTTCAATCCTCACTCATACAACAATACAATACAACATATGATTTCCATCTCACTGGTCTGTCGGATGAGACTTTAAGCGGTGGTCCCGTCTCTATATGACTTTCACTGTTGCTGGGACGTTAAACCCATTACATTCACTTTCAATTTTGAAGTATATACATGTACTTAGTTGTTTTTTCAGCATTTATGTCCATATTCTGTTACTGTAACGCATCGCATCACAAGTGGACCGCGTGGGTGGAAGGTGGGTGCAAGCGATGGGTAATTTAACGATCGGGTTCATCCTTACCGGAATTCCGACTGGAGACCTGATTTGGCCCTCACATACGTCTTTGGCATTTTGTATGTGACAGTTGAATCTGGTTATACCCCTTATGTGAGTATTACGATTATTCGTAATCTTATATTAGGGGAAGGGGCCAAGTGACTTTGGTATGGTATGGACCTGCCACCAGGTCAGGTTATTCTAATTTCAGGGCTGAATATATTGTTTCTTGATGTAAATATTCAGTTCTCATTTTGGAATTTTCCCCCCAATGCAGCAGGTTAACATGGGATCGAACCCGTTTGCCCGTCCTTACATGACCTTAGTTGTTGATAGGCCGTTAAACCCCAATAAACAAACAAACAAACAAACAAACAAACAAATGGACCGCTTCTTAACCGATTACTTGGGTTGTTGGTTGGGAACATGCGAAGGGTAAATTTAACAATGCGTTTCATTCTTACCGGAATCCCAATATCCCTGGTTTGGCCCTCAGGTACGTTGTTGGTTTCCTTGTTACTTGAGAGTTAAGCCAATACAACCACACCAATCTGAAATATTGTGGGAAACCTTATACATATATGTGTTTCTTGGAATAAAAGTTGTTTGAATATTTAGGGTTATTTAGGTATTTTACATTGTTGATTTTACATGTGAATGTACATGTATATGCTACGTTGCTCTACTGCTGTAACATGCCAGGTGTGCCTTATGTTTGTTTATAACAGGAAAGTAGTCTTCCATGACACGACCCATGTTCATATGCATTTCCATCAATCAACGACCCCGTGCAGGCACCGGGGCGGGATCAACTGATCCTGAGAATAGTGCTGCAGTAGCCATTGCTTGTCGTAAAAGGCGACTAAACTGGCTTAACGATTGGGTTCATACTTTCCGGAACCCACTATACCGGATTTGGCCCTCATGTACATTTTTGGCTTTCTTGTATGTGAGAGTTGAGTCAGGCTATGCCCCATATATAAAAGTAAGATTAGCGCTAATCCTATTACTTATAGGGGATGGGATAAATGATGCTGGTGTGGCGAGGGCCTGGCACCAGATCAGGTTGTTCTAATTTCAAGACTGAATATATATTTTGATTGTAAATATTGAGTTCTGAAGTTGGGATTTACCCCCCTCGGACAGGTGGATACGGGACTCGACCCCGTTGACCCGTCTGCGTGTAGACTCCCTGAGGCTTGTACCTCTATGTCAGAAAAGCGGACGTTAAACCCTATTCACTCACTCACTCACTCATCAATCAACGAATCAATCAAATAAAATCAACAAAAAATAACCATTCATAGATATATAGTTAATCAATCGATCAATCAAATACAAATCAATCAAAAAAAAATCAATTAAATAAATATTCTTTCATATAGTCAATCAGTCAAATGAATTAAGGAATGAACAAATCAATTAATCAATCAATTAATCAAATAACCAACCAACCGATCAATCAATGAATCAACCAATCAATAAATAAATAATATAACCAATCAAGCAATCAAGCAATCAAGCAGTCAACCAACCATTTCACAAATCATTCAAACATCCGCCAATCAAATCAATGAACCATCCACCCAATCAAATCAATGAACCATCCACACAATCAAATCAATGAACTATCCACCCAATCAAATCAATGAACCATCCACCCAATCAAATCAATGAACCATCCACCCAATCAAATCAATGAACCATCCAATCAATTAAATCAATGAACTATCCAATCAATTAAATCAATGAACCATCCAGCCAATCAAATCAATGAACTATCCAACTAATCATATCAATGAACTATCCAACCAATCCAATCAATGAACTATCCATCCAATCAAATCAATGAACCATCCAATGAATTAAATCAATGAACTATCCAATCAATTAAATCAATGAACCATCCAGCCAATCAAATCAATGAACTATCCAACTAATCATATCAATGAACTATCCAACCAATCCAATCAATGAACTATCCATCCAATCAAATCAATGAACCATCCAATCAATTAAATCAATGAACTATCCAATCAATTAAATCAATGAACCATCCAGCCAATCAAATCAATGAACTATCCAACTAATCATATCAATGAACTATCCAATCAATTAAATCAATGAACCATCCAGCCAATCAAATCAATGAACTATCCAACTAATCATATCACTGAACTATCCAACTAATCATATCAATGAACTATCCAACCAATCCAATCAATGAACTAATCCAAATCCAATCAAATCCAATGCCAATCAATGAACTATCCATCCAATCAAATCAATGAACCATACAACCAATTAAATCAATGAACTATCCAACCAATCAAATCAATGAAGCATTCATCCACCCAATCAAATCAATGAACCATCCAACCAATCAAATCAATGAACCATTCATCCACCCAATCAAATCAATGAACCATCCAACCAATTAAATCAATGAACTATCCAACCAATCAAATCAATGAAGCATTCATCCACCCAATCAAATCAATGAACCATCCAACCAATCAAATCAATGAACCATTCATCCACCCAATCAAATCAATGAACCATCCAACCAATTAAATCAATGAAATATCCGACCAATCAAATCAATGAACTATCCACCCAATCAAATCAATGAACCATCCAACCAATTGAATCAATGAACTATCCAACCAATCAAATCAATGAACCCTCCACCCAATCAAATCAATGAACTATCCACCCAATCAAATCAATAAACCATCCACACAATCAAATCAATGAACTATCCACCCAATCAAATCAATGAACCATCCACCCAATCGTGCCAAAGCAAGCTATGCATACGTCAACATTTATTGCACATAATTGTTTTTCATACAGTGTAATAAATATGCAAATTAGGATGCTGCAGAAAACATGACGATGACCAGTACAGCTTCAATGTATAATATGGTGCTTATGCAATGAATAGAATCTAATTTTTATGTTGATTTAATATGATATTTAGTAAACTCGTTGACTGATTTCATAAGACACTCGGCATAGCCTCGTCTCTTATGAAATTAGTAAACTTGTTTAATAATATCATATTAAATCATGACCGATTCAAGATCCTCTATGTATACTCATAATAAAGTGTAATAACTATGTAAATGTGACAGCTATAGAAAACATGTTAGGAGATTTATACATTCATTGTAACATGCTGTGATTTGCAATATATATAACTTTACATTGATGTTGATTTAATAGAAATTAGTAAACTTGTTTAACCCTTTGAACCCGAAAGCCCGCTATAGCGGTTTATGCAAACAGTGCAGATCCAGATGAGCCGGCTCGTAACGAGCCGTCTCATCAGGATCTGCACTTTTTGCAAGTAATTTTCATATTTCTTAGAACAAAAACACCTCCTTTTCATAAATGGACCATTGGATTGGTCGGAACATTAGCATATCACAGTCCATTCCAATTCCTTAGGGTTGAAAGGGTTAATAAATATCATATTTAATCATCACGCATGTAAGATCCTCTATCCATGGTGCCATATTATTATTTTCCCGTCGCTGATAGTCAAGAGCGGATAATTATAGTGTTAGTCCATGCACATGCACGTTAGTAACACTTTTCATTTTTAGATAACTTATGAGCTGCGGAATCGATTTTGATAATATTTGGCCACAATGTGTGTCTACAGATGGTGCATACGACTGCCCAATGCCACTGCAGACTTATGTCACAGGGTGAACCCGGGACCTCTGGTTTACCGTACCATCGCTCTAACCGACTGAGCTAGCTGGGCACGAATACACATATTCTCCCCATAGTGGTGGGTGGAAGGTGGGTGCAAGCGATGGGTAATTTAACGATCGTGGTTCATCCTTACCGGAATTCCGACTGGCGACCTGGTTTGGCCCTCACATACGTCTTTGGCATTTTGTATGTGACAGTTGAATCTGGTTATAGGGTTAGGGGTAGGGCCCAACCCCCTTGAGTACATGTATTACGATTATTCGTAATCCTATTTTAGGGGAAGGGGCCAAGTGACTTTGGTGTGGTATGGACCTGCCACCAGGTCAGGTTATTCTAATTTCAGGGCTGAATATATTGTTTCTCGATGTAAATATTCAGTTCTGATTTTGGAATTTTCCCCCCAATGCAGCAGGTTAAAACGGGATCGAACCCGTTTGCCCAGCCTTACATGACCATAGCTGTTGATAGGCCGTTAAACACCAATAAACAAACAAACTCCCCATAGTGAGTTACGTACCGTGACATACTTCCCCGCCAAATTGAAATTCGTCCACAAATTCTATATTGAATTTGTATCTGAATTCCATATTTTTGGTACAATTTGGGCAGTATTTATCAGTCACGGTCCCTCGTTGGGCGCCAAATGTCACAGAGTGAGAAAAATGTGCACCGACCCGGGGCTCAAACCCGGGACCTCTGGTTTACCGTACCATCGCTCTAACGGACTGAGCTAGCCGGGCACGAATACACATATTCTCCCCATAGTGAGTTACGTACCGTGACACTTATGTTCACCTTGTTTGTATTAAAGGCAAATGCGTTAATTTTTTTTTAATTCAATAACTTATGAACCCCTTCACTGATTTTAATAATATGTGGCCACAATGTCTGTCTAGAGATGGTGCTTTGTTTTGCATATGACCTATGTACGACCAACCAAGGTCAAGGTCACAAGGCTGCCAGCGAGGGGATTAGCTTAGTGATAACGATGCCTTTGTTCCTTATTGTTGTCGTAGGATGATGAAATTTTCATAACAGATGCGGAATTGAATTCATCTGCTATGAAACTTTCGTCATCTTACGACGTCATTTACAGAAAATATCACAGTTTCTGTAAATATATTTCATGAAAATCGCATTTGTTTTTAGGTACAAAATACCAATTGACACACAATCTGTGTGTCTGTATGTGGAATGTTTTCCTCGTAGGTAGCAAACTATTTCAATTTGTTGTGATGAAATTTTGGTCGCACTTGCGGATAGCTCAATATAATGATTATTATAATGACGTTCATGCCACAGGTTGAAGTAACGGTCAGAGGTCTATAAATACATTAAATATGCCTAAAAGCATCCATAAATGAAAAATGAGCTAAAACAAATTGTTACTCCCTCTATGACAGTCGGTCAGGAGTATGTGAAGGGTAATTTAACGATCAGGGTTCATCCTTACCAGAATGCCGACTTGGTTTGGCCCTCATGTACATTTTCGGCCTTCTGATACTTGAGAGCTAAATCCTGTTATACCTCATTAAAAAAGTAATACGATTAGTGCTGATCACATTACTTTTGGGGTTGGAGCTAAGTGACTTTGGTGTGGAATGGACCTGGTACCAGGTCAGGATATTCTAATTTCAGGTCTGAATATATATTTTTCTGTAAATATCGAGTTCTGATTATGGACTGGTTAAATATTGGATAGTCGGCCCGGCCTTAAATGACTGTAGCTGTTGATAGGCCGTTAAACACCATTAAATCAAATTGACACAAATTTGTTTCTTTTATCTCTAACCACATACACACTGGCACTATATCAAAGTACTTGATGGGCTCAACATGCTGGCCGCGGCCAGGCCATACTGTTTTCTCTACTTGTATGCTAAAGTAGCGGCATTACACAATTATCTGGTTGTTATGTTAAGGTTGCTATGTTCTGCAGTGTGGGTGTACAGTGGGTGGCAGATGGGAGCATGCTGGGTAATTTTACGGTCGGGATTCATTCTTACCAGAATCCTGACCGGAGACGTGGTTTGGCCCTCACGTATGTCGTTCTCATTCTTGTATGTGACAGTTGAATCTGGTTATACCGCTTATGTGAGTATTACGATTATTCGTAATCCTGTTTTAGGGGAAGGGGCCAAGTGACTGGTGTGGTATGTACCTGGCACCAGGTCAGGTTATTCTAATTCCAGGGCTGAATATATTTTTTCTGGATGTAAATATTCCGCTCTGATTTTTTGATTTCCCCCCCAATGCAGCAGGTTAAATACAGAATCAAACCCTTTGGCCCGGCCTTACATGACCATAGCTGTTGATAGGCCATTGAACACCAATAAACAATCAACACCACAAACCTGTATAGTGTCACTGGCAAACAGTGCAGTTCCAGATGATCATCAGGATCTGCACTTTTTGCAAGTACATGTAGTTCTCATATTTTTGAAACCAAAAAACACCCCCTTTTCATAAATGGACTAGTCTGAAAATCATTTTGTGACCATTGGATTGGTTGCAAAATTAACATATCAAAATCCATTCCAGTTACTTAGGGGTGAAAGGGTTAAATGCCTGAACACAGAGAAGATGCAAGTTTTACCAGCACGGGTACAGATGTGTGTCATAGTATATGTGGGCTATATGTGGCTTACGGGATTTGTGACCAGTGAATCTCCTGATCAAACATTTATTATTTATCAAACGGTTATTCTAATTTCAGGGCTGAATATAGTTTTTCTCTATGTAAATATTCCGTTCTGATTTTGGGATTTTCCCCCCAATGCATGAGGTTAAAACGGAATCGAACCCCCGGACCCGGACTTAAATGACCTTAGCTGTTGATAGGCCGTTTAACACCAACAAACAAACAAACAAACTAACAAACAACACACAGAGTTCAGTGTGCATTTATCCACACATTTTCATCCATATCTGCCCATTATAACGTGTCTTTCCTGTATCGTATCTCCTTCACACTTAACCTTTTCAAGTGGGTGGCAGGTGGGTGTATGCGATGGGTAATTTAACGATCGGGATTCATCCTTATCCGAATTCCGACTGGAGACCTGGTTTGGCCCTCACATACGTCTTTGGCAATTTGTATATGACAGTTGAATCTGGTTATAGGGTTAGGGGTAGGGCCCAACGATTATTCGTAATCCTATTTTAGGGGAAGGGGCCAAGTGACTTTGGTGCGCTATGGACCTGGCACCAGGTCGGGTTCTTCTAATTTCAGGGCTGAATATATTTTTTCTCGATGTAAATATTCCGTTCTGATTTTGGGACCCCCCCACCCCCCCCCCCGATGCAGCAGGTTAAAATCCTTACATGACCTTAGCTGTTTGTTGATAGGCCGTTAAACACCAATAAACAAACAAATAATTAACCAGTTCAACATCACAGACCGGTGTATTTGCAAACTGTAGATCCAGATGAGCCGGCTCGTGACGAGCCGTCTCATCAGGATCTGCACTTTTGCAAGTACTTTTCATATTTTTGAGAACAAAAACACCAATTTTTAAAAAATGGACTAGTCTGAAAATCATTTTGTGACGGTTAGATTGGTTGCAAAATTAACATATCAATATCCATTCCAGTTACTTAGGAGTGAAAGGGTTAAAAGCTTTCAAATTTACAAGACCGAGTCGAGAGATCCATGATAATCGTCAAACACGACTTCCAGAAAGAATATACATTTCAACTGCGTTTTTTGTTCAGGGCTGAATATATTGTTTTTCAATATAAACACCCTGCCAATACAGCAGGTTAAATGCGATATCGAACACTTGACCCGGTATAAAATTACATTAGCTGTTGACAGGCCATTAAACACCATTACGTATTTAACATTCACAAATCAAGCAGCACAGAGCCCAACGGGAGGTAATTCTGCCGCCGAGCCAAGTTGTATAAATTCTTATAACTCCAAAGGCTGCTTTTCAACCAGGGAATTGTCTACATACCATCACACCAGGAGCGGCGATTACAGCGTGGCATTCGGCCAGATGTTATAACAAAATGGGATATAGGGATGCAAACGTCTATCTGTCCGTTCGTCCGTCTGTCTGACTTTCTTACGCAAGGTGCATGCTCACGTGGTTACAACAACAACTATGGCTGAAAGTGTTGACCCCGCCCACTCCAAAGTAAGTATTATTTGGTATGTTCCTTAAAAGGCAACGGTGTTTGATGAAATATGGCGCATCAAACACATCTTCATGAGCTGCATTTGGTGGTCCCGCGAGTTCGGCACATATTTGTGTCGTTTTTGCGAAGAATCGATTTCCGTGTCAGTAGACATGGAAATAGATTCTTCGCAAAAACGACAGAAGTTTGGGCCAAAGTACCGAGACCACCAAATGCAGCTTAACAAGACGCGTTTGATGCGCCATATTTCATCAAAATCCGTTACATAATAAGGATGCGTACGTTGCATAGGAGGGCTTCTGGAAGTTTCAGTACTTGTTGTTGTAACTACGTCATCATACACCGTGTTACCGTCGTCGACGTCTAATCAGGCTTCATAGCCTTTGTGGACGCATTTGAAATGTCACGATTTCCCTAACCCTAACTTCTTTACCGGATCAAAATGATTGGCTTGAAACTTCATGTCCATGTTTATCATCCATATTTTCATTTCCCACATGCTCCCCCATGCCAAAGGTCAAACGATAAAAAAGATCAACAATTTGCTTGAAACTTCATGTGCATGTTTATCATCATCAATATTTTAATTCCCTGCAGAACCCATGATTCCCCGTGTTCAAGATCAAATGACTTTGAAATTTACTATTCAGTAGATGCGTGTGCATTTCTCCATTCTCGTTAACAGCTTTACAATATCAGCGATTGGCTTGCAACTTCATGCTTATAATCATCCATATTTCCATTCCCCGTCAAACCTATGCTCCAGCGTGCCTAAGGTCAGGTCAAATGAATGAATGAACAACCAACGAACCAACAAACCAACGACCCAACCAACCAATCAAACAAACAATCGATCAAAGCTATTTTAGATTTATGGAACCTACATTATGTTGGAATTTGTAACGCTCCTACCAAGGTTTAGTAATCTGACCAATGAAATCACTTCTGAAAACATATTGGGAATTCCCTTCTTATTCCCGAACATTCCCGAAGTCAACATGGTGATACAAATATCCCATTCATCGGCTCACGGCATGTACGTTTTCTCCAAAGGCAGCCGACATGAATATGTAACCAATAACTGGTAAATGGTGATCAACATTAATCAAATGCGATGTTTTATCCAATTTAATCTGACTGTTTATTTACTACACGTTTAGTTTATTTACTAATTATATTCACCGTTTATTTGGCATATATTGGATAAAATTGTATAGAGCCCCGCATGGGACGTATCATTCTTTTTTATTAATTCATTCCCACGAAATAACAATTCGTTCCCACGAAATAACAATTCGTTCCCTCTATTTAACAATTAGTTCCCAGGAAATAACAATTCGTTCCCACGATATAACGATTCGTTCCCTCGAATTAGCATTGTTATATCGTGGGAACGAATTGTTAATTCGAGGGAACGAATTGTTAAATTGAGGAAACGAATTGTCATTTTGTGGGAACGAATTGTTAATTCGAGGGAACGAATTGTTGTTAAATTGAGGGAACTGGTTCAGAAATACGACACAAATTTACAATGTATTAAATTTTATTTTTACTAATTTGTGTTCTCAGTTCTGCGCAGGTCTGAGACAGAAACAAAATTGCTGCTCAGCTACGATACTATAGAAACGCATATCCGAGGCAATGGCTGTACAAGGGAACCTCTCTAAACCGGACAACAAGAAACATTTGTGATCTTAGGTGTCTGGGTCATTTATCTCTGGTTGTGGGTGGTGGTCGGGCGAATGAGACGGCGTAAATTAACGGTGTGGGTTCCTCCTTATAGGAATCACGATTGGCCTGGTTTGGCCCTCAGGTACGTTTTTATATTTGGCTCTTTAGTTACCTGGGAGTTGAATTGGGTTATTGCCCATTATAAAAGTAGTAAGTGATTCTGGTGTGGCTAGGACCTGGCATCAGATCAGGATCATTCCGATTTCAGGGCTGAATATATAGTTTTGTTATTGTAAATATTCAGTTTGGGATTTTCCCCCCATTGATACATGTACTTGAACATGTACATGCACTTGTACAGGTAATATATGGGATTTAGTACTAAACCCATTTACCCGGCCTTAAATTACCCTAGCTGTTGATAGGCCGTTAAACCCAAGCAAACAAACAAAAACAAACATTTATCTCAGGTGATAATGCCTGTTCGCGATCGCATAGCACACAACTATGGCTCGGAATATTCAACTGCCTGATGTACAGTGAAACCTCGCTAAACCGGACACCCTGGGACCTCCCATGGTGTCCGGTTTGCGAGGTTTCACTGTAGCTAGTCTATTATATTATATTCTGCTTGGGTGGGAATTGGCTCGAACACCTCATTACCCGGTGTAGCTAGTCTGAGACCCAGTGCCTGTAATAACCAAGGTAGAACATGATATACGTGCACGTTATCCACTTAAACAAACAAAACAAACAAACGTTATCCACTTAAAAGGAAAAGTGTTAAGATTATTGCCATTCCTATTCCTAAGTGGTTCTGGTAGTGTGAGGCCCTGATCCGGATATTCTAATTTCATGTCTGAATATATTTTTTTACAAATATATCCAGTCCTGTTTTTGGAATTTCTCCCGAATCTGTTGTACCTCTATGTCAGAAAAGCGGACGTTAAACCCTATTCACTCACTCACTCACTCACTCCCGAATCTGTGTAGATGAAATATGGTATACTACCCCGTTACTCCATAGGTTCTTGAAAAACGGTTCATATTTCAGTATTTTATGGATTATTTTGGTGTCTCTGTGGGATGGGTTGTGACCTAGGGAGTAGAACACATGACTTCCAATCCGGAGGTTGTGGGTTCAAACCTTGTCGTAGGCATCAAAAATACTTTCGTAGTATTTCCATCCCATTGGTCTGTCTGATGAGACTAAACTGTGGTCCCGTGACCCTATATGACCCTAGCTGTTGGTGGGACGTTTAACCCATTCACTTTTAACTTTCGGTATCTCTGGTAATTTGGGTGCATTGTTACCAATATACAATTTACGTCACCTCCCGAGAATTACACGTATGTGCACGTGTGTGCACGTGATATCGGCAGACGTTACTTCCGGGGTTATACACGCTCGATAATACCACCGTGTGTTAAGACAATAATGTGAATCAATGACTAGCCACTTGAAGATTATTTCAACAAGCACTTTCGGAAAATTGTGACAAGCTGGGGGTGAAGACCATCATGAACGGAAAATGACGGTGTCATTTCATTGCACGATTTACGCAACTCATTTATCATCACTTGACAACATCTGACAAAGCCGCCCATCCGTAAAGCTGGATCCCATAAACAAAAACCTGGTTTTGACAGCACATGAGAATCGTCTCCACTTCATGTGCTGTCAAAACCAGATTTTTGTTTATATTAGTATTAGGTGCAAACAGTTGTTTGTAGCAATTAAATACGTGTACAATGTGTAACTATTTCAATAGTTTTAAACATATCGAGTGCCCGCTGTGAATGTCATTTATTATTAACTTTTAAATTACTCGCTTATCAAGAGTGACAATTTACGTTTGATATAAACAATATAATACTGTAAATGAACACGTCCGGCAATGGTAAATGCATGTCGTATCTAAATGATGGGCGAATACATCTCCTTATACATGTATTACAACCTGCAATATGTATTGAAGCGTCCTGGTGCCAAGGCTAAAATATATTTATCTCCTAATTAGGAGATATTAACTCCTAATTAGGAGATAATAACTCCTAATTAGGAGATAATGTATCATAATTAGGAGTTACTATCTCCTAATTAGGGCTTATTATCTCATAATTAGGACTTACTATCTCCTAATTAGGAGTTAGTATCTCATAATTAGGAGATAAAGTATTTGTTAGCATCATCAGCACAGATAGCAAGTCCTAATTAGGAGATACTAACTCCTCATTAGGATATACTAATTCCTAATTAGGAGATACTATCTCCTAATTATGACTTATTATAACAAATATTTTAGCATTGGCACCAGGACGCTTCCATAGAGATGGGCAGCCCCGTGCAGGCACCGGGGCGGGATCAACTGATCCTGAGAATAATGCTGCAGTAGCCATTGCTTGTCGTAAAAGGCGACTAAACTGGCTTAACGATTGGGTTCATACTTTCCGGAACCCACTATACCGGATTTGGCCCTCATGTACATTTTTGGCTTTCTTGTATGTGAGAGTTGAGTCGGGCTATGCCCCATATATAAAAGTAAGATTAGCGCTAATCCTATTACTTTTAGGGGATGGGATAAATGATGCTGGTGTGGCGAGGGCCTGGCACCAGATCAGGTTGTTCTAATTTCAGGACTGAATATATATTTTGATTGTAAATATTGAGTTCTGAAGTTGGGATTTACCCCCCTCGGACAGGTGGATACGGGACACGACCCCGTTGACCCGTCTGCGTGTAGACTCCCTGAGGCTTGTACCTCTATGTCAGAAAAGCGGACGTTAAACCCTATTCACTCACTCACTCACTCTACTATCATGCTGTGACTATCCCCAGGTGAAGATCACATACTTAGTCTTTTTATAAAACTTAACATCAGAGAAATCGGTTATAACTGCTATTTCCTTGCTCGGATCTGCTTCACATTCACGTTCGTGCCGCCCCTGCTAAGCCCAGAGTCAAGGTCACAAGCCCACACACTTGGAAAATTTAACTTATTTAGGGGTACCTGGGCCCACGCGGGGGGTATTCCGTAAGCCTCGCTTACTGACCAATCTACTGTCTGTTTCACGAAAGCTGCCCAAATTTTACGGCTATATAAAACAATTCAAAAACAAGATTTCTTTTGATAATATTAAATTAAAGGAAAAATTAAGAATGAGCCTTCTTTTTATTTCGTGAAATTTGGTCAAATATTGATTTTATTGCGAAAACAAAATTTCCCCATGTTAAATCCCCATAGACATCTTCACGGAGTGAAGATGTTTATGGGGATTTAACATGGGGAAATTTTTTTTAATTTTAGAACTACTGGACTGATTTTTAAAATTTAACTTTTGTTTTCTTAGTTAGATCATATCCAAGCTATCTAGCTAGGTTTCGGAGTCAATTTCCAAAATTTTTCGTTTTTTGACTAATCCCACACTCCTTTACCTCTTTTTCCCCCATGTTAAATTCCCATAGAGAAATCAATTTTTCGTAATAAAACCAATATTTGTCCGAATTTCACGAAATAAAAAGAAGGCTCATTCTTAAATTTTCCTTTAATTTAATATTATCGACAATAATATTGTTTTTGAATTGTCTATATGGTCGTAAGATTTGGGCAGCTTTCGTGAAACAGACTATAGTTGTATTTACCACTAAAGCTGTTTATACTATTATTACTGATCCTACTGCTTTTGGGAGGGAGGGGGTGGGGGGCGGGGCGGGATGGCAAGTGATTCTGGTGTGGCGAGGACCTGACATCAGATCAAGATTATTCTGATTTCAGGGCTGAATATATAGTTTTGTTTTATTGTAAATATTCAGTTCTGATTTTTGAATTTTCTCCCAATTTTCTCCCAATTTGTACATGTACTTGAACATGTACATGCACTTACTTGAACATGTATATGTACTTATACAGGTAATTTCTGGGATTTAGTACTAAACCCATTGACGTGATCATAAAAGGTCCAAGTTACACAGTCATTGCATGAATATGTCGCTGATAATAATGGCCCGATTAAAACAGCTCTCCCGTCGAGATAGGACGGCCCTTATCAGCAGACGACGACCTCCAGTATTGCAAGCAAATTGTGTCGATTAAATCGAATCATATATGTGACCGTACACAGTAGACGTATGCAATTTCCTCGTAATTTATTATGTAAGGTGTGTCTGGAAACAAATACAGGGTTTAACAATTAGAATGCTGGGAACTTAACATGTCGTCTGCTGTTGTTTTATGTTTTCTAGATTTTTCTCATCAAAAACATGGTATCACAGCACTTTAGAATAATTTCCAGAGGATTATAAAGTGCTGTCAGACCATGTTTTTATTGACAAAGAAGGCAACATATAAAACAACAGCAGACGACAATTTTCGTTCCCAGAATTCTAAGTTGTAAGACGGCTGAGATAAGAAAATGACACTCGTAGATAGTCCGTTGTCGTGTTCAGACGTCAGGAAGTACTTGGAAGGGAAATATACAAGTTCTTGAAGTCTACGAGTATACGGAAGTAAAAGTCAAGATCTGCGACTCTTAAAAGTACAGAAGTACTACGAAAACACAGTACTTGAAGTCTACGAGTATACGGAAGTGAAAGTCAAGATCTGCGACTCTTTAAAAGTACAGAAGTACTACGAAAAGACAGTAAGACTTTGTCAACCGTTTGCGGTTGATTAAACTACAGCGATACTACGAAGAGGAAGTTAGACATTGTCAAGCGTTTGCGGTTCATGCATGAGTGCAGTGTTTGCGTGTTTGAAGTACGAGTCTGAACATATTGGTCCGTGAACGTCCAAAGAAGAGACGGTCTAAACACATTCAACCGTTTGCGGTTCGTGAAAGCGTTTATGGTTAGCGCGTTAGAAAGACGAGTCTGAACACATTGATCCACGAACGGTCAGAAGTACGCAGTCTGAACTTATTGAAGAGTACGCTGTTTATGAAAGCCCGGACGGCGACAGTTAGGCGATATTCAAGCCAGCATAAACACTCGTCTATGCACGTATAAGTAGTATATGTCACGTGATGGAGCGACTGGAGAGCGTCTATTCTGGAATGGTATGTCTTTGATAGTTACCAGCTCGAGTCCGTCCAACCCACCAACCAGTCTCGTGAACACACGCTTTTAACCCTTTCATCCCTATGTAACTGGAATGGATTTTGATATGTTAAATTTGCAGCCAATCCAATCATCACAAAGACTAGTCCATTTATGAAAAGGGGGTGCCTTTGTTCTCAAAAATATTAAAATTACTTTCAAAAAAGTGCAGATCCAGAGACGGCTCGATACGAGCCGGCTCATCTGTATATGCACTGTTTGCATAAACCGATATAGCGGGCGTTCGGGTTCAAATGGTTAACAAAATGCAGTGATCCGTGGACGAATCTGGCCGACTCCATTAGTGAGCTAGGCCCCATCTTTCGTTGACATCCTTCAATTCCTAAACAGTTTACCACAACCAGACGGCCATTTATTCTTAAAATGCGGCAAACCAATACAGTAATCTGCTCTGTTTTGGGTTGTTGTGTTCTTCACAACATTATAGGAATGAATGGCCTTTTTGTGGAATTTATTGGGGTATAAACTTGGAAAAGTCGCGAGAATACTGGACGAAGGCCGGAAGGAGCCTAACCATAACCCCAAAAGGCCATTCATTCCTTATAATTCCAGCATTTTAAATAAATTCATCAAGAAAATGTGTTTATTTTCCGTTTTCTTAAGAATTATTTTAACTGCGCCTCACGGTTACGGAAAGTAGTTCGGCGTGGGAGTTTACTGGGATATAAATTTTGGACAGAGACTTGCTACGGGCCAATCAAATGTTAGGGAATTGTGTAAATATTTTTGTGCTGGAATTATAACAACAATTTCAAGCTTAGTAAGTCATACAGAGCTGGTTTTATTTTAGCCGTTTTTTTTAAATAAAAATACTCCAGGCTATTGAAATGGAGACTGGCGGACTGGCGGGCGGCATCCAAGTACAAGGTTAAGTTTTCGTGTTTTGTTCATTTCTCTTACTAGACCACCTAGAACCGCAGGTGTTTGGATAGGTGGTCAGAATGTTGGTGTCATTTGGGTAGATTTGGGTGGATTTCGTTGGTTTTGGATAATGTACATTGTTTTTGTCGAGCCCGCTTGCGGAAAGCGAGACATAGTGATCACAATGACGTCCAGGAGTCCATGCGTCCGTGCGTGCGTGCGTGCGTCCGTCCGAAATCTGCGTTAAAGTTTATAAATACCTTATATCTCTGCAGTCCTAAGTCACATTTACTTGAAACTTCATATACTTATTAGTCATCATCCATATATTCATGCTGTATCCCAGTCATGCGGCCCCTGTGCCCAAGGTCAAGGTCAAATGACTTAGAAGTTTGCGTTCCGAAATCTGCTTTAAAGTTTTTAAATACCTTATATCTCTGCAGTCCTAAGTCACATTGACTTGAAACTTCATATGCTATTAGTCATCATCCATATATTCATTCTGTGTCCCACTCATGCGGCCCATGTGCCCCTATGTCAAGGTCAAATGAATTAGAAGTTTGCGTTAAAGTTTCTGTCAAAGTTTGCGTTAAAGCTTTCACATGTAACCGTAAGTCAGATTTGCTTGAAACTTTGTATGCTTATTGGGCATAAAACTTCAAATAAATACACTCTAAGACCATCAAATGCCTCGGCGGGCTCGACATGCGGGCCGTGGCCATCCTCATGTTTAACTAGTAATGCTCAATTAGTACACACGACTGAAATCGTCAATTACCTACACATTCACCGTTCCGAACTTTCGGGTCCCTTTCTTATTGTCAAATACCCACGTTTATTCGTTCTTATACGTGTAACTCGCGGAAGGTGACGTAACTTGTATGTTGGTAACAATGCACCTAAACCACCAGAGATACCGAAATAACAAGTAAAACACCGAAATACATGTAGTAACCGTTCTTCACGAACCTGTGCCTAGAACCACCATACTTGCACAACTTCATAACCAACGGGTGCCCATCACATACCACTATCCAACATGCGACCTTTTTTTGGACATTAACATATTTTGTCTTTGTAATCGACGTAGCCATTGTCAAATGCTAAGGTTTCGTGTTTAGGACGATTTCTCTGTTACTGTACCACATAGGACCACCATACTTGCACAACTTCATAACCAATGGGTACCCACCACATAGAGAATACCAGGGCCCGGTTGCTAAAAGATTATGTTAGCTTAACAGACTGTTAAATCCTTAGCATTGCTAAGGATTTAACAGTCTACAAAGCTAACAGAGGTTTTGAGCAACCGGGCCCAGGCTAGTGTTTTTTGATATCAAGTTTATCAGGCAAGGCTAGGAAACGCGTAGGAATTCCGAGGCTTGCCGAGCAATTCCTACAGTTTCCGAGATAGCCTGATAAACTTGATATCAAAATACACTAGTCTGGTATTCTATTTATCAGGTAACCTTTTATGCGCGAAAATGATCACAGATGACGTCGTTATCTATGGACAGAACGCGGACTTGTCATTACACTCACGTCATTCGGTAACGTCACGTGACGTCATCCGAGCAACGGAACGTCAGTTTCCACTTCGTTGTAACCCGGATGTTTGTATCAGGGCAATGCCTGATACAACACTATGTTATCAGTCAGTACGTATTCGGTCAATGCAGTGCAGGTTACCTGATAAATACCACTATCCAACTTGTGTTCTTATTTTTTTACCTTGACCTATTTTTTCCGCATAATCGACCATTTTCAATGTTAAGTTTTCGCGTTTAAATCTGATTCTCACTTACTATATCGTCTAGAAACACCATACTTGCATAACTTCATAACAAGACGGGTGCCCACCATAATTATATCACTATCCAAAATTTGGCAATTTTCGACATTAAGTTTTCGCATTTAGATCCGTTTCTCACTTTCTGTACCACCTGTAGCCGATTTCATCAACATTGCAAAGTATACTGATCTAGCAAAGTATACTTTGAGGGAGTAATCATTTATTTTTCCCAAAATGCATGATTTCATATAGAACTAACCACTGCATACATTTGATGATTAAAAGTTTGCAGACTTATTATACTGAATTTATTACATTATAATGTAATAAATTCAGTATAATAAAAAATAATAAATTTATCCTTAAATTGAAAATTTCTCCCTCAAAGTATACTTTGCTAGATAAGTATACTTTGCAATGTTGATGAAATAGTCTACTGGTGCCACCATACTTGCACAGCTTCATAACCAATGGGTGCCCACCACATACCAATATCCATTATCTCACCTGTTTTACCTTTACCGATTTTTCCCGCGTAATCAAAATAGCCATTTTCAATGTTAAATTGGACAACATTCATCAGACAGCACAGATGTTCACTCGTATCTTGTACTAATACATGTATGCCAGCCTGCAACTGCATGTAGGTTTTCTCGTACACTGGCTTCGTTTGTCATCTTTCGCCACTGACAGTTGTCACTTTCAATCTTGGTCACACTAACATTAATAGCCAATTATATGTTATCCAATTGTCTATGCATTAAGGAAAACAAATATTGATTTCGAAAAAAAATCCAGAAAACAATTCCTTAATTTATGTAGAACGTTAACACAAACTACCGAGCTCACGCTTAATTTATTTCCACATAAGTCTTGACTATTTCGTCAGTCCACCCACCATGTGTATAACGGCCAGCGATGGGAAGTGATCGAACATCATGCCTCGATCTGTTTACGGGTGGTAGGTGTTTGTGCACATGCATATTCTAATAGTAAGTACATGTATGCCAATTACATGTTATTATATGTTGTCGAATATCAGCTTGATTATTTTGCTAAAAACACCAATTGTTCTGTGCGACATGTTAAATAGAAACAAAAAGGTACCATTCTGTTTCGATGCAAGACGAGATAATTTGGCGGACATCTTGGATCTACCCATTTGCACTTCACACCTGTCAATATATTGTTGTATTACATATCAAGACATCGGTTTTCTACAGTTCATGTTGTGAACCGGCATTTTAGTAGTATAATACTAATACTAACTAGAGCAGCTGAAGCTGCATCAACGGTTTGAGGCTTGATGTACTGACAAACGTACACTGGCAAAGTGATTAGAAGACATTGCCAATGACGAAAACATATGAAACTCAAAAAAAATTGATGCAATTCCAATGAAATTGAAAAAATAAAGTTTTGTATTTTCAGAATCGCTTGACTATCCTAAGCATTTTTCATTATATAACGTTCTACGAAATGTGTACCGTTAACCCCCTAGTCTGACATTGAAGTTGAGACGATTCTAAAGCACTCACAGCATGTCAGTTCGTATATAAAATGAAAATTGTTTAAGTTCGAGTCCAAATCTAAATCTCCACGTAACTCGTTCCATTTGGTGATTTGGTCGCCAATATTAACCACTATATCTCTCTCTCTGTACTGCCTGTCCCTCAGACATTTCGCCTTTTTTTTGGCCGACGCCGTTTCATACAATTTCCGTCCTGGACGTTTCGACATGTTGATATTCTTGTTTACATATTGGGAAGCCGACTGGCGCGTAGTATACTGCGCATGCGCACCGCAAGCCGTGATGTGAAAGTCGTCGTCCACGCACATTATCAAAATAGACTGTTACCGCCGCGCGTCGCTAACAGTAAATTGATAATTAATAAATGATTATATTTGTATAGCGGGCACTCGTAATGTTTAGAACTGGTGGAATAGTGACATAATTATACACTTATTTAATTCCTATAAAGAACAGTTTTGTGCCTACTGCGTGGCATGTACCTTTAACAAACGCTGGTCAGTGGTCGCATAGAGGTTAACACGCGAAGTGTGCCATCCAACTCTAGACAGTGACCTCATGAACTTAACACGTTGCTAAGATCAAAGGATTTAGCCGCAGCCACAGGCATTCGGCCTGTTTCGCTTTCATCGGTATAATTATCATGATTATGTTGAACAACAAAGAAAATAAAAAAAATGAAAGAACCAAACTTCAAATGCTACAACTCTCTCATTTGGGCAGATAGCCAAAAACTACCAGCGAAGCGGAGATAGAGAATTTTGTTGGCTTTTTAATGGAAAAAAAAATATTTGAAATCGGTTAGATAATAACAAAGTTATGAACATTTAAAATTTGAAAAATTGAAAAAAAAACACTTCAAATGCATGTAGCTCTCTCATTTGAGCAGATAGCTAAAAACTACCAGTGATGCGGAGATAGAGAATTTTATTGCCTTTTTAATGGAAAAAAAAATATTTGAAATCGGTTGAATAATAAAAAAGTTATGACCATTTCAAATTAAAAAAAATGAAAGAACCAAACTTCAAATGCCTACAACTCTCTCATTTGGGCAGATAGCCAAAAACTGCCAGTGAAGCGGAGATAGAGAATTTTGTTGGCTTTTTAATGGAAAAAAAATATTTGAAATCGGTTAGATAATAACAAAGTTATGAACATTTAAAATTTGAAAAATTGAAAAAAAACAAACTTCAAATGCATGTAGCTCTCTCATTTGAGCAGATAGCTAAAACTACCAGCGATGCGGAGATAGAGAATTTTATTGGCTTTTTAATGCAAACAAAATATTTGAAATCGGTTGAATAATAAGGAAGTTATGACCATTTCAATTTTTTTTAAAAACTTCAAATGCCTACAACTCTCTCATTTGGGCAGATAGCCAAAAACTACCAGCGAAACGGAGATAGAGAATTTTGTTGGCTTTTTAATGCAAAAAAAATATTTGAAATCGGTTAGATAATAAAAAAGTTATGACCATTTCAAATTTGAAAAATTGAAAAAAACCGTCCAAGTTTGAAAGACAATAGAATCAGAACAATTCAAGCCATTGCTCTGAAAAATATCATCTTCTGTGCGGATGAATGTCCCGCGTGACGCTGTCGAAAAATTATGTTGCTGAGATTACTGTACAAATTGGAAACTGTTTTCAAAGACCACCCGTTAAAATAAAATAAAAATCTGAAATTGTTGATTTTTTTCATTTTTCTCAATTTCACATGTCATAGCTCTCTCATTTGAGCAGATAGCCAAACATTGTCAGCGAAGCGAAGATAGAGAATTCTCGCAGCTTTACAATTCAAAAAGAATTTTTGAAATCGGTTGGAAAATAAGGAAGTTATAGGGAATTATATGATATATGACGTCACTTCCGGTTTCGTAGAAAGTGACGTCATGAGAATTCTGAAAATTGCGTTATTCTCGTCTCACTGTTGATGCGAATCGGTATGCAAAATTTGAAGTCGATCCGACCAGCGGTTTGGGCTGTAGACTGAACGGCTGAATAAAAAAACAAAAAAAAAAAAAACAAAAAAAAAAAACAACGAATACAATAGGTTTTCGGCGCAGCTGAAAGCCGCCTCAAACCTAAAAAGAAAAAAAAAACCAACGAAAACAAAAGGTTTGAGGAATCAAATTCCTCAAACCTAACTAGAGCAGCTTGAGCTGCATCAACGGTTTGAGCCTGATGTGTAACTAAGCTTTAGCCCAAGGTGTAAACTATCGGTTGCAAAAATAATTTCTGAAGTTTTAGAATGAACAGTCCAACATTATTGTGTTCGCATCATCACACCGATGTGGGGCCGGTTAGCTTAGAGGTAGAGCGATGGACTCGGAGCGAGGGATACCGGGTTCGATCCTCAGCCAAAGTTTTAGCTAAAGGACTGAAATATCGACTACAGCAAAAACAATTGAAATCGAATGATAAAAAACGAAGCTGACGTCACATCCGTTTGCTCTATTTTGAAAACTTGAAAAAATACGTTCATCTTTGACATCGAATAGAGCCGTAAGTAGTCAATATATAGCTCTAAAAATTATCATCTTTCATGCGGCTGACACTCCCCTATCACCCTGGCAAGACATTATGTTACTGACAGTACTGTACAAATTTGAAAACGTTTGTAAAGACCACCCGTTATCAGCCGAAATTCGGCAAAATCGTTGAAAAGTATGTACATTTTTCAACTTCAAATGCATATAGCTCTTTTATTTGAGCAGATAGCCGAGAACCGTCAGCGAATCTGAGATAGGGAATTTTGTCAGCTTTCCAATGCAAAAAGAATTCTTGAAATCGGTTGGAAAATAAGGAAGTTATAGGAAGTATGACGTCACTTCCGTTTTCGTGGAAAGTAGCATTAAAAGATATCTGAAAATCTCTGAGTCTCTGCTCACACTTGATCCGAATCGGCATGCAAAATTTGAAGTCGATCCGACCAGCGGTTTGGTGTAGATGGAGGGAGCCCGTAAGTCAGCGGATGATTATTTTTCGATAGTTATCGCCCTTAAATTGCAGTTTACGCCATTTGTAAATACACCTAATAAAACGGAAATTAAATATGTGCAATATCCCGCCAGTGAAGTTTTCGTTTGTTTTTCACCATAGGCCGGGCACAAAGCGGGAAAGTTTTAGCTAAAGGACTGAAATATCGACCGCAGCAAGAAATTTTGAAATCTATTGATAAATAACGAAGCTGACGTCACATCCGTTTGCTCTATTTTGAAAACTTGAAAAAAATACGTTCATCTTTGACATCCAATAGAACCGGAAGTAGTCAAGATAGAGCTCTGAAAATTATCATATTTTATGCGCCTGACACTCCCCTATCACACTGGCAAGAAATTATGTTGCTGAAATTACTGTACAAATTGGAAAACGTTTGTAAAGACCACCCGTTATCAGCCGAAATTCGGCAAAAATTCGGCAAAATCATTGAAAAGTATGTACATTTTTCAACTTCAAATGCCTATAGCTCTCTTATTTGACCAGATAGCCGAGAACTGTTAGTGAGTTCGAGATAGAGAATTTTGTCAACTTTCCAATGCAATTGATTTTTTTGAAATCGGTTAGAAAATAAGGAAGTTATAGAAAGTATGACGTCACTTCCGGTTTCGTGGAAAGTGGCATTAAGAGATTTCTGAAAATCTCTAAGTCTCGACTCACACTTGATCCGAATCGGCATGCAAAATTGGAAGTCGATCCGACTAGCGGTTTGGGCTGTAGACTGAACGGCTGAATAAAAAAAAAAAACAACAACAAAACAAAAAAACCCAACGAAAACAATAGGTTTTCGGCGCAGCTGAAAGCCGCCTCAAACCTAATAATAATAGAAACAAACATATATAGAGAATAGCAGGTTAGTGCCGTGAATGGGAAAACATATCTGCGAAGGTTTAGGAAACGAGATGGGCGAGGCTCTACCGAGCACATCCCGTTTCCGTGCCGCGCCAAACATTTTTTCCAATTCACGGCACTAACCTACTATCTTATTTATCCCGTCAACACCTACAAATGGCTTAAAAATGCAAAAAAATAACCCCAGTCACCGCACATATTCATACGCAGTGATTAGGTCGTATTGTCAGGATTTCACGGCACCGTGTTTCACACATACGCACTGTGTTGACGGGATAAGTATATGTTAATCGTACGAACGAACAAAACAACAACCAAATCACGACAAGATGGCCGCCAAGATTAAGATTGATCATCTACATTTTGTGGACACAGTGTATCATTTTACGCCTCGAAGCTGGTACAGCGGAACTTCTCTGTAGTGGACATCATCGGAGTTACCTATGGTCTTCTGCTAGGTTCCACTGCATTTTTCCAACCATGAGAAAATGCATCAACATTGAACACAGTTTAGGCTTTAGTTTGACGGTTTAGAGATGTTTTACTGTATATTTAATTGCGCCAACAAGACCGTGGCTTCTATAGCCAGTTCGTTGGTTGTTATCCGGAGGTGGTAGTTCATCATTTTTGAGGCAACATACTGTGAACAAAACTGTCATTCGTACGACATTCTGCGTTGTTTTTAAAACTTTATTAAATAACGAACTGGTGGGGTCTACACCAAATGCCGCTGCCAACCGGTATTGTATACAATTCACAACGTCTGAAGTAGTGGATGATGGTCGGACGAATGTGACGGCGTAAATTAGGTACGTTTTTATCTTTTGCTCCTTTATTACCCGGGAGTTGAATTGGGTTATTGCCCATTATGGAAGTAGTAAGAATATTACTGATCCTACTGCTTTTGGGTGGGGCCAAGTGATTCTGGTTTGGCGAGGACCTGCCATCAGATCAGGATTATTCTGAGTTCAGGGCTGAATATATAGTTTTGTTATTGTAAATAGTCAGTTCTGATTTTGGGATTCCCCCCTCCCCCTATTTGTACATGTACTTGAACATGTACTTGTACAGGTAATACATATATATACTAAACCCATTGACCCGGCCTTAACTGAGATTAGCTGTTGATAGGCCGTTAAACCCCAACAAACAAAAACAAAAACGTCTAAAGTTAATGTTGAATAATTAAAAAATTACCCAACCCACCCACTTCGATATGTATCAAAGTCGTTGGGTGGGGTAACATTTTGAATGATTAAAAAATTACACCCGCCAGCTTCGATATGTATCGAAGTGGGTGGGTAGAGTAACTTGTTGAATGATTAAAAAAAATACCCCACCCACCCACTTCGATATGTAGTGGCTGGGTGGGGTAACATTTAAATGATTAAGCACGTGGGTGCGTGGGGTAACATTTTGAATGATTCATTTTCCGATTCCTAGGTCAGAGCTTTCACCTGTGAACCGATTCAGACAATTCGATAAATCACTAGTCGGATGTTAAATAATCTTAATACATGTATATGTGTTTGGTTAACCATTTACTGATAACCGATCGTGTTTGATTTAGGCAGAGGTCATCTTGATTTTTACATTTGAATAACGCATTCCACATGTCTGTATGCAGATAACACATACCCCTACATACAACATAGACTGTGAACTTTTATAGATCACGTGGTCTCAGTTTAAATTAACCCATGTAACCTGCGTAAACGCCGAACAATTCTGGTTACAATCCAATATTCGATTAATCTAATCAGGCTGTTCACTGTTGTTGAATAATTATGGGATGGTGTATGAACATTAAATGTAAAAACGTGCTTAAACTTACAAACCGTTTTTTCTGGCTGCTTAAATATGCAAATAAGCCAAGTCTAATATACTGTCTGTTTCACGAAACCTGCCCAAATTTTACTGCCAAAAACAATGCAAAAACAATATTTTTTTCGTTTTTCGATAATGTTAAATTTTATCAAAATTTAAGAATGAGCCTTCTTTTTATTTCGTGAAATTTGGTCTATTATCGATTTTATTGCAAAAAAAATAAATTCCCCATGTTAAATCCCCATAGACATCTTCACAGAGTATTTTATCCCCCGTGCGTATGTGCCGTGAAACACGGTGCCGTGAAATATGTTTGATATCCTGTCCATACGACCTACTCACTGCGTACATGTGCGGTTGCTGAAGTTATTTCTTTGCATTTTAAAACCATTTGTATGTGTTGACGGGATACATAGAATAGTAGGTTGGTACCGTGAATGGAAAACAATATCTGGCGCGGCACGGACACGGAATGGATGTGCTCGATAGAGCCTCGCCCATCCCGTTTCCTAAGCCTTGCCAGATATTTTTTCCATTCACGGCACTAACCTACTATTCTCTATATTTTAGACCTTTCATACCCGTGCTGTGATGGGAGGCTAAGGCCGTGATTGATATATCAAACCAACAGTAGCCATAACCAAGGTGTATGATCACGTGGTACTAACAACAACAACAAGTACTGATTCAAATTACGTATTCTTTTATAATGTCCTTATTACGTAACGGATTTTGATGAAATATGGCGCATCAAACGCGTCTTGTTAGGCTGCATTTGGTGGTCTCTGTACGTTGGCCCAAACTTATGTGGGTAGACACGGAAATAGATTCTTCGCAAATACGACATAGGTCGGTGCCGAACTCCCTGGACGACCAAATGCAGCCCATGAAGACGCGTTTGCTGCGCCATATTTCATCAAAATCCGTTTCATATTAAGACAAATATCAAATAATACTTACTTTGGAGTGTGCGACATTGTTGTTGTTGTAACCACGTGATCATGCACGTTGATAATGTACAATTGTGCATTCACAAGTATTGACCAATCATAGCGTCTCGATCAAAGCTTCCTGTTAGATAAGGCCACTCAGACGGACATGTCCTCAGGCCACAACTATTCGCTAACTCCGCTATTGTTGATATTAAATGTTCATATCGTCAATCATATACCTAGCTGTGACTGGAGAAATGAGGCTTATGGAGTTTGCGGCCAGTCTAGCTCCGCATATATGATAAATAGGGCTTATGACAGTTGATGATAACTGCGTCCATCGTCAATCGTACATATGTGGCTGTGACTGGAGAAATATAGCTTGTAACATTTGCGGTCAGTCTAGCTCCTGATATGTGACTGGATAAAGAGGGCTTCTGACATTTGCGGCCTGTCTAGAGAAATGTCCATTTGTCCCGTTCATTTCTTCATTCACCACTCATTTAAGATCGTCTACAGTGTATATACAATATGGAAGACATGTCGATGTCCCCATGTAATACATGTCGTAACGCGTGTATGTCAATATGTAATATACATAACATGTGTTCAAATAGTAACACAGGTCAGATAATAATTTAATGTAGAACTAATGCAGTTACACAATATGGCAAAACCGGGCTAAAACATTTCTGACTTGTGTAGATCCTGATAAATATGCGCAATCATGCACAGTACTCGCCGGAGGATTAATGTGTAGCAATTAATCAACTAGCTAAAGCCAAACAAATCCCCCCCCCCCCCGCCCAAAAAAAAATCATCCGCGAGTCATGTGAATGCTAAAGCTGATCTGTGGCTACATATGTTTGGCAGGCCGTGAATAACACACCAGTATTTGTGAGAGAGTGTATCACGATCATGTGTACATATACATGTATGTTACCACATACCAGATTAGATTAATGTGTCGCTTTTCTTTTCGAATATGAAATAAATGAACGGGACGTGGTTTCAATATTTATTCACGACATGCATATCAATAAATCAATATTTTGATATCAATAAGTGCCCCATTTTACTATTTATTCGGTAGTTTTTGATATGAATAATGCGAGTGTTCGATATAAAAAAGCATTTATATATATTTGCCTTTTATTGTATAAATATTTTTCCAAAGATGTTAGAACAATGTAGGTCATAAATAGCAGTCACGTGACTTGACTACATACTTTACGCACTGCATTACCGGTTTCATCGCTACATGCATCCAGATTGCATAGCAGCTTGTTTTCCAGGGGCGGATCTGGAGGGGGGTGTGGGTATCCGGGGTTGCAACCCCCCGTTCAGCCACGTAGTTTACATAGATCACAGTTTACCACCAGTTGGAGTCTGAATTTAAATGCCGTAAAACACAGGAAAGTGCATTTCGAAGATCTCGAAAATAGGACAACCCCTTAGTTGCGAACGGTAACTCTTGCAATTACTCCCGTACCGTAGAGTAGATTGCCAGAGTCACCTTCGTAACTAGACAACCCCTCCCCGTTTCCCAAATGCTTAATCCGCCCCTGTTTTCCTATCTTATAATGGGTGGTGAAAGACAAAACTTTCCTAATTCAATACATTAACCTTTACGCGGATTGTTCGATGGGTAACGCAATTTTATTTGCTGGGTCACATTCAAATGAATTTAATTGATACGCCATCAAATATAGCCTCATCTGATAAGTGAAAGTGAATGAGTTTAACGTCTCAGCAACTGCTATTATATGGTCATATAGAGACTGGACCATAGTTGAAAGATGGTGTCCGCACATCAGTAGCCGATTTCATCAACATTGCAAAGCATACTTGTCTAGCAAAGTATACTTTGAGGGAGTAATCATTGATTTTTCCCGAAATGCATTATTTCATATAGAACTAACTACTGCATATATTTGATGATTAAAAGTATGCAGAATTATTATACTGAATGTATTACATTAGCACAGCCAAAATGGCTGTGATAATGTAATAAATTCAGTATAATAAAAATTAATAAATTTATTCTTAAATTGAAAATTTCTCCCTCAAAGTATTCTTTGCTAGATAAGTATACTTTGCAATGTTGATGAAAGTCTACTGGATGTATTGTAGGGGTTATATATGTTTGGTTCAACATTTAGAAATGTCATTAATATATATAATGTTTATTACCGGGTACACATATTCGTACTATTTCGTATTATTTGAATGACGGAAATCAATAGTCTTGAGGTCAGGCGTTATAACCGCGTTTTCTCAAAATATTAACACAATTCGATATTTATTCAAAGGAAGACGTTTAATGTTAAAAACTTTTGGAATAGTTTTTAATTAGGTATATATTTAATTTCCGTAACAATATGTTTTTTTTTGCATAATTTGAGGGCACCCGCCGTTTAAGTTTCATCCGACAAACCAGTGGGATGGAAATAGTATGCAAGTATTTTTCACGCCTAGGATGAGGATTGAACTCACAACATCTGGTTTGCAAGTCCAATGCCATACCCCTAGGCCACGGCCCATCTCAGTTCATAAAGCTCGGGTGATCGTGTGGCTGAACTCTTGCTCAACATGGACTGAACGCTCAAAGGCCGGTAGACATGAGACACGTTATGCGATTTTGTACCTTCGGACATCTGCGTAATTTCATTAAATACGTTTAGAAAATTTACAATATTTTTCATAAATAAAGTCAAAAGTTGACAACATTTTCAGAGTACATGCGGAATATAATTACGCATGTACTCTGAAAATATTGTTAATTTTTGACGTCATTTACAGAAAATATTGTAAATTTTGTAAACGTATTTCATGAAATAACGCAGATGTCCGAAAGTACCAAAATCGCTTGGCTTGTCTCATATGAGTATTTGATCCCGTCAACACATTGCGTATGTTCCGTGAAACATTTTTGATATCCTGTCAATACGACATAATCACTGCGTATGGATATGTGCGGTTCGATTATCCGATTTTGAGGATGAGGCTGGGATTATTGCATTTTAAAGCTATTTGTAGTGTTTACGGGATAAATAGAATAGTAGGTTAGTGCCGTAAATGCGAAAAATATCTGGCGCGGCACGGAAACGGGATGTGCTCGGCAGAGCCTTGCCCATCCCGTTACCTATACATTGCCAGATATTTTTTTCCATTCATGGGACTACCCTACTATTCTCTATAGCTATTGTTTTGGCACAAATCACACGAGGGTGGAATAATAACAACAGGAAACTACAACCTGCGATAATCTTGCCATTATTTGTTTTCTGATCCTGAGCTGTGTTACAGCTCGGGCTTAGACATCAACTTACTGGATTATCGTAATGATAAGCTAGTTGGCATTGCCAATAATATGTTCAGAAAGGTTGGTAATCTGGGCAAGATTGATGCAGGCGGTTCTGTAAATACAATATCTACCCATTCAATAGTTTAACATTACACATGAATAAGGAATGCATTGCATAAATATGGCGACAGAGGAAAATGAGAGCTGAAACCTGCGTGCGCATGTAAGTAATGGTTATAGTTCATATATTGGATTGTTAATAATTACTTTATTAAAAATCCAATATGTGAACTATAACGTACTTATTGTTTACCAGCCCAGTGGCGAAGCTCAGCCCCTAACAGTGATTGAGAATCGCTATACTAGCATGTGATTGGCGGTGTGACACGAATTGAGCGCGTGTGTGGGCGGTAATATGCTTTGCGTCTCGTGAACTGATGACAACAATGCATACAATCAGTTATAAATAGAACGCTGAAAATTTATGAGCAATTTAATACATATTTGCGAAAGCGTCGCAATATGTGACTAATTCAGACGAATTGCAGTTCTTTCATTGGTCGAGAAATTAGAGAAAACAATAAAAAAAAATTTGTTAGTCATATAACTTCTTTTAACATTTCAGTCAATAATGAATAATAGTCCTGTAAACTACATATAATAAAATACAAGTTATTGACTTACACTCATACAAGCTTCCAGTTATATAAACAAATACATGTTTATTACATACAATGGGCATTTCACAGGTTAATAACACAGTGTAATAAAAATTAGTATCACATGAAAATATTGTTATTCCGTGCTGTAACCCATTTCATAAATGTGATATGACACACGTGTAATAACAGTTAGAGCGAATTTGATCGGCCGCATCACCCTAATTATGAGTTCGTATTTTGCGACAACGTTATGTCAAATGAATAAAATGGAAACTTATTCACAGTATTAGAGGTACATGTATGTCTACAACTGTCTGTCGGGTCTATATAATAATGTATAAATGCTTGCACCCTTCTATTGCGTGCATTATACTACCCTGCCTGGTCGCGTGTGCTTGGGCTGTATTTTATATTATTGTACGTTATACAATTATTGACTTTTGAGGAGGTGTACACAAGATTTACGGACCCAAGAAGTTTCGAAGGTCCGTAAATCTCGTGTACATCGACTGAAAAGACAATAATTATTTTATTAAATGACTTATGGTTTTGCTGAAACCCGACTGAAATGTATGTACACGTTTCCTTCAGTGTGCATCCTCTGTTGTTGTTTTATTGTCAAGTGCGAAGTACATCTGTAAGCGTGTTGCTGATTGGATGATACTGTTTGCGTAGTTTTGTTCAATTGGCTCGTCGTTGCACCGTGTCATGTTTTCGTTGCGTGATCAGTGACTCGTGCATCCTGTAGCCTATTTCACCAATATTGCAAAGTATACTTATCTAGCAAAGTATACTTTGAGGGAGAAATTTTCAATTTTAGGATAAATTTATTATTTTTTATTATACTGAATTTATTACATTATCACAGCCATTTTGACTGTGGTAATGTAATACATTCAGTATAATAATTCTGCATACTTTTAATCATTAAATATATGCAACGGTTAGTTCTATATGAAATAATGCATTTCGGGAAAAATAAATGATTACTCCCTCAAAGTATACTTTGCTAGAAAAGTATACTTTGCAATTTTGATGAAATCGGCTACAGGTCAATATCACATTTAGGATATCACTCTCAAGCGAGACGAGTCCGAGACTGATATTCAAGTGAATATCATATACATGTATGTCCGCAATCATGTGACCCTCTATTGGGCAATCTCATTGGCTTGACTTCTCAGTCATATAATAATGTATAATATTTACTACAATTATGTTATTATTTGTAGACTGGGATGGACATTCTATAGGGTCCCATCACTAGCTGATACATTCATTGGTGGACTTTATGTAGCGCGTGTGTACAATTGTATACAGCATGCTTAAAGTTCATCTACGACTGCACTGACGCTCGCTATCTTGGCGCCGATCTGGTTGAGGTCCGCGACGATAAGTTAGCAAACACACTAAAAAAAAAAAACTCGCACTATTTAGTGCGCTCTGATCAACATATGTCACCATACTTTTGTCTGAATAGGTATCAAACGCCAATACTGATACGCACGTTTGCACTATCTTATCCACTGATTCATATCACATGCATGCCGATAAACAAGAACGTTATCTGAAAGTAGTCCCAACTCTCGACAGATAAATATACATTTTAGAAACAAAAGGCTCGATAGAAAGTAGTTCCATAGTCCTATTAAATTAAGTCCTGTAGCGGATTTCACCAACATTGCTAATATACCTATCTAGTTAAGTATAAGGGAGTAATTGTTGTGTTTTTTTACAAATGCATTATTTCATATAGAACTAGCGACTGTTTATATTTGATGATTACAATTATGCAGAATTATTATGCTGTATTTATTACATTATCACAGCCATTGGTTTGGTTACAATTTGTTTTCATTAAATAAAGATAATTAATTTATGCATAAATTGAAAGTTTCTCACTCAAAGTATACTAAGCTCATGTTTCTTAGCTTCTTGGTTCAGTTCAAGTCGAAGCTCGGCGGAATCCACCGAGCTTCGACTTGAACTGAACAAAGAACGTCACGTGTTGCAGAAATATAGGACTATAGTTTACTGATAGCAAAAACCAAAGTTAAATACCTGCTTTCGATTGATACGTTTTATCGTCGGATTCAATTCGACATGAGTATCATTTATTAAGTTCGGTAATTTCCCGAATCCAACGTCGAGATAGCAGACAATTATCGGTCTATTGTATATATATTCGTATTTAAGCAAAGCCAGTGTGATATTTCATTTAATGACACATACATATACGCGACCAGTGCATGCGTAGGAGCTTCATGTGGAATTCGACTTATCATTATATGAATTGCATGGACATGTAGTAATATGTGTACGGACGAATGTTTTAAAATGTTTGGTTAATAATAAACAATTAGAAGAACGTTCATCCATTGTTCGGTTAAAATCGTAAGGCTGTTTGTGAACAGCTATGGAATATATCAGAAATCAGAAAGTTTCAACTAAATTAGGATAACCGATGATTGTGTGTAGTTTGTATATAAATTGTATAACGTTCGCATTTACCGGCAGGCAGGAAACATAAAACAAAAGAAAAAAGAAAACAATTATTCGCTGTATGTGGGAATCGAACTACGATCGTGCACAACTAGTTTTAAGTATAGTAATTTGGAGGCAACCAACGAAATTTGTCTTTCAGTGACGTTGTATAATACGTTACGGCATCGAAGGACATAGAAGTGAACAATTCAATGATTTGATTAAAGCAATCGCTCGTTTTAAGTTATTGCAGCAAATATACATCACACATCGATGTCAGATTGTTTCCAAGAGGTTTCAACATACCATACTTATTTTTTTATTAGTTGTTTCATTGTCATTTTGATATACTACAAGTTATATTATGCACACACAACTACATCTAATAACCATGTCCATGCAACTCTCATGACTCCAACTATTATATTACATGACCGCCTCAGCTATTCTTGCCTATATTTGTCTATTTTCTTTATTACAAAATACTTGAATATAGTGCATGAAAGCAAGCAGCTTGATTGGCTGAGCCTGAGCTGTGCTACAGCTCAGGCATAGCCAATCAAACTGCTTGATTGCGCGTTGATATTGCCAATATATGTTCAGAAATGTTACATATATGGACGTATAGGGGCAACACAACGCGGACGGTGGTGTACATAAGCTTCGATGTTTTCTGCAAGGATTTGATCGTGACCTGTTACTTTCATGTGCTTGTTGCATTGGATACATTTGTTCTTATCCAAAAAAAATCGTCCACTGTGACACGAAACGAGGAACTACATGTACTTGTGAGGAATGATTGATTTTGTTTCGTGAACATTTAATGAGCAAATGAGACACGGAGTTGATAGACAACGTTACCATGGTACGTCTCGTAAGATCAATGCAAACAGGATACATTCGATACGTGATGTTCATCTACGTATTTGAGATTGAGTAGTGTAGACAGTACCAACAAAACGACACCACTACCTTCGTTATCAGCATGTCCAGTTTCAGCCCTAAACAGATTTCGGTAAGTGTTGTCCGCCAAGTTAAATAAACGAAATTACTGATTTCATAAGAAACGAGGCTATACCGAGTTTCTTATGATAACAGTCAACGAGTTAATACATATGCGTAATAGAGAACATTATCCCGTCAACACAGTGCGTATGTGCCGTGAAACACAATGCCGTGAAACATTGTTGATATCCTGTCAATACGACATAATCACTTCGTATGAATGCGGTGGCTGGGGTTTTATTTTTGCATTTTACATCCATTTGTAGGTGTTGACGGGAGAAATAGAATAGTAGATTAGTGCCGTGAATGGGAAACAATATCTGGCGCGTAACGGAACCGGGATGTGCTCGGCAGAGCCTCGCCCATCCCGTTTCCTAATCCTTGCCAGATACTTTTACCCATTCACGGCACTAACCTACTATTCTCTATATACACTCAAAGGAGACCCGTGAAAACATGTAAATAAGAAACTAACGCAACACATCATAATACAGTGAACCTATCTAAACCGGACACCATGGGAGGTCCCCAGTACAGTGGGAGGTCCCCAGTACAGTGGGAGGTCCCCAGGGTGTCGGGTTTAGAGATGTTCCACTGTAAATCAGGCATATGAGCATGTCTGGGACATACTTATGTCTAATGCAATCATGCACATGCATTATTATCTGAGATACGTTACCAAGAAACCCAGCAACACGAGATCACATATATTGTATTGGTGTCCGGTTTAGAGAGGTTCCACTGTACACACCTGGAATTAAAATGCGACATACATAACATGGAACAAAAACTATTGTATTTCTGCCGGAGACCACATTTTTACGCTTGCATCATTAAGCGGCTACCATCCTACCGGTCTCAATTCCCTTAAAGACATGCCTACTCAGTAGGCACAAACTGTTATTTATATCAGTGACATCATCTGAGAAATGTTCTGGCAAAATAAACATTCATTCACCATTATCCCACGCATTGATTGGCATTATTATACATTTTATATCAGACCTGACTTTCCACACTGATATCAGGAGCGATAACCGTGTTTCCTTATTACTATTTTATTCTCTGTATTTATGTTTGGTATAAACATATTTTATTCTCTGTATTTATGTTTGGTATAAACATATTTTATTCTCTGTATTTATGTTTAGTATAAACATATTTTATTCTCTGTATTTATGTTTAGTATAAACATATTTTATTCTTTGTATTTATGTTTAGTATAAACATATTTTATTCTCTGTATTTATGTTTGGTATAAACATATTTTATTCTCTGTATTTATGTTTAGTATAAACATATTTTATTCTCTGTATTTATGTTTAGTATAAACATATTTTATTCTCTGATAAACATATTTTATTCTCTGTATTTATGTTTCGTATAAACATATTTTATTAAACATATTTTATTCTCTGTATTTATGTTTAGTATAAACATATTTTATTCTCTGTATTTATGTTTGGTATAAACATATTTTATTCTCTGTATTTATGTTTGGTATAAACATATTTTATTCTCTGTATTTATGTTTGGTATAAACATATTTTATTATCTGTATTTATGTTTGGTATAAACATATTTTATTCTCTGTATTTATTTTTGATTAAATAGTAATTACATCATTTTTATACGACAGTTTTTAAAAAACGGTACGTATTATGTTTTACTGCATGGCGGGTGGGCGGGCGGCTGAAGAAAAAATGCATAGTTCGTGTACGCAACTCCTCCGAAACCGTTCAGTCGATCGATCTGAAACTATACACACGTCTTCTACACATATTGAAGATGTGCACCTTGGTGTTTTTATGCCGAAAAAATATTTTTTAACAAAAATATGTCGAAAATATTATTTTTTCAGGTGACGCATTTAATTAGTAATGTATAAATAATTAAAAAATACCACGACTCATTTGAATACGAAAATAGCCTGATACCAACGCGCGTCACTATCAGTAAAATAAATATTACTAAAATATTATACCTGTATAGCGACCACTCGTAATGTTTAGAACTGGTGCAATAGTGACACAATTATACACTCATGTAATTCCTATAAAGAACATGCTGTGGCTACCGAGTGGGTATGCACATTTAACTTAGCATTTAACTTAGCATTTAACTTAGCATTTAACTTAGCATTTAACTTAGCCATTTGTTTCTACATTATTGTATCCAATTCCCTATCATTTCTACTTTACACTCTACTTTTCTATCTCTGCCTAAATTAGTATACATGTTTAGCACAACGATATGAAGAAATAATGCTATAGACTTGCAAATTCTCAGTAATGTTTATTGCCTTGGTGACAGCTTCACATTTCTGCATCTTCGCTGTCTGGCCCATATTCGACGGGCGTATTGTGTGACTTGCGGCACTCTTGTTCGTATACAAGCAGTGTAAAGAGGATTGGAGCGAACGAATGAACGAACGAATGATCTCATAGAGTTCCTCTCCTTGATTGTATTTGTTGATGTGCAATTGTCATACTTTATAATCTGTCGAAAATATTATTATTTTTCAGGTGACGCATTTAATTAGTATAAATAATTAAAAAAATACCATGCCTTATTTGTATATGAAAATAGCCTGATACCAAAGCGCGTCACTATCAGTAAAATAAATATTACTAAATGATTATATCTGTTTGCCGGGAACTTGTAATTTTTAGAACTGGTGGAATAGTGACACAATTATACACTTACTTAATTCCTATAAAAGAACATGTTGTGCCTACTGAGTGGGCATGTACCTTTAATGTAAGAAATATATAGAGAATACCAGGCTAGTGTCTTTTGATATCAAGTTTATCAAGCAAGGCTAGGAAACGCGTAGGAATTCCGAGCCTTGCCGAGGAATTCCTACCGTTTCAGAGCCGAGCCTGATAAACTTGATATCAAAATACACTAGCCTGGTATTATATTTATTAGGTAACGTTTTATGCTCGAAAATGACCACAGATGACGTCGTATTCTATGGACAGAACGAGGACTTGTTTACGTTGCGTCATTACACTGACATCATTCGGTAACGTCACGTGACGTCATCCGACCAATGGAACGTCAGTTTTCACTTCGTTGTAATCTGGATGTTATATCAGGGCAATGCCTGATACAACAATATGTTATCAGTCAGTACGTATTCGGTCAATGCAGGGCAGGTCCTGATAAACTGTATATCATGTCCTATATATTGTCTTCTTGCCTCAACAGGCGGACACCAATAGTAATGGCTGGCCGCACTTCGCCGGCGCACGTAACAGTTTATTTACGCCGTACAAATCGCTACGAGACACTGGCCACACTAACACCGCATTCCATGCCGATACCACCGACACGAGGAATGATGATGACGCCAGAAGTGACGTCACAGATCAGGACACGGAAGAAAGTCAAAGTGATAGCAGTGAGGATGAATCGGAAGAGTCCACTCCAGAAATATGGTAAATAAGGCCTCCACCTGGTTTTGCATTATCTCGTTTTAGGCGTGGCTGATTTCGAAAATTAGTATTTTTTCGGTAAATGACTCCCAAAGTTGTATGTGCTATATTTCACCATTTTCGCAATCGTCGGCGTCATTTAAATTGGCGGTTATAGATAGGGGGTTGTTGTAGAGAGGTGGCCGTTCCGTGAAGTCCGTATGGTGGCTCGTTAGGGACATTTCGTCTCTGTTTCTTCGTGGCGACGGAACGAAGATTAGCGTGGCGAAGAAACGAAGTTTAATTTTCACCACACTAATTATCGTCTGTTCGATAATTTATCCTAAAATTGAAAATTTCTCCCTCAGAGTATACTTTGCTAGATAAGTATACTTTGCAATGTTGGTGAAATAGCCGACTATAATAAATAACCCATATATTACATGTTACCCAGTGATTTACCGGGATTCTCGAAGGATTTATTTCCGTGACAACATTATACATTGATCTAAGAGCATTTCACATTTTTCTAAGAGCATGTAATATACAATTTATCCACTAACATTTTGAAATACCGGACTTTCCCTTGACATCTGTAAATCCGACAAAGAAACTCGTCCTCCGCACTCGTTTCTTTATCGGATTTCCAAATGTCTCTGGAAATAAATTCGGTATTTCAAAATGGTAGTTAAATAAGCTCTATATTGTATAGGACACAGAGCTCCAGATAAGCTGGGTATTTGCTTAAATACGCAATTAAAATTGCCAAACACCCAATTGAAATCAGAAGTAGCGAGTATCAAAAAGAAATAACAATTTGGTGGTACCTTTATCATGCTGCAGAAAACAATAAACAGACCACAAATATAGCATATTTTTCTTATATCCGTGAAAACACGTCTTGGTATTTCATTAGAATTGTCTCCAAGGAGACAATTCTGATGAAACGCCAATACTTGTTTTCATTTCGAAGCAAGTTATTCAATAATTGCTGTCTGTTGATGTGTAGACAGTAGTGTGATTTTATGTTACCCAATTAAAATTTTGAAATACCCAATTGCTTCAGAAATGATGGAGTGAAACAACTCAATTACTAATTCCTTATCTGGAGCATGGGATATCTGGAGCCCTGGGACAATTTATCTCACGAGTGTGTACATTTTTTTCACGCTAGAAAGCGAGGCTTGCCGAGTTTGCTAACAGATAAAATACACTCACGAGTTTGATAAATCGTTTTATTAAAATGCATTATATCTAAATATAAATAGTTATGCTGGCTCGAGAGTGATTGCGCTATAAAATAAACATTTGCTTTATTTCATAGCTGTATTCCACATGTTATTTTCAACTTACTGTTCCTTGTTTCTCGACCAATGAAAACAAAACATTTCGTCTCAATTAATCGCACATTGCCACGATTTAAATGTTGCATTATGTACATCGTTATATTTATAACTAATGTTATGCCTTGTTGCCGTCATTTCACGAGACGCAAACCATGTTACCACCCATACAATGGGTTATTTAATTTAGTCACTCCAGCCGAACATCCGAAGAGCTTGACTACAGACCACAGGCGAATGGAAAGCGGATGGTTGTTATTGACGATGGCAAGGACGATTTTACCGTCGGCCACGATGACTTACATGAAGCAAGACAGTCGTATGAACAAGCGCCAGAGATACAGTGAGTGTTGGATATACAGAATACGAGGCTACTGTTTTTGATATCAATTTATCAGGCGAGGCTAGGAAACGCGTAGGAATTCCGAGTCTTGCCGACCTGCCTACCGTTTCCAAGCCGAGACTGATCGCCTATTATGACCATTGACAATACGAGGCTATCGTCGTTGATATCAAGCTTATCAGGCAATGCTAGGAAACGCGTAGGAATTCCGAGGCTTGTCGAGGAATTCCTACGGTTTCTAAGGCGAGACTGATCAGCTAGTATGACCAAGTTTATTCGGCAAGGCTAGGAAACGCGTAAAAATTACGAGGCTTGTCGAGGAATTCCTAACGTTTCCAATCAGAGTCTGATATCAGAAGCCAGGCAACAGTTAGAGAAGAAACTGGTATCAAATATATGACCAACCATGACAAAAAAGTGGCATATTCATCAGCGGATCTCCCGAATGACTCTGCTCAACTTGAGAATGGTTCATGCATCAGGATAGTCAGTTTAATGATAATGCAATAGTGTCTATCATTATGAGACGACGGTATGGCTGTATCATCTGGAAGGCTATATTTTATCATATAATGACGTTTTAACGTTTGTTACTACATTTATATGTAAAACTATCTAATAGTTATCAGAGCTCCAGATAAGCTGCGTATTTGCTTAAATACCATATTAAAATTGCCAACAACCCAATTGAAATCAGAAGTAGCGAGTATCAAAAAGCAATACAAATTTGATGGTACCTTTTTCATGCTGCAGAAAGCAATAAATAGACCACAAATATAGCATATTTTTCTTATTTTCTAAAAAAAACACATCTTGGTATTTTATTGGAATTCTAATGTCATGCCAAGACTTGTTTTCATTTCGAAGCAAATTATTCAATAATTGCCGTCTGTTGATGTGTAAACAGTAGTGTGATTTTATTTTACCCAATTAAAAGTTTGAAATACTCAATTGCTTAAGAAATGGTGAAGTGACAATACTCAATTACTAATTTCTTATCTGGAGCCCTGGCTATTCTCAAATTCAGAGTGAGTAATACACTAGTAAATAAGTAAATTTGTTGTCAGTTCATGTTTGCCTCACAAGTTGCAAAATTCTGACCAAAGCCACGTGTCCCCTACCCTCTCTACGATGTTAATGAAGACCATGTTCCAACCGTTAATACTATGAGTCCGCCAATGCTAAATGTAGCTGCATTACTTCCATGTAGTTAGTCTGAACATTCTGCAGAGAAAATTGAATCAAATTTCTCTGCAGAATGTTCAGACTAACTACATAAGTAGTGCTGCTAAATTTGGCATTGGCGGACTCGTAGTGTTAACGGCTGGAAGATGGTCGCCTTAAAGGGAAGAAACCACAACAGTATGGATGACAAATAAGATTTACCTGAGACCTCATGGGCGCAGCCATTACTTCAGAAAAACAACAATGATCCCATACCCTGATACATGATGGAATCAGTTATATACGCTGTTGAAGTCATGCTACTTTAACCCTTTCAACCCTAAGGAACTGGAATGGACTGTGACATGCTAATGTTCCGACCAATCCAATGGTCACAAAATGATTTTCAGATTCGTCCATTTATGAAAAGGGGGTGTTTTTGTTCTAATAAATATGAAAATTACTTGCAAAAAGTGCAGATCCTGATGAGACGGCTCGTTACGAGCCGGCTCATCTGGATCTGCACTGTTTGCATAAACCGCTATAGCGGGCTTTCGGGTTCAAAGGGTTAATGATGCAACTGATAGTTCCTGAAAGTATATTGCTTACCCCAAAACTTGCAGCATTTCAGCTAAAGTCGCACTTCCTCTCCCCACACACACCCTATAATAAGACAGACGAACTCATACATTAACCCATTTACTTTGTTTCCAGGAAGACGCCGCATCCATGGAACCGTTTCCAGTCATCAAAGACGGAGAACATCACGGGTCAGGACCTCGTCTTCTGGAACAAGATCTTCATAGCCACCAAGATCGTCATCTGTTTCATCCTCTTCCTCATCATCCTCAGCACGGCCAGCATCAGCAAACTCTGCTTCGTCATCATGACGTCAAACATTGTGCCACCGAACACGAGATTCAACACGTCACTAAAGACATTCCATGACTTGTTGAAGTTTCGGACGATAAGTGGGAAGTACGAAGGGCCAGATAAGCCCATTAACGTGATGTGGGTCTGGGGACTAACGATAACGATGGCGGCTCCGTATGTGTTCACCGTCTGTCGATCTCTATGGAAGCTTGTGTTCCAGGTCTCCAAGCGAAAAGGAACAAAATTGTCAACATTTCTTATGGTACGAGCGAATCGTGTTTTATACGTACAGTGGAACCTCTCTAAACCGGACACTCTGGGAAGTTCGCAGGGCGTCCAGTATAGAGATGTTCCACCTTAGAACTTCCACTCCAAGACATGTTTCCATGCCTTGCAATCACGAACAACAGTTCAATCGGAAATAAGTGAAAATAATTCATTACACACACATATGTTTACATGGTCTTCTATTTGTAAACCACTAATTCATATTTCCAACCCTTCGGCTTATGTCCAAGTATCAATACATTAATTGACTACTAACAATTAAGCTTCTCAAACACTTCTATGCGCGTCATGTGTTTAGCTAGAAACAACATTGCTACCCCGCTCCATACCTCTCGCGAGTGTAGCAATTTAACCCCATGTCTTTAATGTAACGAATGGAAGAGTGATTTTTGCAATCGGTTATCCGGCGTGTTTGAAATGTTAGCGATACAAAAGTGTCAAAGCTGTATCAATAAATTATTAATAAAGAACATACACATGCAGAAATTTGTTATTTTACCGTGTCAATGTGTTTACATGTATATCTGTAAATCTGAAAGCTTCATTTCGTTATGTTGAACAACAACTAGAGAAAAGATGACTTCCATGGGAAAATGATTTCCCCGTTCTATTATTTTTGGCAATTTACTAGTTCTACATCAAATATTATTTGTTTAAAGGTATAAAATATACAGTTTACTAAAATTTTACCTACATGCAACAGGTTTGGGTATGCACTTCGGTTGCTCACATTTTTTGAATGGGCAAAATTGTAGCCGTAGATAAGATATCGGAGGCGAATTATTGTAGCTAGTGTTTAGCATGATGCATTGCGTTAGTTTCTTGTTTACATGGGGTTCTGCGTCTACTTTGGGTATATTGTTCTTTATTTTTACAGGTGATATTTTTGGAGACTTTACATTCAGTCGGCCTTAACATGCTGGTGTACATCGTGGTTCCCGGCATGGACCCGCTATCAGGCGTCTTGATGACATTGACTGTCGGCGTGCTTCCCGGCATCTTGAAGATTTTCTATCCGGCAACACGGCAAGGCGTGGAACCGTACACGTTCACGTGCATTGGGACCTTCATCGGTCTCGTTGGAGCGCTCGGTCAGCTGGCGGCAATAGGTGAGTCACGTGACTAACCATCACAGATAGATGCAACTGCTTCAGTACCAGTTTGGCAACATCGTCATCATTCCGAGTTCCATTCCGCGAAGTACAAAAAAAACAATATGGCGTCGAAAATAAATTGGTTTCAGGACAGCATTTTTTGGGTCTCCGAAAAATAAATAGAGTATCTTTAATACATAAGTGGTGATTTAATATGCTATTTATTAAACTAGTTTACTGATTTCATAAGAAACGACGCTATGCCGAGTTTCTTATGAAATCAGTAAAAAAAAGTGTAATAAATACCATATTAAACAAATGTTATATTCTATTTATTGCATAAGCACATCGTCATACATTGAAGATGGACAGGTCATAAAACCTGCTTTCTGTAACGAATAATTTTCATATTTATTACAATAGTGTATTATGGTTTTTATTACACTGTCTTAATACACTGTGAGCGCCAATTTTATGTAATAAATAAAAATCTACAATACAATACGCCGGCAAAAGAAAGTTTGTACAACAGAAACAGAGCACCATTCTATCTAGAACGTCACACTAGATCATTTCTGTGCATGTACATGTACCATATCTATTCTTGTTATATCAATACGTTCCCTCAGTTTAACAATTCGTTCCCACGAAATAACAATTCGTTCCCACTGGAACGAATTGTTAATTCGTGGGAACGAATTGTTATATCGTGGAAACGAATTGTTAATTCGTGGGAACGAATTGTTAAATTGAGGGAACGAAGTGTTAATTCGTGGGAACGAATAGTTAAATTGAGGGAACGAATTGTTAACTTGAGGGAACGAATTATTAATTCGTGGGAACGAATTGTTAAATTGAGGGAACGACATGGTACCATATGTCTTCTTGTTATAGCAAGGCGGAAAGTGTGTTTTGAATTCCTGGGTTATGTTGGTGAACTGTATTGATGGTAGGGTAATGGAGTAAAAACTATAGCCATTTACGACGAGGTGAGTACATATTCGTTGTTTGTTCGTTAATTTATTTAATAGGCTATTAAGACCACAGGTGGAAGACTCGGACCTATGACACCAAAACAATGCCGATTAAAAAAATCCCATTACCCCACCCACTTGGTCTCGTACATTACCATCTTCTATTTATAGAAGGTGGGTATAAATATGGCTATTATAGAAAGAGCCCTCTCTTTTCCGATTCGCACAAACACAATAAACATCGATTAAATGTATGAACTATGTCTCTGGCAATCGATAAAGGTATTAGGTGTGTGAATATACTCACTTCAAATCGCTGTTTCAAGTATTTATTGAGTTATTCGCGTTTTAATTACCCCATCCAAAGCGAAAGTTGCGTGTACGAAAGAATCTCACACAGAATCGGAGGCTGTCCGGCGTGGATTATCGGTCATATTTGGCCGATAGCTGATCGCCAGCTCAAACTAAAGTGGTGCACCATGACCATACACATTAGAAACTCCAACCATACAAAGTTCGTCCAATTGTGATCGTTCACCGATCTAAAAAACACTTTGTCACACACCTAATACCTTTATCGATTGCCAGTGACAGAAATCATACATTTAATCGATGTGTATTGTGTTTGTGTGAGTTCGAAACGAGAGGGCTCTTTCTATAATGGTCACAATGTTATCCACCTTTCTTTATATAAGATGGTAATGTACGAGACCAAGTGGATGGGGTAATGGGATTTTTTTTAATAGGCATTTTTTTGGTGTCATAGGTCCGAGTCTTCCACCTGTGAGTAAGACATATCATTCTGTTGCTACGCTGAACCATTTCGCCAACGAAACCGAACACAAAACCCGAACACGCTCCCCATCTTGTATATGGGCTCCGATAATATACATGCACATGTTTGTTGTTACTAATTTCTTTCTACTGTCTGTTTCACGAAACCTGGCAAAATCTTACGGCCATATAAACAATGCAAAAACAATAAAAGAAATTTGTTGATAATATTAAATTTTATATATAATTTTTTATATTATGGAAAAATATATTGTTTTTGCATTATTTATATAGCCGTAACATTTGGGCAGGTTTCGTGAAATCGACAGTAGTGTAAGCTTATGAACATGCTTATTTTTAATTTACAGGTTTATGGTGCTACAAGGTATACTCTTTCAACGATGCTTCTGACAATATTCCATTTCTCGTCTGCCTAATATTGGCGCCAATTTTCATCAGCGCCACCTGGTGGGAAAACTATATTTATCAAGGGAAGAGAGACTCGACGGGCCTACCGAGTCTAGTCAGAGATGTCAGACGCAGACGAACAAAGCTGAGTCTGTATGTGAACTTCTGGAAATTAGTGTTGAGCATAATCTTGCCCATAGCTATTTATGGCATTTACTGTGATAGCGGGACAGACTGTATTGACGTTTTATATTTCCGCGCGAGTGTCGCGAACATTGGACACTATGGTGCCACGGTCAAAAGTCTGAAAGACTTCGGCGAACAGTGTAACAGTTACCTACCTTTACTTGTTGCCAGCGTAGGAATACTAAGTAGCGGCGTCTGCTATAAAACGGCGAAAATCGGCTGCAAGATCATGACGCAGATAGTGGATTTCTCGCTGCCGCTTGCTCTGTCCACGCCGGCCGTTGTTGGAATCATCCTCGGAATGTATTCCGGGTTTCTGTCGACAGAGGGCGCTGGTTGCTCAGTTCCGTTTCCGATGTGGAATGACTCGGATGACGAGGGCTCGTTTTTCTCCGCACTTGTGAAGGACTGGAAGTGGATGGCGGCAGCGGTGGTCAGCTTCCTGTCGTTGCTATTGGTTACCAACCATATATGGCTGCCGGGGACAGAACGACTGCAGCGGACGGACAAGTAGGATTTCAGTACAGAAAGTTTTTAAGTTTTTATAGTTCAAATCTTAAATGAAATGTGATTTATTATCACCATTCTATTTAAGATTTCAACTTAAAAAAGCTTAAAAGTTTTTTGTTTTGCTATTCGTAATAGCATATCAAGTACATTACCAAAAGCAAATCAACGGCAAGCTCAATTCTTAGATTTTATTTATGTTTTACGTTGTTTTGTATTGCTTTATATATGATCTAAATTGCACTATTGACATACGTGCTATTTGACATTTGAAACCGTCACTAGCCGAAACCGACATAGCTACAATAATTCGTCGCTTCCGATATGTTATCTTAGTTAGATCATTTCCAAGCTATCTAGCCAGGTTTCGGAGTCAATTTCGTCATCGCGAGAGGTATGGAGCACTTTTGTTTCTAGCCTTGACCTGGCGTCTATGTTCACAGGTTATTCGTACAACCGTTGTACTGCGGCGTCTTGACCGACCAATCTCTCATCTTAAACCGCCGACGGATTGAAGATGACATCAAAATATCAGACACACAGGTACGCACCGTATACATGTCGTAAACATCCTTTTCGCCACTTGATGTTTAATGTTAGTTTTATAACAGTAGGCTAATGTTGTATCTAGATTCGGCTCGGAAACGGTAGGAATTCCTCGGCGAGCCTCGGAATTCCTACACGTTTCCTAGCCTCGTCTGATAAGCGTGATATCAGTAAACTATGATTCTCATAGAAGGGTGATTTTGTTTTTTTCTAGTAGCATGTGAATCTATGTTTTACTTAGTATACATCAAGTGCAGACAAGTTGCAGGTTATGTAAAATATGTCCTGCATCTTCTATATGAAAATGAAAGTGGCAGAGAATTGCCATATCTGAAGTGCATGTACATGTCTTTGGTTCTCAGACATCTATTATATAATAAAAACAATTTCCCCATGTTAAATCCCCATAGACATCTTCACACAGAGTGAAGATGTCTACGAGGATTTAACATGGGGACATGTTTTTAATTTCAGAAATAATGGACCGATTTCAAAATTTAACTTGTTTTCCTAGTTAGATTATTTCCAAGCTATCTAGCCAGGGTTCGGAGTCAATTTCCAAAATTTTCTGTTTTTCGACTCCTCCAGGTTCTCCATCTCTTTTTCCCCATGTTAAATTCCCATAGAGAAATCATTTTTCGTAATAAAATCAATATTTGACCAAATTTTACGAAATAAAAAGAAGGCTCATTCTTAAATTTTGATATAATTTAATATTATCGAAAAAATATTCTTTTTTCATTGTTTATATAGTCGTAAACTTTGGGCAGGTTTCGTGAAACAGACAGTAGTGTTAACTTTTCTAATAGTTGAATCATCAAGTAGTAAACTCGCGGTGGAAGCATAAAATTCGTTTATATATCATAAATATAAATATAAATATAAATATAACGCTTACCTCAAAAATTGCATTCTTTTCGGCCATTTTATCTGACTACCGCGCGTTCCAAAACGTACGGATATTCGTTGCATCTGTCGACCAAGCGTTCGGCCTAACCAGTGTGATTATGGGTTTTGCTAGATCCAGATCAGCAGCATGTGCATCCACACAGTCTGATCAAGATCTGCACTGTTAGCTGTTCCAATCCTCTTTACACTGCTTATATACCTAAAACTGACATGAATTATTATTTAATAAAATATGTTTTACCAATGAAACACTCGTCATGCTTTCCAACAAGCAATGTAGATCATAACCAGTATAAATGTGTGTGTTGTTAGATCAGGAGCTACACTGGTCACAAATCCCATAAACCATAAATAAGCAGTCACAGCCACACATGAGACACGTCATGTGGTATTTTGTACCTTCGTAATTTCATTCAATACGTTTACTAAATTTACAATATGTTTTATAAATAAAGTCAAACGTTGACACAATTTTCAGAGTACATGCGGAATTATATTCCGCATGTACTCTGAAAGTTTTGTCCACTTTTGACTTTATTTATAAAAAAATATTGTAAATTTCGTAAACGTATTGAATGAAATTACGCTGATGTCCGAAGTTACAAAATCGCATGGCGTGTCTTAATTATGATCTATATATGGACAGAACAAGAAGTCAAAACGGAAGGAACTTCCACTTCCGGATCACCTCGAACACGACCCTAGCGACAACAAGTCCGCCTACAAGACCGCAGACACCCCAATGATATACGTGTGCGCCACAATGTGGCACGAAAATGAGAACGAGATGACGCAGCTGTTGAAGTCAATATTCAGGTAACCCGTTATCTCTCTCTCTCTCTCTCTCTCTCTCTCTCTCTCTCTCTCTCTCTCTCTCTCTCTCTCTCTCTCTCCTTATTATTCGCCACTCTCTCTCTCTCTCTCTCTCTCTCTCTCTCTCTCTCTCTCTCTCTCTATCTCTCTCTCTCTCTCTCTCTCTCTATCCTTATTATTCGCCACTCTCTCTCCTCTCTCTCTCTCTCTTCTCGTTCATCTCTCTCTCTCTCCCTCTCTTCTCTCTCTTCTTCCTATCTCTCTTTCTCATCTCTCTCTCTCTTCTTCTCCTCTCCCTTTCTCTCCTCTTCTATCTCTCTCTCCTCTCTCTCTCTCTGCTCTCCGCATCTCCCCTCTCTCTTCCTCCTCCTCTCCTCTCTCTCTCTCTCTCTCTCCTCTCTCCTTATTATTCGCCACTCTCTTTCCTCTCTCTCTCTCTCTCTCTCTCTCTCTCTCTCTCTCTCTCTCTCTCTCTCTCTCTCATCTCTCTCTCTCTTGCACTTAATAAAGGGATACAACTATTAGCTGACATGTTTAATGTGGAAAGCAAAACACCAACAGAGATAACCAAGTTCACGTATGCTGCTCTCACTTTCCCATTTGATACAGCGAAACCTCTCTAAAATGGACAGAGTGTCTGGTTACGTGAGATTTCACTATAATTCAGACATACATTCACTCTAATGCAAAGATGTGTTATTTCTGTGCACGACATTTTCATCACAGATAAATATCTATGAAACCCACTTGTTCAAGTCAATATATAGAGAATAGTAGGTTAGTGCCGTGAATGGGAAAATATATCTGGCAAGGCTTAGGAAACGGGATGGGCGAGGCTCTGCCGAGCACATCCCGTTTCCGTGCCGCGCCAGATATTTTTCCCCATTCACGGCACTAAACTACTATTCTATTTATCCCGTCAACACCTACTAATGGCTTTAAAATGGCATAACCCCAGTCACCGCACATATACATACGCAGTGATTAGGTCGTATTGACAGGATATCAAAAATGTTTCACGGCACCGTGTTTCACGGCACATACGTACTGTGTTGACGGGATACATTAATGTACACTGCTTTCACTGTCTCCTTAGTACATGAACCCCTCTCTAAACCGGACACACTGTGTGTAAGCCAATTCCACATATATTTGATATAATTCCAGATTGGACGAAGATCAGTGCACAAGAAAAAATACACAGTTCTTACTTCACAGACGTGATTCCGACTATTACGACTTTGAAGGTAACTATTATTCGCAAAACATACTACATATATATACGATCTGCACATTCATGAAATGGGGTATATTTTAAAGGCACTGCCTCTCAGATGATGTCTCAGATATACAATCTGTGTTTTTTTTCTATATATTCATGCGCGCTAAGTCACGTTAAATAGTACATGTACGTGTATATATCAACCAATCACACAATTTTATTTGATGAAATTTCCAAAAAACTGTGGAAAAGATGGAATGGAAACCAAAACCGAAGATTGTATTCGTGCACCGAACCACGGAGTTACGAATCGCGAATACTCGAGTATGGCGGTTAATAGTTGCACCCTTAGCCTACGGAAACATTTTCAATAACATAAATGTAGCACAAAAAAGCAAAAAAAACATTTATCACACTGAAAAGGCGATCAAACTGTGTTATTAGAACTATTTTTATGGCGTAAGACCCGTGTTTTTAAAACGTTCAACCCGCAGAATATTTGCTGCGACTGACATAAGTTAATTTTCATAAAAGCTGTAAGACCTCAAATTTGGATGTTGGTTGTATAATTCTGAGCTAGCTGTCGAATAATTATAGATATACATGTACATATAAAAGTATTTGTAGCACATATACATGGTGTATGTTAATATATTTGTAGCACATATATTTTTCGACGACGCGTTTGAGAGCCACAAGGACAACGAGTACGACTACACGGTGAACAGCTTCGTGAAGGAGCTAATCAAGACGGTCCAGTTCTCCGCCAGGTATATATGGGACACGCCATGCGATTTTGTACCTTCGGACATCTGCGTAATTTCATTAAATACGTTTACAAAATTTACAAATGTTTTCGTAAATGGCGTCAAAAGTTGACGAAACTTTCAGAGTACATGCGGAATTTCACACTGAACTCTAGTTTGATCCATATACATATCCATGTAGTCAATGAATACATTCGGGACGCTGTCGATCTTGTTTACTCTTGCAGTGCCATAACGGGCATCAACTACAAGATCGCCCCGCCCGAGAAAGTCGCGGCCCCGTACGGAGGGCGGCTCGTGTGGAGTCTTCCGGGTGGCAATAAAATGATCGCCCATCTCAAGGACAAGTCGGTCATTCGACACAGGAAACGGTGGAGTCAGGTAACATTACAAGACATTACATACATTGCAAATGTATAGTTGATTCCTGTTCGTCGTATTTTGGCGATTAACGCTTTCAACCCTAAGGAACTGGAATGGACTGTGATATGCTAATGTTCCGACCAATCCAATGGTCACAAAATGATTTTCAGATTCGTCCATTTATGAAAAGGGGGTGCTAAATTTGGCATTGGCATTTACGTAGTGTTAACGGCTGGAAGATGGTCGCCTTAAAGGGAAGAAACCACAACAGTATGGATGACAAATAAGATTTACCTGAGACCTCATGGGCACCGCCATTACTTCAGAAAAACAACAATGATCCCATACCCTGATACATGATGGAATCAGTTATATACGCTGTTGAAGTCATGTTACTTTAACCCTTTCAACCATAAGAAACTGGAATGGACTGTGACATGCTAATGTTCCGACCAATCCAATGGTCACAAAATGATTTTCAGATTCGTCCATTTATGAAAAGGGGGTGTTTTTGTTCTAAGAAATATGAAAATTACTTTCAAAAAGTGCAGATCCTGATGAGACGGCTCGTTACGAGCCGGCTCATCTGGATCTGCACTGTTTGCATAAACCGGTATAGCGGGCTTTCGGTTTCAAAGGGTTAAGAGCCTTCTTTTTATTTCATGAAGCTTGGTAACATATCGATTTTATTCCGAAAAAAAACAACAACAAATTCCCCATGTTAAAATCCAATGGGACAGTTTTTTAATTTCAGAAATAGTGGACCGATTTTGAAAATGTAACTTGTTTTCTTTGGTAGATCATTTCCATGCTATCTAGCCAGGATTCAGAGTTAACATTTGTTTCGTTGTTATTTCCTCTCACAGCTGCTCCGCCTCCTTTTCCCCCATGTTAACTTCCCATAGGCTCATTCTTCGATTTTTATCAAATTTAACATTATCGAAAGAAATATTGTTTTTTGCATTGTTTATATAGCCGTAAAACTTGGGCAGCTTTCGCGAAACAGACAGTAGGTGCATATTTCAGGACATTAAACAACCTCTTAATACAGTCGAATCTCCCCGAACGGCCACCTCTCTACAACACCCTCTATAACAGCCGTTATTTTATATCCCAAAATTGATAATGTTCTCTGTATCTAACCCTTAGACACTACTGAGCACGAAACTTGTCTGATGTTGCTTTACATTCTTTCTGAATAAAACATGTTTTACAGCACTACATACTCATGTTGCCAAAGCATGTTTTTGACGAGAATTATCGAAGAAAATAAATAAACAGCGGACGACACAATTTAATTCAGCATTAACCTCCCTACAACAGCCACCTCTCTACAACAGCCAGTTTTGCGTCTTCCCATACGTGGCTGTTGTATAGAGGTTGCACTGTATATCATTTAAGGTGATGTACATGTACTACTTCCTGGGTCATCGCCTGCTGAGCTCGGCGGTGGGGCGGAGGCGGCTGGCGAAGCGGGCGGAGAACACCTTTCTTCTCGCTCTGGACGGCGATGTCGATTTCCAGGTGAGTCGTACATTCGAATAAGTTGAGCCGGGAAGTGTGCATTATCGTCATTCTCTTTAAGCCAACCACATCAATGTGTGTCACGTGTTTTAAAATCTCCCAAATATGGGGTTAATACTTACTGATAACCAGGAAATGAATGTGTTTGATTTTAAGAAGCGAATTGAGGTTAGTTTGGAGTGTATTGGTACATCTTACAATCGACATATTTATGCCCCCGCCATCGAATGGTGAGGGGGCATATAATGTTACCGACGTCCGTACGTCCGTACGTCCGTCCGTATGTCCCGAAACCTTAACGCTCGGGTAAATAGCTTATAATTTCTGTTTCCTTACTCGGATCTGCTTCACATTTCACACACCATTGCTCCAATGGTCCTCTACCACCGTGTGACAATTCCACATTCATTCCGCCCCCGCTAAGCCCAGGACCAAGGTCACAGACTTGGTGCCTTCGAAATCTTAACACTCGGGTAAATGGCTTATAATTGTTGTTTCCTTGCTCGGATCTGCTCCACATTTCACACACGCAGTGTTCCAATGGTCCTCTACCGCCCTGTGACAAAACCACATTCGTCCCGCCCCCGCTATGCCCAGTGCCAATGTCACATACTTGGTGCGTTCGAAACCTTAACGCTCGGGTAAATGGCTTACAATTTCTGTTTCCTTGCTCGGATCTGCTTCACATTTCACGCATTGCTCTAATGGTCCTCTACCACCCTGTGACAAATCCACGATCATCCCGCCCCCGCTAAGCCCAGTGTCAATGTCATATACTTGGTGCAATTGAAACCTGAACGCTCAGGTAAATGTCTTATCATTTCTGTTTACTTGCACCGATCTGCTTGATATTTCTCACATGCATTGCTGTAATGGTCCTTTATTGCCCTCTGAAAAATCCATGATCGTCCCGCCCCTTCTAAGCCCAGGGTCCTCACATACTTGGTGCGTTTGAAACCTTAACGATCGGGTACATGTCTTATATTGTCTGTTTCCTTGCATGGATCTGGTTGATATTTCACACACGCATTGCTCTAATGGTCCTCTACCACCATGTGACAAATCCACTATTGTCCCACCCCCGCTAAGCCCAGGGTCAATTTCACATACTTGGTGTGTTTGAAACTCTGGTAAGTGTCTTATAATGTCTGTTTCCTTGCATGAATCTGCTTGATATTTCACACAGCCATTGCTCTGAAGGTCTGCTATTATGCTGTGACAACAGATCCATGCTTCTCTGGCCCTCTGTGTTTGTTTTCAAATATACCTCGTTTTCTTTGGCTGCCAGCGGGGGCATTCGTGTGCCGACAGGCCACATTTCTAGTTGAGAGTTATCAATAATAATGTCGAAAAACTGCCTGAAACAGCGGTTTCTACACGCTGTAGAACACGTTGTAGGCGAGGCAGAATTTACCTTGTGGGTAGAATTATACCACGTTGGTGAATGCGAGTTTGGCATATTGTCTCTTGCGTATTTGAATTGTTTGTACATTGTTTAGAAAAATGTTTCGTGTATATACAAACAATTATTGTTACATGACTGCCGTTGTTCGACACCGCTCACAGCCGTGTTCAAACATACAGCGCGTGCTGTTTGACTATGGCTGTAGACAATGCTCATTCCGGGGCCTAGCCAACATCTAAATAATGCATGTCACTCATGACGTTAATAGAACATGCCATTACAGTGGAACCTTTCCAAATCGGACACCCTGGGAGGTCCCCAGGGTGTCCGGTTTGGATAGGTTCCACTGTAAATCAGACATGCGATCGCGTCATGACACATTATAGTGCTTTGCAATCATGAAAAGTCATTGTAATCAGAGATACTTAACGGCGAAACACAACTAAGGTAGACATCTATATTTTTTCGAGTGTCCGGTTTAGAGGGGTTCCACTATACATCACCAGACCAGTTCACAACGATCTCACTGAACTTTTGAAATTAGCGCGGCTGCATCACGCGACGTGTTCTGTGGCCCCGGAATATGTATGTGTAAATTACAGCTGTTTTAATGAAACGGGTTATCAAAGTACCGAATGTACTGCATATATGCTCAAATTGCATGATATTTCCGACGGAAATGTAACAATAACGTTCGACCATGTCCAGCCGTGGGTAAACGTTTGCGTGGCACTCGGGAATTGTTTGAACCCGCTGACTACGGCCTTGGGGTTCAAACAGTTCCCTCGTTCCACGGCAAACGTTTACCCATGGCTGGACATTATCGAACCTTATATTGACTATCCAAGACACGCTAAAAGAACCTATGTATGAAACAATTCTCATGCGCTGTCAACTTTTTCATGGAGAAGTAAAATGGAAATTAAACACCAGATGACAAAACCATTTGTCAGCAATGTAAGGGTTACTTGAACTTACCTTTATATCAATGATCAGACGGCTGATATGGTCAGAGGTTACACTGGTCAGAAGATCCATGCGCCATACTGTACAGTCCATATCATAGTTAATATTAGTCCATAGTTCCGTCCATAGCCTTCCCCTGCATACTTAGCGAATCAGCATTCGCCACAGAGTAGCGAATCAGATCTGATTCGCTACTCTGAAGGGGAAGGCTATGGATGGAACTGTAACTATGCTGTGGACGGTACGGGAGTTTTGCAGAGTTACCACCCGTAACTAATAATTAGTGAGGCATGTTTGTCTGTTACAGCCAAGGGCAGTGCAGTTGCTCGTTGACCGAATGAAGAAGAACCCGTCGGTCGGAGCGGCGTGTGGGAGGATACACCCAATAGGAGCAGGTAAATCGATGTCGAATCTAACTCACTATATCACGTTTCTTTATCTGATTTACAAATATCGAGGGCGGCGTGTGGGAGGATACAGCCAATAGGGGCAGGTAACTCGATGTCGAATCTAACTCACTATAACACACGTTACTTTATCTGATTTACAAATATCGAGGGCGGCGTGTGGGAGGATACAGCCAGTAGGGGCAGATAACTCGATGTAGAATCTCACTCACTATAACACACGTTTCTTTATCCGATTTATAAATATCGAGGCGCGGCGTGTGGTAGCATCAGTGAATCACATTAATGTGTGAAATAAATTGATAGAACTCTTCGTAAGAACATTTTGGTCGTACAACGTTTAATGAAACTGGCTCCTGGTCCATACTACTGATGTATGTCTCTCGAAAGTACTGATGGTTTTATCATTGCACGCGCCATGATCTGGTACCAGAAGTTCGAGTACGCGGTGAGCCATTGGCTCCATAAGGCGGCCGATGTTGGATGGTCTATACTAATGTTGTATGTCGCTATATAGTAACGTACTGATGGTTTTATCATTGCACGCGCCATGATCTGGTACCAGAAGTTCGAGTACGCGGTGAGCCATTGGCTCCAGAAGGCGGCCCAGGTTGGATGGTCTATACTACTGTTGTATGTCGCTCTATAGTAACGTACTGATGGATTTATCATTGCAGGTGCCATGATCTGGTACCAGAAGTTCGAGTACGCGGTGAGCCATTGGCTCCATAAGGCGGCCCAGGTTTGATGGTCCATACTACTGTTGTATGTCGCTCTATAGTAACGTACTGATGGATTTATCATTGCGGGCGCCATGATCTGGTACCAGAAGTTCGAGTACGCGGTGAGCCATTGGCTCCAGAAGGCGGCCCAGGTTGGATGGTCTATACTACTGTTGTATGTCGCTCTATAGTAACGTACTGATGGATTTATCATTGCAGGCGCCATGATCTGGTACCAGAAGTTCGAGTATGCGGTGAGCCATTGGCTCCAGAAGGCGGCCCAGGTTTGATGGTCCATACTACTGTTGTATGTCGCTCTATAGTATCGTACTGATGGATTTATCATTGCAGGCGCCATGATCTGGTACCAGAAGTTCAAGTACGCGGTGAGCCATTGGCTCCAGAAGGCGGCCCAGGTTTGATGGTCCATACTACTGTTGTATGTCGCTCTATAGTATCGTACTGATGGATTTATCATTGCAGGCGCCATGATCTGGTACCAGAAGTTCGAGTACGCGGTGAGCCATTGGCTCCAGAATGCGGCCCAGGTTGGATGGTCTATACTACTGTTGTATGTCGCTCTGTAGTACGTACTGATGGATTTATCATTGCAGGCGCCATGATCTGGTACCAGAAGTTCGAGTACGCGGTGAGCCATTGGCTCCAGAAGGCGGCCCAGGTTGGATGGTCTATACTACTGTTGTATGTCGCTCTGTAGTACGTACTGATGGATTTATCATTGCAGGCGCCATGATCTGGTACCAGACGTTCGAGTACGCGGTGAGCCATTGGCTCCAGAATGCGGCCGAGGTTGGATTGTCTATGCTACTGATGTATGTCGCTCTATAGTAACTTACTGATGGATTTATCATTGCAGGCGCCATGGTCTGGTACCAGAAGTTCGATTACGCGGTGAACCATTTGGCTCCAGAAGGCGGCCCAGGTTGGATGGTCTATGTCGCTCTATACGAAAGTACTGATGGATTTATTGCAGGCGCCATGATCTGGTACTAGAAGTACGAGTACGCGGTGAGCCATTGGCTCCAGAAGGTGGCCGAGGTGGATGGTCCATACTACTGATGTATGTCACTCTATTCCTGATCTATTCTCTGCACCGGGCACTCTCGGCACCTCTGTACTTATATTGCAGGCGCCATGGTATGGTACCAGAAGTTCGAGTACGCGGTGAGCCATTGGCTCCAGAAGGCAGCAGAGGACAAGCTAGGATGTGTGTTGTGCAGCCCCGGGTGTTTCTCCCTGTTCCGGGGCTCGGCACTCATGGACGATAACGTGATGCAGCGCTACACTACCCCACCTACCGAGGCCCGCCACTACGTCCAGTACGACCAAGGTATACTATTTATAGGTTATTTGATTTTATATGGATATTTGCATTAGTTCGGAAGCGTCCGATATCGCTGTGCCATGGAACGAGTGGCATACATGTATATGCACATACACATGAAATAACCTTTAAATTAGCTGGTGTATATGATGTAATATCCACCATAAGAATCAATATTGAGTCTTCTGGTGCATATTATATCTTATTATATATGTACTTTCGTTTCCCGTTAAAACACAATGGAACGCAAGCCGTAAATATTTTTTCCATATTGACGCCTCAAGATTTCATATTGGTCAGTGCCGGAACTATGTTTCCTTCTAAGTCATCACTAAGTTGTTAATTTCTTGTATGTTGTGAGGCACATATGTACATTGCGACCGATGTACGTGAAATTACGCCAACAAGGCGGAATATATGGTTATAAATATAACTATGTACGTATAGAAACATGTTATGATTAATGTAATAGATATTGGCGAACGCATCGCAATATGCGATTATTTGAGACGAAATGTTGTTCTTTCATTGGTCGAGAAGCTACAGCAAACGGTAAATACTGTTTATGCAACCAGGTGAGCTGATTCTTGTGAAATAATGCGCGATTGATTGGGTCCTTCCGCTAATAAGCAAGTGAGCATAGCGAAACGTGTTTGTTTAATCGCAAAGTTCAAATGAATGAGGCAGATGAATTAGCCAGCAGTTATTCGAGTATAGCACCGTGCTGTTTCCGGCAGGGAAAATACAAGTTATGTATACATGCACATTGAACTGAGCCGCGAAACGTAAACGCGGTACGACCTAGCAGTTTACAACAACAACAATTGCATTGAGTATATTGGTACTAGTCTCTGCATAAATATCTCATCCACAGGCGAAGATCGTTGGCTCTGCACCCTTATGCTACAACAAGGTCATCGGGTCGAATATTGCGCCGCGTCTGACGCCCTCACCTACGCACCCGAGGGTTTCTACGAATTCTTCAACCAACGCCGTCGCTGGACCCCCTCAACACTCGCCAACATCCTTGACCTGTTAACCGACTGGAAAAATGTCACCATGCGCAATCCCGACATCTCTTTGATCTACATATTGTATCAAGGGTTTCTATTGGTCAGCTCGATCGTGACGCCCGGAACTATTTTCATGCTGATTCTGGGCGCCATTAACATGGCGTATCCAGAGATCGATCTGTGGGTGGCGCTGCTATTCAATGTGATACCGATCGGGACCTTCGTTTGGATGTGTTTCGTCGCCAACCCACGGGCACAGGTATGAGTCCGCAGTACAGTGGGGCCTCTCTAAATCGGACACCCTGACCCCCAGGGTGTCCGGTTTGGAAAGGCTCTACTGTCAGTTCAGGTGTATGACACGTGGACATCCCCAAGGTGTCCGGTTTAGAGATGTTCCACTGTAATTCATGTGTAAGACACTGGGAGGTACCCAGAGTGCGGTTTAGAGGGGTTCCACTGAAATTCATGTGTATGACACTCAGGGCTCGCCATTGTGTCGGGTTTAGAGAGGCTCCACTGTAATTCAGGTGTATGACACTCGGGGCTGGCCATGGTGTCGGGTTTAGAGAGGCTACACTGTAATTCAGGTATATGACACTCGGGGCTCGCCATGGTGTCGGGTTTAGAAAGGCTCCACTGTAATTCAGGTGTATGACACTCGGGGCTCGCCATGGTGTCGGGTTTAGTGAGGACTCCTCCACTGTAATTCAGGTGTATGTCATCATGGGGCTCGCAGGTTGTAGTCGGGGGTTTAGAGCGACTCCACTGTAATTCAGGTGTATGTCACTCGGGGCTCGCCATTGTGTCTGTGTTTAGAGAGCTTCCACTGTTAATTCCAGGTGTTGTCACTCGGGGCTCGCCAATGGTGTAGGGTTTTAGAGGAGACTCCCACTGGTAATTCAGGTGGATGGCACTCGGGGTCACTCGGGTCGGGGCCAATGGTGTCGGGTTTAGAGAGAACTCCACTGTAATTCAGGTGTATGACACTCGGGGCTCGTCAATTGTGTCGGGTTTAGAGAGGCTCCACTGTAATTCAGGTGTTTATGTCACTGGGGGCTGCCATGGTTGTGGGTTTAGGAGAGACTCCACTGTAATTCAGGTGTATGCACTGGGGCTCGCCATGGTGTCGGGTTTAGAGAGGCTCCACTGTAATTCAGGTGTATGTCACTGGGGCTCGCCATGGTGTCGGGTTTAGAGAGGCTCCACTGTTAAATTCAGGTGTATGTCACTGGTGCCTTCGCCATGGTGTCGGGTTTTAGAGAGACTCCACTGGGTAATTCGTGTATTTCACTGGGGCTCGCATGGTGTCGGGTTTAGAGGACTCCACTGTAATTAGGTGTATGTCACTGGGGCTCGCCATTGGGTGTCGGGTTTAGAGAGCTCCACTCCGTAATTCGGTGATTATGTCATCGGGGCTCGCCATGGTGTCGGGTTTAGAGAGGACTCCACTGTAATTCAGGTGTATGTCACTCGGGGCTCGCCATGGTATTCCAGGGGTTTAGAGAGGAACTCACTGTAAATGCAGGTGTATGTCATGGGGCTCGCAATGGTGTCGGGCCTTTAGAGGGCTCCACTTTGTTCAGGTGTATGTACTCGGGGCTCGCCATGTGTGGGTTTGAGAGGGACTCCATGTAATTCATGGTGTATGTCACTGGGGCTCGCTGGTGTCGGGTTTAGAGAGATCCACTGTAATGCAGGTGTATGTCACTACCTCGGGGCTCGCCATGGTGTCGGGTTTAGAGAGACTCCACTGTAATTCAGGTGTATGTCACTCGGGGCTCGCCATGGTGTCGGGTTTAGAGAGACTCCACTGTAATTCAGGTGTATGTCACTGGGGCTCGCCATGGTGTCGGGTAGAGAGGCTACCAACTGGGGTAATCGTGGGGTATCACTGGCTCGCCATGGTGTCGGGTTTAGAGAGACTCCACTGTAATTCAGGTGTATGTCACTCGGGGCTCGCCATTGTGTCGGGTTTAGAGAGACTCCACTGTAATTCAGGTGTATGTCACTCGGGGCTCGCCATGGTGTCGGGTTTAGAGAGACTCCACTGTAATTCAGGTGTATGTCACTCGGGGCTCGCCATGGTGTCGGGTTTAGAGAGACTCCACTGTAATTCAGGTGTATGTCACTCGGGGCTCGCCATGGTGTCGGGTTTAGAGAGACTCCACTGTAATTCAGGTGTATGTCATCGGGGCTCGCCATGGTGTCGGGTTTAGAGAGGGACTCACTGTAATTCTGGTGTATGACACTCGCTCGCCCATTGGTGTCGGGTTTAAGAGGCTCCACTGTAAATTCAGGTGTATATCACTCGGGCCTCGGCATTGTGACGGGTTTAAGAGACCACCACTGGTAATTCAGGTGTATTTCACTCGGGGCCTTTCGCCATGGTGTCGGGTTAAATAGAGGAGACTCCACTGTAAAATTCCAGGTGTAAATGGTCACTCCGGGCTCTCCATTGTGGTCGGGGTTTTAGAGAAGGACTCCACTGAATTCAGGGGTGTATGTCACTCGGGGCTCGCCCATGGTGTCGGGTTTAGAGACTCCACTGTATTCAGGTGTAATGTCACTGGGCACGGCCCATGGAAGTCGGGTAGGAAAAGTGTATGTCACTCGGGGCTTCGCCATTGGTGTCGGGTTTAGAGAGACCTCCAACTGTAATTAATTCAGGGGTTGTTGGTTTCACTCGGATTGGCCTCGCCATGGTGTCCGGGGTTTTAGAGAGCTCCCCAACTGTAAATTCAGGTGTATGTTCATTCCGGGGCTCGCCAATTGTGGTCCCGGGTTTAGAGAGGCTCCACTGTAATTCAGGTGTAGTCACCCGGGGGCTCGCCCATTGGTGTGGGTTTTTAGAGAGACTCCCAATTGTAAGTTCAGGTGGGTATGTAACTTCCGGGTCTCGCCATATGGTGTCCGGTTTAGAGAGACTCCACTGTAATTCAGGTGTATGGACAAACTCGGGGCTCGCCATGGTGTTCGGGTTTAGGAGACTCCACTGTAATTCAGGTGTATATACTCGGGGCTCGCCAGGTGTGGGTTTAAGAGAGGCTCCAACTGTAAATTCCAGGTGTATACACTCGGGGCTTCGGGCCATTGGTGTGGGGTTTGAGAGAACTCCACTGTAATTCAGGTGTATGTCACTCGGGGCTCGCAATTGGTGTCGGGTTTAGAGAGACCTCCTGTAATTCAGGTTGTTTTGTCCACTCGGGGCTCGCCATTGTGTCGGGTTGTTTAAGAGGAGATTCCCACGTTTAATTCCAGGTGGTATGTCCCTGGGGCTCGCCATGGTGTCGGGTTTAGAGAGACTGCACTGTAATTCAGGTGTATGTCACTCGGGGCTCGCCATTGTGTCTGGTTTAGAGAGGCTTCACTGTAATTCAGGTGTATGTCACTCGGGGCTCGCCATGGTGTCGGGTTTAGATAGGCTCCACTGTAATTCAGACACATGAGCACTGTACCTGCACAGCTTATATATGTAGTTGACACTCAATAATAAAACAATATTTTCATCGGATGTCAATGACAGTGAAACATATTATCCATGCGTCCTGGTGACATGTCGCCATTTAATCCAGGTGGTACATACCGAGCCCCACAGGGGACGTAGAATTTTATTTTTTTATTAATTCGTTCCCACGAAATAACAATTCGTTCCCTCAATTTAACAATTCGTTCCCACGAATTAACAATTGTTAAATTGAGGGAACGGATTGTTATTTCGTGGGAACGAATTAATAAAAAAATCCATGTCCTCCGTAGGTACAGCCTCGATATGATGATTGTATTCTATTTCCGTCTCAATAAATATCGTCTGCCTTCCAGTTGCTATTTTGACTGGACGGCAGAGCCTCGTTATCATGTTCACTTATTTTCAAAAATTTAGTTTGCATCCGTGCCAATTATTGTCGTGTGTCTTCCATTTCTGAACAGCCTCATTATGTAATTTTGACCTTATGTAATTTTATGTATTTTTATGTAATGTTGAGCCTTTTCAAAAACACCAATACATAATTTTTCCAGCACAAATATATTTACACAATTCCTTAACATTTGATTGGCCCGTAGCAAGTCTCTGTCCAAAATTTATATCCCAGTAAACTCCCACGCCGAACTACTTTCTACAGGTGCGCTGTCAGTGCTGTCGATGTAAACAAATGGCTGCCGTCTGTCAAAATAAACACATTTTCTTGATGAATTTATTTCAAATGCTGGAATTATAAGGAATGAATGGCATTTTTGTGGAATTTATCGGGGATATAAACTTGGAAAAGAATGGCCTTTTTGTGGAATTTATCGGGGATATAAACTTGGAAAAGTCGCGGGAATACTGGACGAGGCCTTCCGGCCTTCGTCCAGTATTCCCGCGACTTTTCCAAGTTTATACCCCGATAAATTCCACAAAAAGGCCATTCATTCCTATATTAAATTTCATCTGCCGTATAGTTGCAGTACGCCGCCATTTTGTCCGGAAGTGACAACCTCGGTTTGATATTATCCTGTTTAACCCTTACAAAGCTAAATTGTGTCGTCTGCTGTTTATTTTTAACTTCCATTTTTCTCAATAAAAACATGGTTTGGCAACACTTCAGAATCATTTCCGATTCTAAAGTTTTGCCAAATCATGTTTTGGTCGACAAAAACAAAAACAAAATATGAAACAACAGCGGGCGACAATTTTCGTTTAAAGCATTCTAAGGGTTAACTGTCCTATGCCTTGCCGTTGCTGTACGCCGCCATCTTGTCTGGAGGTTATTATGGTTGTATTGTAGATCTGTCCAAATAAATATCGTCTGTCTTACTTCCAGTTGCTATACGCCGCCATCTTGTCTGGAGGTTACAGCCTCGTTATGATGATCGTCATCGTCGGTCTCCTCCGCCAGGCGGCCGAGAACGGCATGTGTTCCGTGACGACGGCGTTCCTTGCGTTTATTGCCGGCGTCTTCGTCATCTCCGCCATTCTACACCCGCAGGTATATCGAGAATACCAGGTTATTGTATCAAGTTTATCATGCAAGGCTAGGAAACGCTTAGGAATTCCTCGGCTCGCCGAGGAATTCCTACCGTTTCCGAGCCAAACCTGATAAAATTGATATAAAAAGAAACTAGCCTGGTATTCTATTTATCAGGTAACGTGTTAGGCTACATAACAGCAATTGTTGCATGTTTTTTTGTTGAAAAGGACGCGGATTGGTTTCCGTGACGTAATTCCACTGACGTTATTCGGTTCGACCAATGTAACGTCAGTTTTCAATTCACTGATTACCTGATACAGACTTTTGTCAGGTAACACGATTTGTATTGGCCTAATACGTACTGATTGATAACAACGAATATCCGGGTTACAACAAATTCAAACTGAGGTTTCATTGGCCGAACGACGTCACATGACGCCACCGAATGACATCAGTGTCATGGAGCAACGTAAACAAGTTCGTTTTAGCGATAACAACGTCGTATGTCGTCATTCTGTAACAAAACACTACCTGATAAATAGATACCATGCTAATATATTTTGAAATCAAGTGCATCTGGGGCCCGTTTCACTAAACTTCGTACGACTAAAATGTTCGTAAGTACAAACTTATGATAGTCTGTAAATTTGACATTAACAATATTTTCTTGTAGACAATTATTGGATTTACATTTATTGAGCATACATCAATTTATCTTTCCAGATGATCCTAAATGTGCACTTACGAACATTTTAGTCGTACGAAGTTTAGTGAAACGGGCTCCAGATTCGGCTCGGAAACGGTAGGAATTCCTCGGCGAGCCTCGGAATTCCTACCGTTTCCTAGCCTTGTCTGATACACTTGATATCGTGAGACAGTAACCTGTTGCATATTTCACCAACATTGCAAAGTATACTTACATGTATCTAGCGAAGTATACTTACATGTATCTAGCAAAGTATACTTACATGTATCTAGCAAAGTATACTTACATGTATCTAGCGAAGTATACTTACATGTATCTAGCAAAGCATACTTACATGTATCTAGCGAAGTATACTTACATGTATCTAGCGAAGCATACTTACCAATGTAAGCTAGCGAAGTATACTTACATTAATCTAGCAAGCATACTTACATTGTATCTACGAAGTTTATACTTACAAGTATCAAAGCGAAGTATACTTACATGTATCTAGCAAAGTAAATTACATTGTATCTAGCAAAGTATAACATACATTATCAGCGAAGTATACTTTACATGTATCTAGCGAAGTAAAATACTTACATTTGTAATCGTAGCTAAGATACTTAACATGTATCTAGCAAAGTATACTTACATGTATCTAGCAAAGTATATCTTTACATGAATCCTAGCGAAGTATACTTACATGTATCTAGCGAGTATACTTACATGTATCAGCGAAGTATACTTACATTATCTAGCGAAGTAACATACATGTATCTATGCAAAGAATACTTACATGTATCTAGCGAAGTATACTTACATGTATCTAGCGAATATACTTACATGTATTCTAGCGAAGTAGACTTACATGTATCTTACAAAGATAAATTACATGTACTAGCGAAGATACTTACTTGTATCTACGAAGTATACTTACATGTAACTAGCGATGTATACTTACTTACCTGTATCTAGAAACAAAGTATACTTTACATTTGTATCTAGCAAAGTATACTTACATGTATCTAGCGAAGTATACTTACATGTATCTAGCAAAGTATACTTACATGTATCTAGCGAAGTATACTTACATGTATCTAGCGAAGTATACTTACATGTATCTAGCGAAGTGTACTTTGAGGGAGAAATTTTAAATTTTAAGATAAATTTATTAATTTTTATTATACTGAATTTATTACATTATCACAGCCATTTTTGCTGTGATAATGTAATAAATTCAGTATAATAATTCTGCATACTTTTAATCATCAAATATATATGCAGTCGTTAGTTCTATATGACATAATGCATTTCGGGAAAAATAAATAATTACTCCCTCAAATTATACTTTGCTAGATTAGTATACTTTGTAATGTTGGTGAAATAGGCTACAGGTGTTCTCCTCTCCGTATACACATGATAACTGAACGTGGAATCGGGCATACATCGATTATACAATTGATAAAATTGTCGATTTTAATGATGAAATGCCCATTTTCATATATTTGACCCTTACAATGCTGATTTCAATTTTGTCATCTGCTATTTTTTTTTTTATTATTATTATTTATTAAAACATGCTTTCTTAGGAAATGATTATACAATGCTGTCAAGCCATGTTTGTAATGATAAGTAGGACAGCAGATGACGATTTTCGTTTCCGCGCACTCTGAGGGTTAAAATTAAAGATGTTTGCTAGATGTAAGATAAATTTGCATATGTTTAAAGGAGTATTGCGTGTTGCCTTGCAGGAGTTCTGGTGTATTCTGCACGGGTTCCTCTACTTCCTCGCCATCCCCGCCATGTCGATGGTACTCATGCTCTACTCCCTCGGCAACTTGCACGTGGTCTCGTGGGGAACGCGTGAAAACAAAACTACAGGTATATATCCAAGATAGCCGCCATGGGGAGTGTTAAAAACTGAAAATGAACGTGAAAACAAAACTACAGGTACGAGATTTAACATATAAACTTGTATATATGATTGAAACTTCAGTAGATACTGTTGACCATGGCTGTAAACAATGCTCATTCCGTGGCCAAGCCATCACCTACGTAATGCATGTGTCTCATGACGTTACTAGAAAGCGCGATTACGTCACCCGACCAATTCATAACGATCGCACTGACATTTTGAAAATGATGCGTAGGATCACGCGACGTGTACTGCGGCCCCGGAATATGAATCATTGTATGTGTAAATCAGCTGTTTGAATGGAACAGAGTATCAAAGTACCGAAAATGCTGCATAAATGCTGAAATTGCACGATATTTCTGACGGAAATGTAACAATAACGTTCAACCATGTCCAGGCCTAAGCATGTCCAGGCCTGGACATGGTCGAACCTTACATTTGTTTTGAAATCTTCCCCATCCAGAAGAAGAGAAGAAAGACCCTCTCTCCAAATGGATGAGCCGTATCTCTGCCTGCTGTCCTCGTGCCAGTAACCATGGCGACGAAGATAAACACCTGCACACCATCCTGGACCGCCTCGATGGAATTGAACAGAACCTGCGTGAAATGAGCAGTTTCGGAAGTGATGTAGCGTCTCGCGGTGGCTCTCGGCAATTCTCTCGGCAAAGTTCGCCGCCGCCGATCGCAATGACGGACCTTAACGAGGCAGCAGCGGAGAAGTTTTCCTCCATTCAGCATATGTTTGACGGAGGGATCACCGAACGTGGTTTGTTTACATATACGCGTTTGTTATATTGGTGTATGTCTGGGCACAGCATTGTATTTAATTAAGTGAGTGTATACTTATATAACTATTCAATCAGTTTTAAAAATTATGAGTGTCCACTGTACTGATATACTCATTTAGTAATCTCTAATTTACTGATAGAGACGCGCGCTATTTTGACATGTATTATGTATACAGTGACATCTCTGTAAACCGGACACCACGTGTGTGCAATTCTCATGAGCTGTTTTCATTTATCTCCATTTAACCCTAACCCTAACCCATTGCAAGGCATGTAAACTTGGCTTGGAGTGGTTATACAACTAAACTGCGGTGGAAAATCTCTATACCGGACACCCTGGGAGGGTGTCCGGTATAGAGAGGTTCCATTGTATATCGGGGGATACAATGGATACATTGTCGGTAAAATGATTTCATCATAGGTTTCATATGATCACCAATCAATTATGGTTACTGTGTACTGTGTTGATCCTAAATAATCGGATACAATTTGTTTTTGAAAACGCTATAAATAGAGGTTTTGCAAAACAAATTGCATCCAAATGCATTGTCACTGTGATAAACCAGCACAACCATAATAACGCTAAATATTTGTATTATTTGTCGTACATTTTCAAGGTGCATGCTCACGTGGTTACGACAACAACAACAATGGTTGAAAGTGTTGAAAGCGCGCCCACTCCAAAGTAAGTACTATTTGATATTTTCCTTAATAGGCAACGGATTTTGATGAAATATGGCGCAGCAAACGCGTCTTCATGAGCTGCATTTTGGTGGTCCCGGGAGTTCGGCACATACTTATGTCGTTTTTGCGAAGAACCGATTTCCGTGTCAGTAGACACGGAAATCGATTCTTCGCAAAAACAACAGAAGTTTGGACCAACGTACAGAGACCACCAAATGCAGCCTAACAATACGCGTTTGATGCGCCATGTTTCATCAAAATCCGTTACATAATAAGGACAAAATTACAAGAATACGTACTTTGAATCGGAGGGCTTCTGGAAGTTTCAGTACTTGTTGTTGTTGTAACCACGTGCTCATACACCTTGATGTATATGTTTTTGCCACAATAAATGGTGTCAGATTATTTAGGGTTATTATTGTATGTTACAGCCAATCCGATGTACAACGAAGTTCAACAAAAACCACGTGATCGCATGACGAACCCTTATTGGATGGAGGAAGATGTCGATCTTAAAACCTGCAAAAATGGGGCGGAGCTACCGGAGGCCGAGATTGACTTCTGGAACGAACTCATGGCAGAGTACTTGCGACCGATTGAGACGAATGCTGCAAGGCAAAAAGATCTTCAAGAGAATTTACTTGAACTACGAAACAAAGTCTGTCTAATTGTGATCCTCCTAAACTCGTTATTCATAATCATAGTTTTCTCTCTGCAGCAAGTTGTCAGCAGCAGCGACGGAAGCATGTCGTTCAAACTGCCATGCGCAGAGCCCGATAAAACAGGTCAAAGTATTGAGCCAATCAGCGTGGCGTTTACACTCGTGTTCGGAATACTTCTGTTAATTCAGTTCATCTGCATGCTAATGCACAGGTTCGCGACTCTGCTGCATATTTGCGCCAGCACGCAGATATTTAAGGAGAAACAGAGGCCTGTGTTCCACGGTGACGCGGAGGAGGGGGTAGAGGCGGTGGAGAAAGAGCCAGCAATCTCGTGGGAGGAGGTTAGTGACGTACAGTTTACCTGCTTTCAAAATATAATTTTTGTTTTCTTAGTTAGATCATTTCCAAGCTATCTAGCTAGATTTCAGAATCAATTTCCAAATTGTTTCGTTTTTCGACTCCTCCTCCAGGTTCTCCACCTCGTTTTTCCGCATGTTAAATTCCCATAGAGAACTCATTTTTCGTAATAAAATCAATATTTGACCAAATTTCACGAAATAAAAAGAAGAGTCATTCTTAAATTTTGATAAAATTTAATATTATCGAAAAAAATAATTGTTTTTGCATTGTTTATATGGCCATACAATTTGGACAGGTTTCGTGAAACAGACAGTAAGACCTCGTCTGAGACCAGCCATGCTAAGCATAGTTCACCGTACTTACTAAGCCAATCGCTGGGCAGCATTGCGCTTCACTTAATAGTTCACATATTGCAACGTTTAACCCCAATAAATTACATATTACCAGATTTAATCATTAACTGTTCGACACGAAATGTAAAATAACTACTCGGATGGGAGACTGTATTATACACCAGGCTAATTATACGTATATTCTTGTTAACATGTTGGATGTTTAAGAAACTAAATGCAGTGGTCGCTGCCTCACATTTAATTCCTTACTAATCCAATACGTGAACAATAACTTATACTTATTGTACACATATTGGATTTTCAGGAACTAAATGCTGCGGTCTCTAACGCTCCCTCTCATTTAATTCCTTAATAATCCAATAATTCCAGCACAAAAATATTTACACAATTCCCTAACATTTGATTGGCCCGTAGCAAGTCTCTGTCCAAAATTTATATCCCAGTAAACTCCCACGCCGAACTACTTTCTACAGGTGCGCTGTCAGTGCTGTCAATGTAAACAAATGGATGCCGTCTGTCAAAATAAACATTTTGTTGATGAATTTATTTCAATTGCTGGAATTATAAGGAATGAATGGCCTCATTTTTGTGGAATTTATCGGGGATATAAACTTGGAAAAGTCGCGGGAATACTGGACGAAGGCCGGAAGCGGGAATACTGGACGAGGCCTTCCAACCTTCGTCCAGTATTCCCGCGACTTTTCCAAGTTTATACCCCGATACATTCCACAAAAAGGCCATTCATTCCTATAATATGTAAACAATAATTGATACTTGTTGATACTTTGACAGGGGATGTTGCTGGTGCGGAATATGCAGAAAGATAACGAATCGGACAACATGTCCGTCATGTCTGACGCCACTAACGCCAGTGACGACGATCTCGATGAAGATCTCGCCGCAGGTGAGTAAATATCGTTGTAAATCTCGCAGCCAGTGAGTAAATCAATTTTATTCAACTATCAGTTTAAACTATGAATATACATGTAATGCTATATTATTTTTTTGAATTTGGTATCATTAGACGTGCCTAGCACGAGTTTCTAGAAGATTACAGACATCAGTGAACTAAACTCCGTATTTTATAATGATACTTGAATAGCTTACTACTTTCTGTTCCACGTTTTGCTGCCGACGAACTTTTGGCTATTAAACACATTAAATTTAAAAAATATTTAAATGTAAGTACTTTTTCATCAATAACAAAAAAGTCGCCCTCCCCCAGTTGTTTTTCATTTGATAAAATTTCATCAAATATTGATTTTATTGCGAAAAAATAACAACCGATTTTCCTATGGGAATTTAACATGGCCGGGGGCTAAAAACAGATTTTGTTTTTAAATATTTTTGTATTTGTGGACCGATTTTCAAAATCTAACTTGTTTTCTTAGTTAGATCCTTTCCAAGCTATCTATCCAGGTTTCGGAATCAATTTCCAAATGTCTTCGTTTTTTTACCCTCCTGGTCCTCCTCCTCCTTTTCTCCCGTATTAAATTGCCACAGGAAAAACAGTTATCGCAATAAAATCAATATTTGATGGAATTTCATCAAATAATTTGTTTGTGGGTCTTTGTTATTGATGAAAAAGTACTTACTTTTAAATAGTTTAATATGCTTAATAGAGAAAAAATCGTCGGCAGCAAAATGTGGAACAGACAGTAGATATTAGACGCATGCCTACATTCACTTCATGACTTATTGAAGGTGCATGTATATAACGGCTAGAAAAAACAACGATATTGACGCTAGCAAAACAGGAAGTGACGTCACGCTAAAGTTATGAAACGTTCAATTATGAACTACCATACAGACACCTATACTCGGGCTTTATTGTTTACCCTAGTAAATGAAAGAACAGCATTTCGTCTCAATTATTCGCATATTCCCACATTTTCGTCAAGATGTATTAAATTAATCATTAAATGTCCAGCGCTAGAACTGATGTTATGCCTTTCTGTCATCAGTTCACGAGACGCAAAGCATATTACCGCCCACACACGCGCTCACTTCGTGTCACACCGTCAATCACATACTAGTATAGCGATTCGAAACACGCTTAGGGGCGGAGCTTCGCGACTGGGCTGGGTAAACAATAAGTACGTTATAGTTCACATATTTAATTTTTAATAAATAATTTCTCGCTCGCTAGCGCTCGCTACGAAATTAATTTATTAAACATTCAATATATGAACTGTACTTATTACATGTAAGTTTTCCTATGACTATTACTTATATGGCAGGGCTGCCTTCACGGCTCTGACTTAAGTACGAGTGTTAAAACCTCGGGCTGTGAACTTCCCTTTTATTTGTTGCAGCTGTGAACTCTCCCTGTTATTTGTTGCAGCTGCAGAACGGAAGAAAGAGGTGAAAAATCGTTGGCGCAGAATCGCACAGAAGCGGAAGAACACGAAAGGAGGAAACGCATTAGGGACCAATTTCCAGCGAAACTTTGTGAACTTACAAAGTTTTATGAAAGAAAAGTCTTCGACGGATGGGCAGAATTCAGATGCAGGGTTCGAGGTATGTATACTCAGTGGTTATTCTTCTTGGGGCCGACTATGGCTTGTTTGCCGTCTATGATCAGAGCCCCAGATAAGCTTTGTGTCTGAAGAGTATTGTAGCCCTTGGTTTCCAATTAAATGCGTATTTTATTTTCACAAATGGATTATTATGGAACAAATAATAAATAAAGAACTTAAATCAAATTTAAACATTTGCTCTTTTTAGTGTATTTTTACTTATTCGCTTATTTATACCGTAATAAAGTTGAAAATTTACTTAAATGAGCTGCAAAAAGCAAGTGTTTGCTTTTTGCAGCTCAACTAAGTAAGTGTTCAACTTTATTACATTGTTTCCAATACTCAATTTGAAAATTAATGTGTATTTCATTGCTGCGAGTATTTTGTACACCCACTTTTGTTAATCACTGCCTATTCAGCTAAAGTAAGTGCGTAAAATACGCCAATACGCACCTTATCTGGAGCTCCGTATGATACAAACCCAGGGTATGGGATCACGTGGTTTCCGAAATACATTTTCAGACGTGACGCAATATGTGACGTTAGTTTTACATCTTCGTACCACACGGCCGGATTGTGATGATATCATACATATTGCGCACCAAAGACGATCACTTATGTGTTTATGGATGCTCAAAAATGTATTTACTTAAAGGTACATGCCCACTCAGTAGGCACACAATGTTCTTTATAGGAATTAAATAAGTGTATAATTGTGTCACTATTCCACCAGTTCTAAAAATTAAGAGTGCCCGCTATACAGATATAATCATTTAGTAATATTTAATGATAGTGACTCGCGGTGGTATCAGACTATTTTCATATGCAAATGAGGCATGCTATTATTTTTAATTATTTATGCTAATTAAATACGTCACTTGAAAAAATAATATTTTCGACAGATATAAAGTATGATCATTGCACATCAAAAAATAAATACAGATAATAAATAGTAATGTCCGTTTTAAGGATTACCCCTGTTATTACCCCTGATATCAGTGTGGAAACTTACGTCTGATATAAAATGTATAAGAATGCCAATCAATACGTGGATAATAGTGAATGAATGTTTATTTTGCCAGAAAATGTCTCGGATGATGTCTCTGATATAAAGAACATTTTGTGCCTACTGAGTGGGCATGTACCTTTAATGCCAAATAACACGTCCTGTAAAGAGAAATGCATGTTTATTTTGTTCGTGACTCCATATATTACAACATGGGATGCACACGGTCATGTTTAAAAACACCACATCAAATCAGCTCTGGTGAGCTCACGTTGTGTGACGTCAAACGTGACGTCATGTAAACTTTTTGAAATCCAAATTACGCAGCTGTTTCTATGAACTAGATCTATTTGAGTATATGTTTGGAATGTGTTCAATCACTAACATTGTAGAGTAGTCGAGACTCTCTCCACATTTTCAAATAACTTTATTTTCACTGTAATAAAAGAGGGTGTCAGGCGCGGATACTGAAATAATTGCAGGGGGGGGGGGGTCTGTAATTAAAATTCGTCGTACCCGACCTCCGTGCGCGCGAAATCTAAAGTCGGGGGGTCTGGGGGTCCTCCCACAGGAAATGTTTAAATGCCAGATCGCCGCAGATGCGATTTCCTGACACCTAGGCCTCGAAAAAAGTCATCCAACTATTCGAGTATTGTAGATTTTCTTCATGGGGGGGGGCTTTTTTTTTTTTGCCGGGAGCGGGGGGGGGGGGGGGGGGGGGGGGTGGGGGGGGGCTGCTAGAGGGGTGGGGGGGGGGGGGGGGGGGTCCGGGGGTCGGACCCCCTGGTACTGTATCCGCGCCTGGTGCAATTACGGGTGTTCTCTTCACGGTGTATTATTTGTAAGGAGTTGATTACGGGTTTTCTCTCACAACGAAACCCATGCAAATAACTTGCAAGAGTGTAATAATATTCCTATACAAAGTCTACATGACTGAAAATGACAACAATTGGTCATCGGGTGCTTAATTATAGTGGAACCCCTTTAAACCGGACACACTGGGGACCTCCCATGGTGATCGGTTTATAGAGGTACTGTACTAGGGGCCTCCCAGGGTGACCGGTTTATAGAGATTCCACCGTATTATACTTTGACAGGAGGAGGACACCGTCACAGAATTGAAACATAAAGCCAAGTTGGGCTGTCTCACTCTGAAGTCACTCCAGACGATCGCCGTCATCTCCAAGGATACGACATTGAGCCGCGCAATCTCGACCAAGAAGTTACGTCGGAAGGCGGTGGCTGTGGAAAGATTCAAAAATGTTGTCCAAAGAGTGAAAACAGGTTATTTCTTGCACAGGTTTAAATGATTGCTTCCGAAGAAAATAAGAAGGCATTGTTGTATGTTTTATTTGATTGACGCGTCAACGCATTACAGGTACATGCCCACACAGTAGGCACAAACTGTTCTTTATAGGATTAAATAAGTGTATAATTGTGTCACTATTCCACCAGTTCTAAAAATTACGAGTGTCCGCAGTACAGATATAATCATTTATTAATATTTATTTTACTGATAATGGTGGTGTCAGGCGATTTTCATATGCAAATGAGGCATGCTGTTTTTTAATTATTTATACTAATTAAATGCGGCACCTGAACAAAATAATAAGTTCGACAGATTATAAAGAATGATCATGCGATCAAAACATAAATACAGATAATAAATAGTCATGTCCGTTAACATATTAAGGAAAGACGGTTATCGCCCCTGATATCAGTGTACAAATTTACGTCTGATGTAAAATGTATAATAATGCCAATCAATACGTGGGGTAATAGTGAATGAATGTTTAACCCTTTGAACCCGAAAGCCCGCTATAGCGGTTTATGCAAACAGTGCAGATCCAGATGAGTCGGCTCGTAACGAGCCGTCTCATCAGGATCTGCACTTTTTGAAAGTAATTTTTATATTTTTGTGAACAAAATATACCCCTTTTCATAAAAGGACTAGTCTGAAAACCATTTTGTGACGGTTGGATTGGTTGAAAAATTAACATATCAATATCCATTCCAGTTACTTAGGGTGAAATGGTTAATTTGCCAGAAAATGTCTCAGTTGATGTCTTTGATATATAAAGAACATGTTGTGCCTACTGAGTGCGCATGCACCTTTAAATATCAAATGCGCTGGTGCTGTCCTCCTCTAGTTCAGCAAGTGATCAGTTTTTGTGGAGATAACAAATTTCGGTACTTTCAGTACATTATTATATACGTAGTTTCGTTTCCCATTAAAACACAATGCAAATCAAGACGTCAGTATTTTTCCATATTGACGTCTCGTGAGTTCATATTGGTGAGTGCCGGAACTACGCTTCACATCGCAAAATAGTTCCTTCTAAATCATCACTAATGTGTTTATTTTATTTATATTTTTGAAAATGTTTAAGCGCTTGCAAATTGCGAATGATGTATGTATACAATAAACAGGTTATTTTATTTGTATGTGGATCTAAGCAACTCGTTCCGCCGCCCAACGATATTGGACGCTGCGGAACTCGTGCATATATATCCACATACACATCAAATAACCTATAATTATGTTATGTAACGTCGGCTTGAGAGCATTACTGCATGCTAAGTCACACCAACTTACACAAAAGTTTTATATCTTCATAACTAAGCTGAATACGACTTTAAATCTTCTCACGATACACAACTAAGATGGGACTTAACCCTTTTACCCCTCAGTAACAGGAATGGATTTTGACATGTTAATTTTGCAACCAATCCAATTGTCACAAAATGATTTTCAGACTAGTCCATTTATGAAAAGGGGGTATTTTTTTGTTTTAAAAAAATATGAACATTATTTTCAAAAAGTGCAGATCCTGATGAGACGGCTCGTTACGAGCCGGCTCATTTGGATCTGCAATGTTTGCATAAACCGATATAGCGGTCTTTCGGTTTCAAAGGGTTAAAGAGAATGAAAACATCTCAAATTATGGTATTCTTGTGAAAGGCATCTTTTTTACGCTTCCTGCATTAAACGACCACCACCAAACTGTTCCTTTTCCACGGAGCCCCGCAGGGGACGTAGAATTTTTTTTTTATTATTAATTCGTTCCCGCGAAATAACAATTCGTTCCGACGAATTAACATATTAACAATTCGTTCCCACGAATTAACAATTCGTTCCCTCAATATAACAATTCGTTCCCACGAAATAACAATTCGTTCCCACTCCACCAATTCTAATTTATCAGGTAACGAGCTTTGTATTGTCCGAATACGTACTGACAGTGCTGTATCAGACATTAACCCGATACGAATATCTGTGTTACAACAAATTGAAAACTGAAATTTCATTGGTCGAACGGCATCACGTGACGTTACCGAATTTTCAATGAAAACAACGTCATACTTGCTCATTATGTAGTATACAAACGTGGCCTGATATAATACAATGCTAGTGTCTTTTTATATCAAGTTTATCAGGCTCGGAAACAGTAGGAATTCCTCGGCAAGCCTCAGAATTCCTACGCGTTTCCTAGCATTGCCTGATAAACTTGATATCAAAAGACACTGACATGGTATTCTCTATTTATCACGTCAACACAGTGCGTATGTGCCGTGAAACACGGTGTCGTGAAACATTGTTGATGTCCTGTCTGTGTATGACTATGTGCGGTTGTCATACCAGTCGATTCTCCGATTTTTAGGATGCGGCTGGCGTTATTTTTTGCCTTTTAAAGCTGTTTGTAGGTGTTTACGGGATAAATAGAATAGTAGGTTAGTGCCGTGAATGGAAAAATATCTGGCGCGGCACGGAAAAGCCCATCCCGTTTCCTAAGCCTTAGAGCCTCGCCTATCCCGCTTCCGTGTCTTGCCAGATATGTTTTCCCATTCACGGCACTAACCTACTATTCTCTATATACACATTAGTATTGAGCCGAAAGCATGCACGCTTGTATAATAATATTTTCTTTACACCCGTTGTAAACGTGCGGTATATTTGTAGACAACCAACAGGACAAACTAAGGCAAGATAAGACAGATGGCGCTCCGAGGAGTACGGCCGGACTTCTCATCCAGGCGGCGCGCGCGATGAAACAACAACAACGAGTCACGGACGCCGTGGAGAGGTTAAACAACCCCAGTAACCAACCGTCACCTAGTACCGGTCAGTATAGCTTGTTGAGACTACCGGGCTAGGATCTGTTCATGTCAAGTTTAGCAGGCAAGGCTAGGAAACGTTTCCAAGCCGAGCCTTTTGATATTGATATGCCTTGCATAAACTATACCAGTCTAGTGTGTTTCATATTACAATCAGCACGCAATGCTAGAAAACACATAGGAATTTAAAGGCTGGTCGAGGAATTCCTACCGTTTCCAAGAAGAGCCTGATTATCTTGATATGTCTTGTATATAATATAGTATGTTTTTGTCGAGCCCGCTTGCGGAAAGCGAGACATAGTGATCAAAGTGACGTCAGGGTGTCGGTGCATCCGTCCGTGTGTGCGTCCGCCCTTCGGTCCGAAATCTGATTTAAATTTTGCGTTAACGGTTGTGTCCCTGTGCCCCAAGGTCAATGTCAAATGACATAGAAGTTTGCGTCTTTGTCCAAATTTGCGTTAAGGTTTTCAGATACGTACTATCTCTGTAACCGTAAATCAGATTGCCTTCGTGTGCTTATTGGTCATCATCCGTGTATTCATTCTGTGTCCCACACATGCGGCCCCTGTTCCCCAAGGTCACTATACATTATATATATCTTACCTTGAGATCACCAGATGCCTCGGCGGGCTCGACATGCAGGCCGCGGCCATCTGTAGCCGATTTCACCAAAGGTTTTATTATATTGAATTGATTACATTATCACAGCCATTTTGGCTGTGATAATGTAATAAATTCAGTATAATAATTCTGCATACGTTTAATCATCAAATATATGCAGTCGTTAGTTCTATATGAAATAATGCATTTCGGGAAAAATAAATGATTCCTCCCTCAAAGTATACTTTGCTATATAAGTATACTTTGCATTGTTGGTGAAATAGGCACCTGGTATATTACAGTTGACAAGAAAGTCTGGGAAACGCATAGGAATTCCAAGGATGGTCGAGGAATTCTTAAAGTTTCACAAGACTCGTTAGTTCTGGCATAGAGATAATAAATACAAGTTACTGTCTGTTTCACGAAACATGCCCAAATTGTATGGCTTTATAAACAATGTAAAAACACTATTTTTTGTTTCGATAATATTAAATTATAGCAAAATTTAAAAATGACCCTTCTTTTTTTTTCGTGAAATTTGGTAAAATATTTATTTTATTTTGAAAAAAACTATTTACCCATGTTAAATCCCCATAGATATCTTCACAGAGTGAAGATGTCTATGGGTATTTAGCATGGGAAAATGTTTCTAATTTCAGATATGGATTTTTTCTATTAATTCGTTCCCTCAATTTAACAATTCGTTCCCTCGAAGTAACAATTCGTTCCCATGTATAACAATTCGTTCCCTCGAATTAACAATTCATTCCCACGTAATGACAATTCGTTCTCTCAATTTAACAATTCGTTTCCTAGAATTAACATTTCGTTCCCACGATATAGCATTTCGTTCCCGTGGGAACGAATTGTTAAATTGAGATTGAGGGAATGAATTGTTAATTCGTGGGAACGAATTGTTAATTCGTGTAAACGAATTGTTAAATTGAGGGAACGTATTAATACAAAAACAGAATTCTACGTCCCGTGCGGGGCTCCATAGAATACCACTCATTTTCCAGTTTATCAGGAAAAGCTATGCATTGCGTTGTAATTCTAAAAGATAAATCTGATATCAACATATCATAGTCTATGTATCATGTGTTATGCTATAGAATGGTGGGCAAACATAATTTGATTTTCGTTGAAAAGAACATGTTTTATGTAAGGCGAATCTACAGTCATGATTAATAATGAAACGCGCTTTTGATTTAACAAGTTAAGAACATACAACAACAACAAATGTGCTCTGGTACAAATATAGAGAATAGTAGGTAAGTGCCGTGAATGGGAAAAAATATCCGGCAAGGCTTAAGCATTTCTTTATTTCTCATCAGAAGTATATGTTGTGACCACTCATTTGAACCTCGCCGAGACGGTTCAAATGAGTGGTCACAACATATACTTTGGTTCAGAAATAAGGAATATAGATAGAGAATAGTTGGTTAGTGACGTGAATGGGAAAAAATATCTGGCAAGGCTCAGGAAACGGGATGGGCGAGGCTCTGCCGAGCACATCCCGTTTCCGTGCCGCGCCAGATAATTTTTCCCATTCATGGCACTAACCTACTATTCTATTTATCCCGTCAACACCTACAAATGGCTGTAAAATGCAAAAATGGTATTGACTGGATATCAAAAATGTTTCACGGCACAGTGTTTCACGGCACATACGCACTGTGTTGACGGGATAAATGGAGTTTTTAGCCTATCTGTATGATATGATATGAACCACAATAATCAATATGTGTTTCATTATATGTGGCTGTGTTTGGTGAAATAAGGCTTATGGGTTTGGCGACCAGTGTAGATCCAGATTAGCCTGTGCATCCGCACAGTCTGATCAGGATCTGCACTGTTAGCCATTCCATAAATGAAACAACCGTTATGCTTCTAACGAGGATATACTGGTTTATCAGGCTACAGGTGTGCGCTATGCGCTATTTGATCAGGATCTACACTGGTCACAAATCCCATAATCCACATTTCTCTAGTCATAACCGCATATAACCACATAATTAATTATGTGACATTAGAGCTGAATATGGAAGCGTCCTGGTGCCAATGATAAATATATATTTATCTCCTAATTAGGAGATATTAAGTCCTAATTAGGAGATATAAACTCCTAATTAGGAGATGTTATCTCCTAATTAGGAGTTAGTATCTCATAATTAGGACTTATTATCTCCTAATTAGGAGTTGAGATAAAAAACAAATTAGCATTGCCACAGATAGTAAGTCCTAATTATAAGATAATAAGTCCTTGTTAGGAGTTACTAAGTCCTAATAGGAGATAGTAAGTCCTAATTTGGAGATACTAGCGCCAAATTATGAGATACTATCTCCTAATTAGGAGTGGTTAACACATTTTTTAGCATTGCCACAGATAGTAATTCCTAATTAGGACATAGCAAGTCCTAATTAGGAGATACTATATCCTAATTAGGAGATAATATATCCTAATTAGGAGTTACTAATTAGGAAATACTAAACATTTTAATATTGGCACCAGGACGCTTCCATAGCTGAATGACATAAATGCTGTTGTATTATGAATGTAAAATAAGAGGTATGTTACCCTTTATGCCTTTCTTAAAAACATCCAATCCTACACTTCGGCAATCTCCGTCAATGCTTTTCCACCTTTATATTATTAGGTTTGAGGCGGCTTTCAGCTGCGCCGAAAACCTATTGTATTCGTTGGTTTTTTTTTTTTTTTTTTTTTTTTTTTTTTTTTTTTTTTTTTTTTTTTTTTTATTCAGCCGTTCAGTCTACAGCACAAACCGCTGGTCGGATCGACTTCAAATTTTGCATGCCGATTCGGATCAAGTGTGAGCAGAGACTCAGAGATTTTCAGAAATATCTTAATTCCACTTTCCACGAAACCGGAAGTGACGTCATATTTTTTATAACTTTCTATAACTTCCTTATTTTCCAACCGACTTCAAAAATTCGTTTTGCATTGGAAAGCTGACAAAATTCTCTATCTCGACCTCCTGACAGTTCTCGGCTATCTGGTCAAATAAGAGAGCTATAGGCATTTGAAGTTGAAAAATGTACATACTTTTCAACGATTTTGCCGAATTTTTGCCGAATTTCGGCTGATAACGTCATACTTCCTATAATTTCCTTATTTTCCAACCGATTTCAAGAATTCTTTTTGCATTGGAAAGCTGACAAAATTCTCTATCTCAAATTTGCTGACAGTTTTCGGCTATCTGCTCAAATAAAAGATCTATATGCATTTGAATTTGAAAAATGTACATACTTTTCAACGATTTTGCCGAATTTCGGCTGATAACGGGTGGTCTTTACAAACTTTTTCCGATTTGTACAGTACTGTCAGCATCATAATTTCTTGCCAGGGTGATAGGGGAGTGTCAGCCGTATGAAAGATGATAATTTTCAGAGCTATATCTTGACTACTTACGGCTCTATTCGAATGTCAAAATAGATAACGTATTTTTTCAAGTTTTCAAAATAGAGCAAACGGATGTGACGTCAGCTTCGTTATTTATCATTCGATTTCAATTGTTTTTGCTGTAGTCGATATTTCAGTCCTTTAGCTAAAACTTTGGCTGAGGATCGAACCCGGTATCCCTCGCTCCGAGTCCATCGCTCTACCTCTAAGCTAACCGGCCCCACATCGGTGTGATGATGCGAACACAATAATGTTGGACTGTTCATTCTAAAACTTCAGAAATTCTTTTTGTAACCGATAGTTTACACCTTGGGCTAAAGCTTAGTTACACATGAAATCAATGTTTGAGGCTCAAACCGTTGATGCAGCTCAAGCTGCTCTAGTTAGAATGTGTTTCCGTAAGGGCCAGTGTACATTGCGGTCGTACTGGTGTATATCACTGTTTATGAACCGGCTCTAACGTGTGATTGAGGCATTTTCGATTCGATTCGATTCGGCTTATGTTTAAGGGTGGGAATTGGCTCGTACACCTTCCATACCCGGGATATATAGCCCAATAAAGAAGCAGGCCGATGGTCGTCGGTCTGGTTTATATTTCCGAATTTTGATAAATGTTGCATTTATTCAAGCTCCAAAAAATGTGCGCCAAATATAGACGAATCTATGCAGTTATGGTAACCTATAATATGAGGCTTCCCATAGTATCCTGATGCATTGAAAATATCTTTATTTATATCAAGGTGTGTGATCACGTGTTTGCGAACGGCGTGACGTCATGTTTTTTTTAGATGTTTTTACAGTAGATTACAGTTTACAGTTTACAGTACAATATCTTTCTATTAGAATGACATATTGTTCATGAAATATACCGCAGTAAATGCGGTACACGTTGCCCTTTATTGTATAGGCGGTTTTAATCTATCTCATAATTCTGTCGTTTTGACGACGAATCGGTTACTGTAAATGTAAATAAAAACTAGAGCATGTGAATGTAAGAAATAAACGGTAATCGATTCTCTGTGAAAATTATGTTATTGTAAATAGCTTTCAGAGCACCCATAAAACACATATGCCATCTTATTTGATGCGCTACATACCATCAAAATCCGTCCGTCTGTTTGGAAGATTATAAAGAAAATCTACTGTAAAAATGACATCACAGATTACGTTACTTCTGAAAATCCGGTTTGGAAACCACGTGATCCCACATCCTGCTATATGTTGTAACATGTATTTATAGGTCGGCACGAGCTGGGTGTCATAAGTACAGGGGCCGGGTCTCCTAGGCCGCGCTCGTATTCCGGCTCGGTACACAGCCAACCGGACGTCATCATTGACAATGTCCTCACACCACGTGGTGCAGCACGTGATACACCATTTGGTACGGACAGCCAATCGGAATTCCGTATGCAGATTCCAAGGGTCACAGTTAACGAATCGCCTGACGAGGTTAATGAGCCGGCGGGAAGTGGATTGGAGCAATCGGATGTTCTGTTTTAACCCTTTCACTCCTAAGTAACTGGGGCCCGTTTCACTAAACTTCGTACGACTAAAATGTTCGTAAGTGAATAATTATGATAGTCTATAAAGTTCCTGTCTTCTTGTAAACAATTAATAGATTTACATTTATTGAGCATAGGCTGCATATGCAGCCTATGCTCAATAAATGTAAATCTATCAATTGAAATTTCCAGTCGATCCTAAATTTGCACTTACGAACATTTTAAAAGTACGAAGTTTAGTGAAGATCCCATGTTATTTTTCAAACTATTCCATTTATCAGAGAGGGGTAGTATTTTAAGAATAAGAAAGAAACATGAAATGGTGCATATCCTGATGAGAGGGCTAGTTACGAGCCGGGTCATCTGGATCAACACTGTATGCAAACGTTATGATAGAGATGTGTTGCGTTGAAAGTGTTAAAGCCGGTGATGAACCAATAAAACGGCAAACTATTGACGAACTTGTATAGTAAAAATGCTGACAAACACGCATATGAAGCATTTCATTTTCGTTTGGATGATTTATATATATAATAAAAAGGTTATTTGATTTGTATGTGGATTTATGCCACTCGTTCCGCCGCGCAACTATATTGCCCTCCTAAAGTAGCGCAATATCGCACGTTGCATGTATCAAACTTGCCCCTGGTTAACTACTGTCTGTTTCACGAAAGCTGCCCAAATCTTACGGCTATATAAACAATTCAAAAACACTTTTTTTCGATAATATTAAATGAAAGGAAAATCTAAGAATGAAACTTTTTATTTCGTGAAATTTGGTCAAATATTGACTTTATTGCGAAAAAACAATTTCCCCATGTTAAATCCCCATATACATCTTCATAGGAAATTTTTAGAATTTCAGAAATACTGGACCGATTTTCAAAATTTAACTTTTGTTGCCTTAGTTAGATCATTTCCAAGCTATCTAGCCAGGTTTCCTGATTCCTCCCACAGATCTTCCACCTCCTTTCCCCTGATGTTAAATAGACAAATCAATTTTTCGTAATAAAATCAATATTTCACCAAATTTCAAAAAATAAAAGGAAGGCTCATTCTTAAATTTTGATAAAATTTAATATTATAAAAAAAGACAGTCTTGAGGGCCCAAAGGGCCCGATGTTGCTAGGTTGGTCCATATGCTCCCCCAGAAAATGTTGAAATCTAAGAGGCGTGAAACGCCATTTCCTGCATTCTTAGGGCCCAGTCTTGAGGGCCCGATGTTGCAACCCCCCCCCCCCCCCCCACCCCTACACGTATAGCATGCTCCCCCAGGAATTTATTTAATGAAACAGGCGTGAAACGCCATTTCCTGCATTCTCAGGGCCCAATCTTGAGGGCAAGGGCCCGATGTTGCTAGTGGGGGTGGGGGTGGGGGTGGGGGTGGGGCATGCTCTGGTGACATACTCCCCTGGAAATTTCTTAAATGGGGCCCCACACTTCCGCCGCCCCTGGATTTGTTATGCCATAGACACTCTTTGCTTGCAGAAACCGGTCAATTTAAGCACTAATCTACTTCACAGGCATGTTGAAGCTATATGCCCACTCAGTAGGCACAAACTGTTCTTTATATGACATCAAATAAGTGTATAATTGTGTCACTATTCCACCAGTTCTAATCAAAGTACTGAAAGTACTGAAACTAGGTTAGCTCCACAATATTACTAACAAGTATTTTTTATTTATATAATGATGTTTAGTGACTTATCATCAGCTAAATTAATTTTAGGTCGGTTAACAGGGTCAAATCCCATATTATATGTGTAGGGAAGAAGGAAAATCCCAAAATCACATACAGTCTGTGTACGTGGCTTCGCACACTTTAGATATATTTTGACAATTATCAGAAACAAGTAATGTATACAAATAAAGTTCGCCTTTGTTTGTATTTTGACAGATATGTCACTCAACACCGCAAAATGCGTGTCACATGTCAGACAGTTTACGCGAGCCATTGTTGTTGTACTACGTGAGTCAATTTGAAACACGTCGAAGTGTACATGGCTTCGTACACCCGAAAATCTTCCGGTCTAACTTATATAATGTAACAATTAAAATTGATGTTCACCATCAATTCATTATATTTTCAAATAAATAAGACATATTAACTAAACATTTATGAAGACACCCACAATAGTGATGTCTGACACCCAACTACATCAACAGATTCAATTTACTATTCAAACGTGTTTCACCGTGTATGAAAAACAACAAATAGTATTGACCAAACACCCACACCATCGCACCGACGACAATAAACACACATTACTATCCTACTCTCTGTGCCTGGGAGAGAATATGAGCCGAAATATCAGCGGCTGAATCTAATCAGCAGTTGCTTCCTCAATACACAGCATCGGTGTGTCAGATGTGGTGTGTGTCCGGCCCCAGGTTGAAGTGACGGACCATGATCTATAAATACATTACATATACAAAAAAGCATCAATAAATGAGCGAAAAAAATAAGCTAAACAATTCTTTATTCCCTCCTGTACCCAGTAATGTGTGTCCTGCGGCTCTGTTCAGAGATCATCAGGCAACATAAAAGTAATGTACTGTATATAATCCCCACCCGCCCCTAAAAAGCAATGCCAGATTATTTTTTATTTGAATATATTTGATGATAAATAATTGAATATTGTTTGCTAACACTATTTACAACTCTTTTAATAAAAAATAAAAAATAAGACACACATACCCTATTTTCCCCAAAATTCGGATGATATTCAATAAATTAACTTTATATGGCCTCACAAGTCACCATAATGGCTGCGAGGTATCATTCCACTAAACTGGTGCGATACCTCGGGTGACCGTTCAGTTAACTATTGTTAGGGCAAAACATTGACTATAATGTAAATATATAATTAAATAATTCAAATTGTGTGCTTTATTCTGTAGTTTACATGTGCTAATTCAGTAAAATTCCGTAATGAAACATTACAAATTCGACACTCATAATGGTAGTTTACTATGTACTATGTAGCTCCAAGGGAGCTAACCTAGTAAAAATTACGAGTGCCCGCTATACAGATATACTCATTTAGTAATATTTATTTTACTGATAGTAGTTCGCGCTGGTATCAGGCTATTTTACTGATAGTAGTTCGCGCTGGTATCAGGCTATTTTACTGATAGTAGTTCGCGCTGGTATCAGGCTATTTTACTGATAGTAGTTCGCGCTGGTATCAGGCTATTTTCATATGCAAATGAGGCATGATATTGTTTAATTATTTATACAAATTAAATACATCACCTGAACAAAATAATATTTTCGACAGATTGTAAAGTATGATCACATCAAAAAATAAATACAGAGAATAAAATAGTAATGTCCGTTAACATTTTAAAGAAACACAGCTATCGCTCCTGATATCAGTGTGGACATTTACGTCTGTTATAAAATGTATAATAATGAACAAAATTGTAAAATACATGTGGTTGGACCTTAAGGATTGGGCACAATAGAATATCTGTGCAACCACATGTATTTTACAATTTTGTTCAAATATTTCTTAGTGGTACAAACGTTAGCACAGTTTGCCTCTTGTAGACAATTTTCGCTCGGATTGTATCTTAGTACAATTTTCAAACATACACAATGGAGTATGTATAGGTTATTTGATTTGTATTTGGATAAATAAATAAATATATATATATATATATGGTATGGTATGGAAAACAAAATCGTTCAACAGTACTAATAAAAATGGAAAAAATTGAAATCCCAAGCGCTTTCGGCTGTTAGCCTAACAGCCGAAAGCGCTTGGGATTTCATTATATATATATATGTGGGAGAAAACAGTATAACACTAAACAATAACCCTTCGTAGGCACCGGATCCCGAAGGATGCAAGAACGAGAAAATAAGTATATAGTATATATATATATATATATGCACGAGTTCCGCAGCGTGCGATATTGCGCGACTTTAAGAGCACAGTATCGTTGCGCGGCGGAACGAGTGGCTTACATCCACGTACAAATCAAATAACCGTTTTATTAAGTGCATACGTTCGTTTCTCATTGAAACATGCATGGCATGGCGTCAATATTTGTTTCCATATTGTTGTTCGGAAGGTAATATTGGTCAGTTTTTCTCAGCTCCAATACGTAATTTTTCAACTTTATTAGAGCATTTTACTCAACTTGAAAATTAATGAGAATTTTAAATTTTTGGCGTGTAAGTATTTTGTACTCCTCCGTGTTACAATGTATTCAGCTAAATAACTGCGTAAAATATAGAGAATACTAGGTTTGTTTCTATTGATATCAAGTTTATCAGGCAAAGCTAGGAAATGCGTAGGAATTCCGAGGCTTGCCGAGGAATTCCTACCGTTTATGAGCCGAGCCGAGTTTATGAGCCGCGTTCTGTCCATAGAATACGACGTCATCTGATGTCATTTTCGAGCATAAAATGTTACCTGATAAATAGAATACCAGGATAGTGTATTTTGATATCAAGTTTATCAGGCTCGGCTCGGAAACGGTAGGAATTCCTCGGCAAGCCTCGGAATTCCTACGCGTTTCCTAGCCTTGCCTGATAAACTTGATATCAAAATACACTAGCCTGGTAGTCTCTATATGTTACCAGTCAGTACGTATTCGGTCAATACAGGACAGGTTACCTGATAAACACCAATACGTGCCGTATGGAGCCTTGACTGACCATGTTGCCTTCTGTCCGTTTCACGAAACCTGCCCAAAGTTTACGTCCATATTAACAATGCAAAAACAATATTTTTTCGATAATATCAAAATTTAAGAATGAGCCTTCTTTTTATTTCGTGAAATTTGGTCAAAAATTTATTTTATTACGAAAAATGTGTTCTCTATGGGAATTTAACATGGGCAGGTGGGGAACCTGGAGGAGTCGAAATTATTTTTTTTTAAATTGACTCCTGGCTTGATAGTTTGGAAATAATTTAACTAAGAAAACAAAAGTTAGATTTTGAAAATCGGTTCACTATTTCTGAAATTAGAAAAATGTTCCCATGTTAAATCTCCATAGACATCTTCACAGAGTGAACATGTCTATGGGAATTTACCATGGGGAAATTGTTTTTTGCAATAAAATCAATATTTAATTTTTGCTATAATTTAATATTATCGAAAAATATATTGTTCTTTTGCACTATTTATATAGCCGTAACATTTGGGCAGGTTTCGTGAAACAGACAGTAGCCTTATGCATATTCGTTGACGCAATATATTTCGTGTTGCCATGTCAGACACGCCATGCGATTTTGTACGGTCGGACATCCGTGTAATATCATGAAATACGTTTACAAAATGTACAATATTTCCGTAAATGGCGTCAAAAGTTGACACAATTTTCAGAGTACATTCGGAATTATATTCATTATGTACATTTTGTTAACAGATGTCCGAAGGTACAAAATCACATGAACTGTCTCAATTATGTTTGTACTTAAGAACATGTGCGATTTTTCATGAAATGTATTCACAGAAACGGTCATATTTTATGTAAATGACGTCTGAAGATAACGAATATTTCATAACGTATGCGGTATCCTATTCCGTATTTGCTATGGAAATTTCGTCAACTTTCGAGGTCATTTACGGAAAATATAGCAAATGTTGTAAAAACAATTCATGAGATATTTCACGTGCTCAAAATCACATGACGTGTCTCATGTGTATGTATTTATCCCATCAACACAGTGCGTATGTGCCGTGAAACACGGTGCCGTGAAATATTTTTGATATCCTGTCAATTCGACCTAATCACTGCGTATGAATATGTGCGGTTGTCATACTAGTCTATTCTCTGATTTTGAAGATACAGCTTGGGTTATTTTTTTGCATTTTAAAGCTATTTCTAGGTGTTGAGGGGATAAATAGAATAGCAGGTTAGTGCCGAATGGGAAAAATATCTGGCGCGGCACGGAAACGGGATGGGCTCGGCTGAGCCTCGCCCATCCCGTTTCCTAAGCCTTGCCAGATGTTTTTTCCCATTCACGGCACGAACTTACTATTCTCTATTTATGCACATATTTATGTATGTATGTACTGAGCAGATAAACGTATATTTTATTGTATTGTGTTGTTGCTACATGTATAAAACAAACTTCGTACGACTAAAATGTTCGTAAATGCAAAATTATGAAAGTCTGTAAATTTCACATTAACCATGTTTTCTTGTCAACAATGATTGGATTTACATTTATTGAGCATAGGCTATGCTCAATAAATGAAAATCCATCAATTGAAGTTTCCAGACGATCCTAAATTGGCACTTACGAACATTTTAGTCGTACGAAGTTTAGTGAAACGGTCCCCTGTTTGAAATGTAACCTCGTAACCAAACATTTTGACTGGCCACGCATAAGGTGAGTTAAAGCTCAAGTAATCAATCTGATTCATACACAGGCGATTTGATTGTATGTTAAGTTAAATTGTTTATTTACGTCTCATCAACTGTACATCATACAATACACTATAATATAACATAATATTTTACACTGTTCTTAAATTCATAATGGAAACGCCCATTCAACGTATTGCGTTCATATCCCAGTACATTACATTAGCCCCACGCCTCATTTGAATATTAAAATAGCCTGATACCACCGCGAGTCACTATCAGTAAAATAAATATTACTAAATGATTATATCTGTATAGCGGGCACTCGTAATTTTTAGAACTGGTGAAATAGTGACACAATTATACACTTATTTAATTCCTATAAAGAAAATGTTGTGCCTACTGAGTGTGCATGCACCTTTAAGTTGATACACATACTTGATTTAAATAATGAACACTAATTACCCTGTCTTCACTTGCACATAAACTGGTGATCACCACTACTAACACGGTATGGAAGGAACACTTTGATGTTAACAACTTGTGGAATAGTTATATAATTAGGTACACATGCAATTTCCGTTACAATATGTCTTTTACATAATTTGAGGGCCCCAATCCAGGCTCTACAAGACGGTAATGTCCGCCTTGTTGAAGATATGAGTTGAACTTATCATGTGTACCACCTTTCATTTTTCAATAACTCATGAACGATTCATCGATTTTGATCATATTTGGCCATAATGTGTGTCTAGGGATGGTGTTTTGTTGTGCTTACGACCCACGCCCGACCGCGTCTGAGGACTAATGTTCTTTTTTTCTGTAAGGTTTTGTAAGGCAAATGCTTTTACGTTTTTTTTTATTAATATCAAGACTGCCAGCGACGGGATTAGCTTCATACAACACAGTCAATATGTTACCGGGTTGTATATGGGTTTGTACAACACTCGACACCTTGTCCTCATTTGTCCGGTGGAAGCATGCGAGGGGTAATTTAACGATCGGGATTCATCCTTACCAGAATCCCGACCGGATACCTGGTTTGGCCTTCACGTACGCCTTTGGCATTCTTGTATGTAACGGTTTAATCTGGTTATACCCCTTGTATGAGTAATACGATTATTCCTAATCCTATAACTTCTAGGGGAAGGGGCCAAGTGACTTTGGTGTGGTGTGGACCTTGCACCAGGTCAGGTTATTCTACTTTCAGGGCTGAATATATATTTATTTCGATGTAAATATTCCGTTCTGATGTTGAGATTTTCTCTCCAATGCAGCGGGTTACATGCGGGATCGAACCAGTTGACCCGGCTTTAAATGACCTTAGCTGTTGATAGGCCGCTAAAAACCAATACATCAATCAAACAATCATTTGTCACAGTAACAGCGTGGTCGCTTTCTTTACAACTGCATCAGCCATCTGAGTCGAGACACAACAGAGACGAATGTGAATTATAAGCCATCGTAAAAGGTCAAATTGCAAGAGAGTTGTACGTCCAGCATTTATATAGTGTTATAAAAAGGTTACATAATTTGGAAAACCAGCATCGGAATTGGCATATTTGTCGGTGTGACATCACTTCATGTAATGTAAACCAGCTTAACCCTTATAGTCCGATACTGAAATCCTCAGAATCCACTAAGGTTGGACAACATTGCAACATTTAGTGTCTCAGCAGGAGAAAAGCATAATTGATCCCATGAACACAGTGCGTATACATGTGACGTGAAACACAGTGCCGTCAAACAGTTTTGTATGAATATGTGCGGTGGCTGGGGTTATTTGTTTGCATTTTAAAGCCATTTGTTGACGGGATAAATAGAATAGTGGGACAACACTATCTGGCGCGGCACGGAAACGGGATGTGCTCGGCAGAGCCTCGCCCATCCCGTTTCCTAAGCCTTGCCAGATAGTGTTTCCCATTCACGGCACTAACCTACTATTCTCTATATCTGTGATACAACTGATTAGTTAGTATAGAACATTATCACAGTACTTATATTTAACCTTTGAACCCGAAATCCCGCAATAGCGGTTTATGCAAAAAGTGCAGATCCAGATGAGCCGGCTCGTAACGAGCCGTCTCATCAGGATCTGCACTTTTTGAAAGTAATTTTAATATTTCTTGGAACAAAAACACCCCAAATGGACGAATCTGAAAATCATTTTGTGACCATTGGATTGGTCCGAACATTAGCATATCACAGTCTATTCCAGTTCCTTAGGGTTGAAAGGGTTAAGTGTAATTTTACAGCTTCGTCCAATGAATAATTTGCTATATACACCATAGGCTAACTAAGTTTGTCTTCTTATCAATGTTGGTGGCCATTTTGAATTATTTAGTATTGTAAAACCATTTTTTTTCAACCTTACACAAATATTATGTTTTCATAATTGTCAAAAGTGTGTTTTTTATATGTATCTTGGCAGCCATTTTGGATCCTGGGTTGCATAGAAAGCCCAAAAATATTACTATACATTTGTTGGATTCATGTTATTCTTCCACATATAATTATACTCTTACTGCATCTGATTAGCTCCAATTTTATGACTTTTTGTCTTTGCTTTATTTCAATGGCGACCATTTTGGATTTTACCTTGTTTCAGGTATTTCTTCTAGGTATTTTCGTAAACAATTATTTCTTCAATAACTAATATCAATGATCTGAAAACAGTTGAGAAACTAAATGTTGAAATTTTGTCCAACCTTTTTATTTACTGGACTATTATTAGAATATGTAGGAGATGGGATTTAAGTCAATACTGGGCTGAGCCCCCTTCTCCCACTGACAACCTGTGGCATTGTCGTTCCTCCTCACGACACATTGCGATGAACGGATGAATACTTACGACTTACGAATTAGACAGTTAATACAATGAGTAAAACTGCGGAAAGTAACAGTGACGACGACATTCTTAGTTTAACAGCTCGTGAAGTGTGCAGCCAAGCGTGAAAATAGTCCTGTGGACAGATATGACGTACGACAGACTGGTTTGCGGCCAGAGTAGACGGGTTGTTGAACTCGTAGTTTTCCGGAAGTATATTGTATGTGACGCAATACCGGAATTCGGCACAGGAGAGCTCGATAGTCGGACACCATACCCGGATGACCTTGAAGGTATTCCCGTAACACCCCCTGTTGTAATCTCGCGGATACCATATCGCATCGTATTGATACGATCGGGCGTCTAAACCACACAATATACTTCCGTTCATGTTCGCACTTAAGTGCAAGCCCGAGCTTAAAAACCTGTTCACGTTCCGAACTCGTTCAAAAGTATTGGCCATTTTTGAAATCCTATAGAAATAAAATAATCATGTGATTCCAATTCCGCATATGATTGGTTAACCCTAAGCCTGACCCTAACCCTAACCTTGTTATGCCACCAGCGCGCAATCATCTAGTCAATTATAATTATGGTGGATAGGCGAGGGTTAACAATGATAAGTTAAACTCATATCTTCAACAAGGCGGGCATTACTTTTATATTGGGACCCTCGCATTATGTAGAAATATATTGTTACGGAAATTAAATGTGTAACTAATTATATAACTATTCCACACGTTTTTAAAGGTACATGACCACCAAGTAGGCACAAACTGTTCTTTATATGAATTAAATAAGTGTATACTTGTGTCAATATTGCACCAGTTCTAAAAGTTACGAGTGCCCGCTATACAGATATACTCATTTAGTAATATTTATTTTACTGACAGTGACTCGCGGTGGTATTATGTTATTTTCCTATGCAAATGAAGCATGTAATTAAATGCGTCACATGAACAAATAATATTTTCGACAGATTATAAAGTATGATCATTGCACATAAAACATAAATACAGAGAATAAATAATAATGTCCGTTAACATTTTAAGGAAACACGGTTATCACCCCTGATATCAGTGTGGAACTTTTCGTCTGATATAAAATGTATAATAATGCCAATAAATACGTGGGGCAATGGTGAATTAACATTTATTTTGCCGGAAAATGTATCAGATGATGTCTGATATAAAGAACATGTTGTGCCTACTGCGTGGGCATGTACCTTTAACATCAACAGTGTTCATTTGTACACAATATTAACAAATGGTTCAATACCGTGTTAGTAGTGGTGATCACCAGTTTACATGGTTTTCGTATGTGCAGCAGCATGTGAAGACAGTGTAATTATAGTCTGTTTCGCGAAAGCTGCCCAAATTTTTACGGCCATATAAACAATTCAAAAACAATATTTCGATAATATTAAATTAAAGGAAAATTTAAGAATGAGCCTTCTTTTTATTTCGTGAAATTTGGTCAAATATTGATTTTATTGCGAAAAAACAATTTCCCCATGTTAAATTCCCATATACATCTTCACAGAGTGAAGATGTCTATGGGGATTTAACATGGGGATTTTTTTTAGAATTTCAGAAATACTGGACCGATTTTTAAAATTTAACTCTTTTTTTCTTAGTTAGATCATTTCCAAGCTATCTAGCCAGGTTTCGGAGTCAATTTAAAAAAAAATACGTTTTTTTAGCTCCTCCCACACTGCTACTCTTTTTCCCTCCATGTTAAATTCCCATAGAAAATCAATTTTTCGTAATACAATCAATATTTGACAAAATTTCACGAAATAAAAAGAAGGATCATTCTTAAATTTTGATAAAATTTAACATTATCAAAACAAATATTGTTTTTGCATTGTCTATATAGCCGTACAATTTGGGCAGCTTTCGTGAAACAGACAGTAGTTTTCATTATTTCAATCAAGCATATGTATCAACTTAAACACGATTGATGTCGATATCAGAAATTGCACCAGAAATTACATTGGACAAATAAATATCGACTTCCTTTGAATAATCAAAGTACTGAAAGAACTGAAACTGTATTGCCAGAAACAAAGAGTAGGAAAGTGTGCCTGCTCCACACTGATGATGCCTCCATTGGCAGCCTTCATAACAACCTTGATCTGCTGTGGGATGCATTGATTACACCCGTTGTAGACTTACATATTATATACCAAATTGAGCAGAGATACATACCTTTAATTTGATACATTTATCATCAATATGGGTGTTATGAAATATGAATTATAACAGTTTATAAAAGTTCCGTTGTTTTACCACATAATAAGTACACGAGTTCCGGCGAATAAACCTGTCCGCAAAAATGGCGACCGACAGCCATAGTGAATGATTCTAAAAATAGATAAATATATTGGCGATACCTACAAATAGTAACATACACCGGACGCTTAAATAACTGTATCTGACGATACAATAATTATCGAATTTTGTTAATATTTTTGAGAAAACACGGTTATCTCTCTTGGCATCAAGATTATTAATTGGTACTAATACAAAATAGTACCAATATGTGTACCCGGTAATACAAATTAAACGCTCTTTGTATATACACGTATTAACCCTTTGAACCCGAAATCCCGCTATAGCGGTCTATGCAAAAAGGGCAGATCCAGATGAGCCGGCTCGTAACGAGCCGTCTCATCAGGATCTGCACTCTTTGAAAGTAATTTCAATATTTTTGAGAACAAAAAATATCCCCTTTTCATAAATGGACTAGCCTGAAAACCATTTTGTGGCTGTTAGTTTGGTTGCAAAATGAACATGTCAAAATCCATTCCAGTTACTTAAGGGTGAAAGGGTTAAAGGTACATGCCCACTCAGTAGGCACCAAATATTCTCTATAGGAACTAGTCTGTAGATATGACATTTCCTGGCAAAATAAACATTAATTCGCTATTATCTCACCTATTTATTGGCATTATTATACATTGTATATCAGACGTAAATTGCCACACTGATATCAGGGGCGATAACGTGTCGAAAATATTATTTTTTTCAGGCGACGCATTTAATTAGTAGATCTATAAATAATTAAAAAATATCATGCATCATTTGCATATGAAAATAGCCTGATATCACGGCGAGTCACTATCAGTAAAATAAATATTACTAAATGATTATATCTGTATATCATTCTAAGGGTTGACATACAACAGAGCCGTAAGTCACTGAATTCCTATAAAGAACAGTGTGTGCCTACTGAGTGGGCACTTCGTTTATTATTGTGGCCGTGACTGGAGAAACGGGGCCAATGAGACCAGTGTATACCCAGACCAGCATGTGCATCCGTGCAGTCTGAATAGGATATACACTGCTACATTAGTGTACATTAAAGGTAAATGCCCACGCAGTAGGTTATATATAGAGAATAGTAGGTTAGTGCCGTGAATGGGAAAAAATATCTGGCAAGGCTCAGGAAACGTGATGGGCAAGGCTCTGCCGAGCACATCCCGTTTCCGTGCCGCGTCAGATATTTTATTCCATTCACGGCACTAACCTACTATTCTATTTATCCCGTCAACACATACAATTGGCTTTAAAATGCAAAGAAATAATCCCAGCAACCGCACATATTCATACGCAGTGAGTAGGTCGTATTGACAGGATATCAAAAATATTTCACGGCACCGTGTTTCACGGCACATACGCACTGTGTTGACGGGATAAATAGTGATACAGATACTTTTGTATATTCTGTATGACATTTTCTGACAAAATAAACATTCATTCACCATTACCCCACATATTGCTTTGCATTATTATACATTTTATTTTAGACAACAATTTACACACTGATATCAGGGGCGATAACGGTGTTTCCTTAAAATGTTAACGGACATGATCATACTTTATAATCTGTCGAAAATATAATTTTTTCAGGTGACGCATTTAATTAGTATAAATAAGTAAAAAATATCATGCCTCATTTGCATATGAAAATAGCCTGATACCAACGCGCGTCACTATCAGTAAAATAAATATTACTAAATGATTATATCTTTTTGTTTTCCGGGCACTTAACCGACTAACTTTTTGTAATTTTTAGAACTGGTGGAAAAATAGTTGAAACAACCAATTAATACACTTATTTAATTCCTATAAAGAACATTCTGTGCTTACTGAGTGGGCATGTACCTTTAACAATCAGTATATATACACATCATGATGCAGGAGTTCGCTATCTGATTGACAATTGGACTGACCAGAGACTGACTAGAAACATCGTCAGCTCCATTTCCTCAGTCACAGCCTTATTTGTGGCTGTGACTGGAGAAGTTAATCTCATGGGATTAGTGACCAGTATAGCTCCTGGTCAAATAGCTCGCTCCTGTATCCTGATAATGATCTATATTGCTTGTAAGAAGCATGCCGGGTGCTTCATTGATGGAATAGCGAGCAGTGCAGATCCTGATCAGACTGTGCGGATGCACAGGCAGATCTGGATCTACACTGGTTGCAAACTACATAGGCCCCATTTCCAACAGTCACAGCCATATGTATGTGTTGAAATCCGTAATTTCAATTACAATACATTCGTTTATAAGTTTAATCTGAACCTAAACACCAGGGGCCCGTTTCACTAAACTTCGTACGACTAAGAAGTTCGTAAGTGCAAAGTTGAAATCCACAATAACATTTGTTCTGATAGCCGATTGTGGAAGATCTTTCGTGGATGTGCTACATTTGATTACATGAACGCGTAGGTACAATATGGTAGCATTATAGAAGCAGGTTAATGTGAGAAGCAAATTCATAGAAATTTAGGATCGTCTGGAAATTTAATTTAGTGAACATAGGCTGCAATACAACACTGTTTTTTACAAGAAAACAGTGTTCATATGTAATTTACATAATTTTGCATTTACGAATATTTTAGTCATACGAAGTTTAGTGAAACGGCCACGTATTGCTTTATTTATTTATTTATTTATTTATTTATTTATTTATTTTATTTATTTATTTATTTATTTATTTATTTATTTATTTATTTATTTATTTATTTATTTATTTATTTATTTATTTATTTATTTATTTATTTATTTATTTATTTATTTATTTATACGCCTATATACTGTAATATAAATTCTCTCTGATGGATATTTGTTGTTGTTGTTCTTTCAGTTGTATACACCAGGGATATTGGGATTCCGGTAAGGATGATTTATGATTGATTGGTATTTAACGGCCTATCAACAGCTAAGGTGATTTAAGGCCGGGCCAACTGGTACGATCCCATAATATAACCTGCTGCAATGGGGTGAAAATCTCAATATCAGAACGGAATATTTCCATCGAAAAAAATTGGTACCAGGTCTATACCACACCGATATCACTAGGTCCCTTTCCCTAACATAGGAACATAACGAATACTCGTAACAATCACATAAGAGTATGTATAACCAGATTCAACTGTCACATACAAGAATGCCAACAACGTACGTGAGGGCCAAACAAGGTCTCCGGTCGGCATTCCGGTAAGGATGAAGCCTGGTCGTTAAATTGCCCATCGCCTTCTCCCGTCTGTCACCCACACAGGAATTCCGAGGCTCGTTCCTAACAATTCCGAGCTGAGCCTGATGAACTTGATATAGCGAATATCAGGCTAGAGGCTTTTGATACCAAGTTGATCAGACAAGGCTGGGAAACGCGTTGGAATTCCGAAGGTCGCCGAGTGATTCCTACTGTTTTCGGGCCGAGTCGGATATTTATCAGGTAACGATTTATGCTACAGAATGAGCAAGTATCAGGTAACCTGCCCTGTATTGACCGAATACGTACTAACTGATAACATATTGTTGTATCAGGCATTGACCTGATACAAACATCTGGGTTACAACGAAGTGAAAACTGACGTTCCATTGGTCGGATGACGTAACGTGACGTTACCGAATGATGTCAGTGTAATGACACAACGTACACAAGTCCGCGTTATGTCCATAGATAACGACGTCATATGTGGTCATTTTCGAGCATAACACGTTAATACCTGCTAATTAGAATATCAGGCTACTGTCTTTTGATGTCAAGTTTTTCTGGCTCGGCTCGGAAACGGCAGGAATTCCTCGGCAAGCCTAGGAATTCCTACGCATTTCCTAGCCTTGCCTGATAAACTTGATATCAATAGACACTAGTAGTCTAGTAAATATAGGACTAGATCCACCACAATGCATTTTAGAGAGGTTCCTAGAACAACATATTCAAAATGCACCCGAATGCACTTCGGGGAAATATGTCTAATTTGCATAAATCCAAGATGTCCGCCATGAAAATTACACCCGTTATAAAACAGGCATATCTCTGCTTCTACTTGGCAGATTAAAATTATCTTGGAGTCAATTTCTATAGTTCATTGAGTGACCAATCAAATGAAATTAGTTTCATGACCTTCATAGGTCAAATTCATATATAAAGGTGAAGGTCAAACACGAAAATCACTGTTGTCAGCCATTTGTGCCATATGTTTGCATATCTCCGCTTCTAGATTGCGGATTAAGACACTGATGAGCTATATCATGATACTGTCTTAGGTAGCCAATCACATGAAATCGGTTGCATGAACAAACTCACCAGTGGCCTTTCCCCAACAGTAGCAATTTCTTCAGCTGTAGCCGGTCCTTTGTTGAACAGTTCTGCCTGGAAGTTAAAGTCTGCACTGTTTTTCAGCTGCTTTAGATCAACACATTTGCCAAGTACAAACACTCGCGATGTTGTGTCACATCCTAACAAGGCATGTGCAAAAAGGATGTTCTCACAGATAGTTGTACATAATATCTGCTTTGTGAATGTTACATTCCAACACCTTCGCAACTTATGTGTCCCTGCTTTGGTTTCAGGCCAGAAGTATATTTCATGGGAAGAGTCAATGGACGCATGGTAGCATTATAGAATCAGTAGGTCTGTATCATCGCCCACAAGCACCGTATTGGCAGTTGATGCCCTTTGTAGTGTTGTATGAACTATAAATACATCGGCATCACCTCTGGCATGTCTTGTTTCGCAACCATTTCAAACAAGGGCTTTACTTAGAAGGTTGATGAACGATTGTCGGTCGGTCGGTCGGTCGGTCGGTCGGTCGGTCGGTCGGTCGGTCGGTCGGTCGGTCGGTCGGTCGGTCGGTCGGTCGGTCGGTCGGTCGGTCGGTCGGTCGGTCGGTCGGTCGGTCGGTCGGTCGGTCGGTCGGTCGGTCGGTCGGTCGGTCGGTCGGTCGGTCGGTCGGTCGGTCGGTCGGTCGGTCGATATGTAATTTCTCATATTACGTCATTTGAGTCCATGTTTATTTCAGGTCATTAAAGTTCAAGCATTTCTAATTGGTTAACAACTTGGTATTTTCACATGCAGTTTTAAAGTATTTTCATCTTATCAAGTACTAGCTTACCAGTAATAAATAGAAAAAAACAACGTTTCTGATATTCTCCTTAAGACATGAATCCTTAATTTGTAGAAATAGAGCTTTAACTGTGCATTACATGATAAATAAGGGCCGCTGACACAGTCAATAGAGTCATGACTATTCATGTGTGTAACCAGCATAGCTCCATACCAGTGTTATATCCGTGCAGTCTGTCCAATGCCTACGCTGGCGTCCATTTAACCAATATAACATTATTTTACCAGGGTATACACTGATCATGATTCATGTACTCGCACAGGCAATATACTGATCGCAAATTGGTATTCCTTGTCACTGCGTTATACTGGTTGAATGGCTACCAGTGTGGACATTGATCAGACGGCGTGGATGGGAAAACTGACTTGGATCTAAGCTGGTCACACACGTTGTAAGGTATCTTATCTGACGGATAGTCCAAATAGGGGCATTGTATGAGAATATCTATACTTTATCGTTTATGGAAATATTCACAAATATATGTGGCTGTGATTGAGAAAATGGGGCTTATGACATGTGTGACCAGTGTAGCTCCTGATCAAATAGCACGCTCCTAGAGCATGCTAGCGATCTATATTAGTTGTTAGAAGGACGACGGGTGTTTCATTGACAGAATGACGAACAGTGCATATCCTGATCAGACTGTGCGGGTTCCTAGGCTGATATGGATTTACACTTGTCGAAAAACCCATCAGCCCGATTTCTCCAGTCACAGGCCCAAAAGTCAAAGATCAGTGCTAGAATCTTTTGATCTTTTGTAAATAATATAAAAAGTTGACACAATAACTATGGGGCCCGTTTAACTAAACTTCGAACGACAAAACTGTTCGTAAGAAGATTTCTATGAATTTAATTAACATCTTAATGTGGTTAATTAATGCTATCATTTTCAACATGTTTGTAAAGGTCATTAACTATGAACACATCCGCCAATATTTTCCCAAACCGGGTACTAATGCCAACTTGACTGTAAATACGAACTTCGTACAAAGTTTAGTGAAACGGCCCTCAGAACACTCGTGGAATTTTCTCCAACATTTGACGTCATTTACGGTGTTTTGTTTCCGAATTAGTATCGGCAAAATATGGTTATGCGACAAGGTTGTTTAATTCCTGCAAATGACATTTACTCGCCTAAATGATATCCCCGACTGTACATGACTGATATATACGATATTCCTGACTTTGAACCCGTCGTGATCGGCCGCCGCTCAACACACTCATATACAGGATAACAAATACAATGGATACAGCAGGAAAGGTGTACACATATAGTTATCTGCGTTTGATGGTTTCTGTTCTCAGAATAGAAAATCTATTGACCTGTTCGACATTCCGGAAGTGATAACACGAAATGGACTATCCCTAAAAACCGGTACCGTTACCAACCGTCAGCCGCGCAGTCTGATCAGGCTCTACACAGATCGCACAACACATATAGCTCATCCTTCTAGTCACAGCTACACACACGTTATTACTGACATAATGGTAAACAGTGCAGGGCCTGATCAGCCCACGCATCTAAGCAGTCCGGTCTGGCGCTACACCACTGCCTTTAATTCTTAATACAAAGTAATGGCTTGATTTAAACTGCAATTTACATGCGAAAATATTTTTATTTTTGGAAATTTCTGAATTTTGGAAAAATGTGATTAATGTCTAAGATCTGTCGCGCAAACAGAATTTGTTTTTCCTGATATCTGTTACGAAGACAGAATCTTTTTATCCTGATATCTGTAATGAAGACAGTGTCTGTTTTTCCTGATATCTATCACGGTGTGTGTGGGCGGCGGGGCAGTGGGGATGTTGTATGTATGGGCTCGCCCGCCCGCCCGCCCGCCCGCCCGCCGCCGCCCGACCCTACCATACCCTATCCCTACCCAAACCCTACCCTACCCACCCTACCCTACCCTACCCTACCCTAGCCCTGCCATACCTACCTACCCAACCCTACCAACCTACCCCTACCTACCTACCTACCACCTACCTGCCTGCCTCCGCCTGCCTGCCTGCCTGCCTGCCGCCCGCCCGCCCGCCCGCCCGCCCGCCCGCCGCCCGCCCGCCCGCCCGCCCGCCCGCCGCCCGCCCGCTTGCCTGCCTGCCTGCCTGCCTGCCTGCCTGCCTGCTGCCTGCCTGCCTGCCTGCCTGCCTGCCTGCCTGCCTGCCTGCCTGCCTGCCTGCCTGCCTGCCTGCCTGCCTGCCTGCCTGCCTGCCTGCCTGCCTGCCTGCCTGCCTGCCTGCCTGCCTGCCTGCCTGCCTGCACCTACCTACCTACCTACCTACCTGCCTGCCTGCCTGCCTGCCCGCCCGCCCGCCCGCCCGCCCGCCCGCCCGCCCGCCCGCCCGCCCGCCCGACCCTACCATACCCTATCCCTACCCAACCCTACCCACCCTACCCTACCCTACCCTACCCTGCCATACCTACCTACCCAACCCTACCAACCTACCCCTACCTACCTACCTACCTACCTACCTACCATACCTACCTGCCTGCCTGCCTGCCTGCCTGCCTGCCTGCCTGCCCGCCCGCCCGCCCGCCCCGCCCGCCCGCCCGCCCGCCCGCCCGCCCGCCCACTTACTTACTTACTTACTTACTTACTTACTTACTTACTTACTTACTTACTTACTTACTTACTTACTTACTTACTTACTTACTTACTTACTTATTTACTTACTTACCTACTTACCTACTTACTTACTTAATTACTTCCCTGGTGATTTGTAATTTTGGCGGCCATCTTGAACAAACTAATCAAATCCGATTATGTCTAACTTACGATGTACAAGTATCATGTGCTTTGGTTTACCTCACCATGTATAGTGGATGTGTTGTAACTAGTTTTTATTAGAAGATACTCAAAATGGTCATTTTTATGAGCCTTAAATGGGTCCGCAGTGGGTTCCACATAAAATCGTTAACCTGCCAGATTCGAACTGCATTTAATTTATGTGTATACAATTAGTGGTAAGTTGCATGCACCAAGTCAGGGCCGTAGCCACGTTGAGGCGAACCAAGGCAGTTGCCTCGGTATAATTTTTGCCGATTTTTTTTGTACGATGCGGGTCGCGCTACGCGCTCCCACTGAATACACGTTTCCTAAAATTTGCCTCGGTAGATTTTTACCTCTGGCTACGGCCCTGCAAGTGGTAATGATTATATTACTATAGGGGTCTGGGTCATCAAGAACATACAATTATAATAATATGCGTAATCGTCATGTACTATGTAGTGTCTAGAAACTAAAATTCGCTTAGTCAGAGCAAATAATCTTGCAAATTCATGTTTCTTCCGAAAGGCGCCAATCATATATCAGCCCATATGAAGCGGGAACTTGGTAAAACTCTTGCTACGCTGAAGCTGTAAAGGCCGCTTCGATGATATTAAGTCAATTACACCTATTGACCTAACACGGACGGATACACAGGAGCGAGCGAGGAACATCGATAATGAAAGTCTGATGAGAAATAAACGTGAACATTTCGGATGATTCAGTCAACGGGTGTACATATAATAACCTGGTTTTGTCACAGCCTGACGGGTAACAACGGAACAACGGAACGTTTGTGTGACATTATGGTGTCTGTGTTTGCCATAGCGTGCGGCTAGCTATGTAACGATGTGTATAAATGGGGAGACCTCCTCACCAGACACAGAGATCAGACGGAGCGCCAGAAAGTCCACAGAAGAGAAACTACAATTATAACGTGTTGACAATATATCACCAACGGAAGATGATGTTCGGACTTACATTGGTGATTTGTCTGGTGGCTCAACGGCACATGTCGGTAAGTTCTTCTTCGTACTTGTTAATTAATTGTTAATGTTACTGTAAATAAAGATCGCACACACAGCCATGCTCCGGTAATGCTTGTTCAATTTTAGCAGCTGATACACTAAACACTGACTGAAAGCATCATTAGTACATTTTAAAACATGTTCTTTTGGCAAAAAAACAAGCAACGACAACAAAAAATATCACAAATCTATTTAATAAATTAATATTATATATATCGCATTAAAGTAGTTAATTACTCAGAAAACTATTTTAACTGAACATATTGTTGAAACCAGCTTGTAAAAATACCAAACCGAAGTATGTAAAATGTTGCAAATGTTTATTAAAGGTGGGTGCCCTCAAATTATGTAAAAATATATATTTAAGGAAATTAAGCGGGTACCTAATTATTTAACTATTCCACATGTGCTTAACATCGAAAGCGTCCGTTTTGCGCAGTATTAACTAATATTTAACCTTCGTGTCGGTAATGGTGATCACTAGTGTATGTACATGTGACGAAATGGTGATTAGTTGTAATTATTTAAATAAATAAAGTGTAAAAACTTGACAGCTGTCGATATCTTATAAAGTATAATTAGTGTACACCAGAAAATGCATTGTGCGAATAAATATTGATTTCCGTTGACTAAATATTTTTGTTAATTATTTTCAGCAAAATTATTAAAATCCGTCATTCAAATAAGGCAAAATAATGCCAAATACGGGTGTCAGGTAATAAACATTAATTGCTATGTGTGTATATTAATGGCTTATTTATTGGTCGAAACAATAAAGGATAACCCCTACAATACATCCTGATGCACTGGATGCCATATATAAACGTTTACTTCGAAAAACGTACGCAAGAAAACAAAACAGGACTTCGATGACGTCAAAGAATTGCATATTTTAAATTTATTTATTTGAAATGGAATAATTTTGTCGTTAATTTATTTTCATTAATATAATTAACGCACAGTTTAAATACAATGTTGAAATGAAACTCCATCCTATGTTTTGTAAAAGCAATACGCTTCTTAACGTTGTATGAACATTTATGCCATCATACAGCTAATTGTATATTATGAATTTATTTAATAATATTTGAAATTGAAATTCATTTGTTTTTCGTAATTTGATTTTATTAATATAATTTATATAATAATTGTCACAAAATTGTGTAACCGAAATCACACAATTGTGAGACAGGTTCTTTTAATATAGATCTGGTGTGGCTGTACATAGGCATAGACAAATAGTCAAAGTCAATTTACACATTTTTAATCAGTCAATGATAACTATGGCACTATTTATCCAGCAAAACACAAGTTACAGTATCTTCTAAACGTTCCACATAGCTAAGTTTCCCTGTGAATGCATGAGTCCTAGGTTGTCACTGAATACACAAATGTTCATAGATGCACAACATATATGCACCCCCATGGTATGTGCACGAGACTAAATAATATGAACTGAGAATCCGAACATTCAAAATGGTACACTAAGGTGTCACACTGGTGTCATGGTGGAGGACAGTAAACCACATGTAGTATGATGTCACAAAGATGTCCACTAAGAAAAATATACCACGAAGATGTACAATATGGATAATATGTCACTAAGATGCCACGAAGAATTCCACTCAGGATTGCATACCCACAAAGATGTCCATTAAGGACAATATGTCACTAAGATTCACACGTGTTCACTCCACCGACAATCTGTCATAATGGTGATAATACCCCAGTAATGTTAGTCTATCTCATCAATGTTCACATCAGTTCACTCACAAAGGATACAATATCTCCCATTCACACAAATGACATCGCCTCATGTCATTCTCGGTTATTTCCATCTATGGAAATATCAGTCTCGACCCGCCATATGCTGCTCAGGAATGGCAATGCCCGTGCCGTGGAATGGAAAGGAATCCCCCAGAGGATGGACACCCAGGAATCGCCCCATCAACATAAGCCACCTGCAATTAAGTGGTCATTACCACTAACTAACTACCAGTGTCGTTTGAAGAGAATTCACCAAATTCCACGCGATTTAAATGGCTAAAATTGCATTACAATTCACAAACTCCACCTTGGTTAAATATGGGGTAAAATAACTTACAGTGTCTGGAATCCACAGATCTAGCTCACATATACAGGAATAAAATTGTACAACGTTCTCCACACAAAGCACTAATAGGTCTTCCCACAATCAGATCTCTCTAAGCAATGACCACACATGCATGCCCAGTGAACTATTCACATAAAAATGCTCAATACTTGTCCAGCATGACTGACCACTGTATGTGATATCCACTACCAGTAATTGTTAACAATGCAACTCACCTGTAAAATGCACCTGGGTACAACTTACCTGTGCAATCAATAGTACAGGTATGTATACTGCACAAAATTAGACACAATCTATACTGAGCAACTGCACAATTTTGTGACAATAATAATTTATTTAAATCAACAAAACATTTGTTTTAATTAGGAACAAATTGTGCATGCATTTTATAATTACATAAACCTATCTAACTTTTGACTGAGGTGGAATATTTGAGTACTAGTTTCGTAATTAGGGCCCCGCCGAGAATCGTCTGTGACCTATAGGTTTCACCTGTCTGTCTATCTGTCCGTATGTCTGCCTGTCCGTCCGTTTAATTAACCTATACTTTCTGTTTGCCTTCAGGTAATATCTTCATAGTGTACATTCAATTCAATTCTTTATTTCCTGAAGCTATACAGCTTATGGGAGAGTACAAAACAAACATATATACATACAAAAGCTGTGGAGCTTGTTCATCCTGGGAGACGCATGATCATTGTCTCCCAAAATGGGCAAGCACCAGCAAATAATGACATTACATGTAATATAGGGTATGCTAACTATTGCAAAATTACTAGTCGAAATTACAAATGAAAAACATATTCATATTCATAGATGTAGGTGCGCAACAAGCAAAACGATTAGATTGCGTGTAGCATTTATGTTAACTATTGCAGCATGCAGTAGTCTCTGAAAACATTTTCGTATTCATAAGCGCACAAAAAGATTGCGTGTAAGATGGTGTATGCGATATATTGACAATTTTACTAGTTTTAGTTACACCGAAAATATGTTCAAATTCCTAGGCACCCAACAAGCAAAACGGCTGAGAAACATGTTCAAATTCCTAGACACACAGCGAGCAAAACGATGAGATTAGAGTAAAATGGAGTTTGCTAATTATTGCAGCATTTACTAAGATCATGTTCAGTTACCTAGGCGCGTAACAAGCTGAATTGTTGAGATTACGTCTAAAAACTATGAGATTTGAGTAAAAATAGAGTATGCTAGCTATTGCGTAGTTTACTAGTATCTAGCCCAAATGAGAAACATGGTAATAATGAGGTTACATGTAAATTAGAGTACGAGAATTGTGGAAAATAAACAATGGCTGTGTGTATACCCCCACTGTCACAATCTCCAGTTTATGGAGAATGGGACTTGGGTAAACGTAGAGGATTTGTCGTGAAATGCATACTAGCTGGTACCCTCACATTGGTGCGAAATCGAAATACGTGAGGCTATCAGACAGTCCAGTAAAAGCAGTTATTTATTGCACCTCAATAGTAAAGATTGTATTATTATAATGGTTGTAATTATATCAGCACTAGTTACAAGAAAGCGGGAATTGCAATTCATTGTCGTAAAGTTCATCATAGGTGTAGTCGCCGATATTAATCGATATATCAAACGACCATTGGTGCCGTATAGCGAGTAATCTCGCGAATATTACCTTGACTAATCGGTGTGATCACTTGAAGTTCCGAAAAAACAAAGTATGTTCCTGTTCCGTTATATACCTAGTAAGTTACCAGTAGTTCCGAAAACAGTATATGTTCCTGTTATCACAATCACGAATACCTGTTCATATTTCGAGGCGCACGGGCACACACATTCATCGCAGATGCATGTATGTGCCCACCATGCCTCGCAACACGAGCGGGCATGTTCGTAGAGTGTCAGCATATGAATCCTACACGTGTCCTTCGCTCAAACGCATTGACAACGTTATATACCTAGTAAGTTACCTAGTAGTTCCGAAAACAGTATATGTTCCTGTTATCACAATCACGAATACCTGTTCATATTTCGAGGCGCACGGGCACACACATTCACCGCAGATGATGTGCCCATCATGCCTCGCAACATGAGCGGGCATGTTCGTAGAGTGTCAGTATATGAATCCTACACGTGTCCTTCTCTCAAACGCATAGCCAATGTTATATACCTAGTAAGGTTTGTAATAGTCTTTATATCGCCCGCGTCCAATAGTTCCACTAGTTTCTGAGCGCTCGGTCTGCGGTAAAAGTATGGCCGGATAAGTCTCGCCCTCAGTTCGCTGTACTTGGGGCATATTAGAATCAGGTGATATTCATCCTCAATAACGTTCAACTCGCACATTGCGCAGACTCGATCCCGTCTATCCGTTCGGTTATATCGGCCCGTTTCAATGGCTAGGGAGTGTGCGCTTAACCGAAATCTCGAGAGCGTCTTTCTACGTAGTTCCGGGATTGGTTTGCACAGGTACTTAGCTAGACCGCGTGTTTTGTCGAAATACTTGTATATTTCACATTTCGAGCATGTTTCGATTGTAGAGTCGTTGGTTTGGAAGAACTGGTCGGCTAGTCGTTGTCGTACTCTCGCAAGGAAAATGTTCACGTCACCCGGTTCCTGCGAAATCCAGAACTCATTCATTCCGAGTTTGAGCAGAATATCCTTCACGCTGCGGAGCCAGTTATGTCCGTGGTATTTGCCTCGCAGTCTTGGAGCCTATCTTCGTATAATGATTTTAGTATACAGTTATTTGTTGAACGATGTGTGTACGCGTTCAATTTCCGGTGCCTTATTTGTTCCCCATAGTTCAGACCCATAGTTCAGAATCGGGGCCAGGTAAGTGTCAAATAAGTCCAACATTGTGGTTACATTGAAGTTACTCTGTTTAATAACTTTCATCAGATTGAATTGAGCCTTTCTTGCTTGTTCGGCGAGATGTTTTTGTGTTGTGTTAAATTTACCGTTATAATTTAGCATGATTCCTAAGTAGCAGAATTGGTTTACTATCTCTATTTCAGTCCCTTTATAAAACCACTTCTCCTCTTTTCGCAGTTGCCACGACTTCCGGAACACCAATACTTTCGTTTTGGCGACGTTAATGGTAAGACCCCACTCTGTAGTGTAATTGTCCAGTTGGTTGATAATTGTTTGTAGTCCGGCCGCCGATTCAGCCAGCAGCACAGTATCATCCGCGTACATCAAAATAAAAATGTTTATTTCCTCTATATTGATTGATGGGCATGAGTTGTGCATCAGGTCAAGTTCAAGGTCATTTATTAACAGGGAAAACAGAAATGGGGACAATGCCTCGCCTTGAAGGAGGCCAGTACTGCATTTGTAGAAGTCCGAAGTTTCGTTGCTATGCCGTATCGCCAACCTGATGTTTTTGTACATAGAGTTGATGACTTGGGACAGCTTGCCGGTTATACCACTTTTGATCATCCGTCTCCACAACTTGTAGTGATCCACGGTGTCGAATGCCTTTTTATAGTCAATGAAACAGGTGTACAGACGACCACTACTGTTCAGGTACTTTGAAACAATCGCATGGAGCGCGAAAATCGCGTCTGTTGTGCCGAAGCCTGGTTTAAACCCATATTGGGCGTCTGTGATGATATCGTTTTGTTGGCTCCATGCCATAGTCTAGAGTTTAATACCGATGTGAACAGTTTTGCTAGATGACTGATAAGTGTAATAGGCCTGTAGTTAACGGCATCATTTGGATTGCCTTTTTTAAATACTGGTATCACTATACCCGTAGTCCATTCCGTAGGGTATTCACCTCGAGTAAGTATTTTGTTGAATAATTTACACAATAGCGGAATTAAACACGTTTTACCAGCGATAAATACTTCGTTCAACAGCTCGTCGTTTCCTGGTGATTTATCCTGTTTTAATTTCCTCACTTCGGTCAAAATCTCAGATTCTGTAAATGGCACCTCTAGCTCACCGTACACTGGATCGCCGATATTTAAATGTGCAGTTTGTTCGTCCGCGGTTGTGTTGTCCATCAGTGATACAAAGAAGTTCTTAAAGTCTTCAGCCTTCAGGTTGGTTTTTACTTTATTTTGTTTTCTTTTCTTGAATAATTTGTAGAACTGTTTGGGGTTGATGCGTTTCAGTTGAGACAACATGTTACCTTCAACGCTTTGGAAGTTTTGTTTTGACCTATTTGCATATTGTTTGTATATTTTCTTCCTTTCAGCTAATGCCACTCTGTTCGCGTGCGTTTTATTGATGTTAAAACAGTGTAAGGCCCTTCTGTATCAGCGTTTAGTTGCCTACAGCGCTCGTCAAACCACGGTTTGTCAGTTGTGGCAGCTGGGACGTTATGGCGTTTACTCGAGTCCACGTTACTATCACATGTGCACTTCTGTACTTTGATACTTTGACACAAAAACGGGTCCACTAATCGCTTTAGTGATGCAGTAAAGTTACACACAGTGGAATTAATGTCATCTGATGAGTCAATACTTTCGCGAAGAGTCCGTGCTCCATCATTTAGGACTTCGTTCATACGCTCGGTATTTGCAGTAGACCAAGTTCTGATATTGGTGTCAGACTTTGCGCAACGACATTTACGTGTGTCTGTTCCATCTGTGTACAGCGATTTACATTGGAGCGTGATATCAATGGGGGCATTATCCGAGAATGTGTTAAAAGTTGAACTGCAAAGTCTTTAAGTATTGGTAATGCGTCGTAGTGTAAAACAGCGTAGTCTATCACACTGGTTCCTAGTCTATTTTGGAATGTTATACTACCATTCGCGTCAGATATCGACCGGCCGTTTACGATTCTTGAGTCCGCTCTGCTTACATAACGAAATTAGGCGCCTTCCAAAATTGTTCAGATGCGAATCTTGTGATTTTCTGGTACTAGTATTATTGGGGTCATTTGGATACATAAAGCACTGTTCTAACGTTTGCCTTAGACTGCGATCTATGACGTCACTTTCTATCTGGTCCGAGACTTGCGCCACTCGTGAGTTCAGATCGCCGAGAATACCAACGTGGCCTAAATTCATATAATGACATACGTCTGTTTCTATGCTCTCGTATATGTCACAGTCGTACTTGTTATAAAAATCGTTACTTTCAGGTGGAATGTATGCGAAACACAGGTACACGGATTTATCGTCTGTAAACATACACCTGTCTAACTCTACAGAGATGAGGCTGTCGTGTATAATTTTAATTACTTTGATATAGCGTGACAGGTTTTCTCGATACATTAACATCAGGCCGCCACCCTTACATCTAGTCCTTGGGAATTGGTGTACTTTTAAACCTTGGAGGTTATAGTCACTGATATCGAAGTCGGTTGGTATCCAACACTCGGACAAAAAATCCGATATCACATTCATTCAAGTATTGCAGAAATTCAGGGTGCTCTCAATTTTCTGTCTATACCTCTTTGTATATTCCAGCATCTAACTTTTAATGCACTCCCCCGGTATTCCTATTGACTTCCGGTCGTGTCACGCGTATCTTTGTGACTATCATTATCGGTGGTCACACTGTCCGATGTTGGTGAGAATGTACGCGTTGGTGATTCCGAGTTACGCGGGGGCCCGCGCTCGGCGGTTGCTGGTGTCGGGCGAACGGTTGGCAGGTCGTTGCTATCGCCGCAAGCACCGGGAGCGCCGGAAACGCCGAAAGCGCCGGAAGCGCCAGTAGTTGTAGGTATGACATCACAGTTCTGCTGTCCGGTTTGAACGTGTTACACATGCATTACTTAGTAACTATACATCATTCCACATTAATACAATTACCCTCGCTACTGAATGTACGCCCGTCCGTTCGTCTGTTTATTTATTTGAATGTTTTGTAAGAGTTTCTCAAATACCCTATAATTTCTGTTTGCCTTCAGCTAATATTCTCATATCGCACACATGTGCTGTAAGTAACTATACATCATTCCACATTCATACAATTACCATGATCGCTACTGATCGTACGTCCGTCCGTCTGTCTGTATACTTATTTGAAAGTTGTGCAGCGTTTCTCATATCACCTATAATTTCTGTTTGCCTTCAGCTAATATCTTCATATTGCACAAATGCATCACTTAGTAACGATATACCCTTCCACATTAATATAATGACCCTCGCTACTAATTGTACGTCCATCCGTGTGCCTGTCTGTTTATGGAAAGTTTTCGGCATATGTGTTTATCCCGGCAAAACGAAGAGCCATTTTCGCTTTTTTTAAACACTATGTGCCACCGGCTCTACCGAGACCGGGGGCATAATAAATATCTTCGCTCCAGTTTTTATTTTCGCATTCTGTATCCTTTTCCACATATTACATTCAGTTTTGTGGGACAGAATTTTGTACACATAATTAACCTGTCCTGCATGGCGCCCCGTAAGTATAGCTTTATATTACTAGAATAGCAAAGAAATCTGAAATACAAGGAATTCCAGAGTCTGTTTGTCTTCCGTCTGAGTAACCCGTGGGTGTTTCCTGAGGACATATTCCACCACGGGATCCTACATGTTGACTACACAAACGGGTTAAATAGTAGTCCCTGGAATTGTTTCCTGACCCAACCCGATAGTTACATGAATACATAGGTCTGCCACTCGGTTGGCGCGATGTTAATGTAAATATTATATTAATTGAGTGTTATTTTTAATGATGTACACCATATATCAGGCACAGTTCTTATTTTATACTGAAGTCATTGCTAAATGTAGCATAATAAAGGGGGTTGAATAAATGTTGTTTATATCTGAACTATACATCAATCCACATTCATACAATTACCCTCGCTAATGATCGTACGTCCGTACGTCAGTCCGTTTATTTTTTGAAAGTTGTTGTAAGAGTTTCTCAAGTCACTCATAATTTCTGTTTGCTTTCACCTAATATCTTCATATTGCACACATGCATTACTTAGTAACTATACATCATTCCACATTAATATACTTACCCTCGCTACTGACCGTACGTCCGTCCGTCTGTCTGCATATTTATTTGAAAGTTTTAGTAACAGTTTCTCAAATCACCTATAATTTCTGTTTGCCTTCAGCTAATATTTTCATATCTCACACATGCATTACTAAGTAACGATACATCATTCCACATTAATGTAATGACCCTCGCTGCTGATTATACGTCCATCCGTGTGTCTGTCTGTTTATGGAAGGTGTTTGTAACATTTTTCAAATAGGGGCCCTTAAGTGTATCGACAGGCCACATTTTCTAGATTTGTTTTAAATAACATTTCCCGTCCGTTTCAATCTGTAATAATACAGGCAGGTACAACATTTTTCACTTCTCTTAATAGTGACAGAAACCGCTTGGCAGAAAACAAAACTTGGTTATATATTTATGCGAAGAAGGTTCACACCAGTAAAGTTTTGCTTGACGGATCGCAACCAAATTCGGCATATGTGTTTATCCCAGCAAAACGAAGAGCCATTTTCGCTTTTTTTAACACTATGTGCCACCGGCTCTACCGAGACCGGGGGCATAATAAATATCTTCATTTCAGTTTTCATTTTCGCATTCTGTATCCTTGTCCACATAGTAGCTCAAGTTATACTTGTCACATCTGAACCAAATTCGGTACACGTGTACATGTTTACCACGGGAAAACGAAGAACCCTATTGATTTACAAACATTTCGGATTAGTATAGACTCCCCTTGGCGACAATTTTTAATTTGCGCCTTGTATATCTTTTTTGTCCGCGCAATAACTCAAGTTGATTGCCATATCTTAACCACATTCGGTATATCATGACAAGAGGAAGAACCCTATTATATTATTTCCTTGGCGGCCATTTTTTACATTATGTATCCTTGTCCACGCGATAACTCTAGTTCTTCTTGACGAACATTAACCAAATATCGATTATTGGTATACATATAAGAGGGGCAGCACTATGGATTGTTAATACAATTTGTTTCCCTGAGAATTATCTCCATGTGGCGGCCATTTATAATTGAAAATGTTCTCTATCATTGTCCTTGTGCAAACTTAAGTTCTACTGAACATATCTTAATCAACGTTGGTATACATGTTTATCATGGTAAGAGGATGATAGTTTTCCAGTGAGTTATCTCCCGTTGTTTACTTGCTATGCCTCGACGGGCGAACATTGTGCCCTTCGGCACTCTTGTTAATGTGCATGTATTTATATATGGTATGTGCACATTGTTTTAATGTAATTATATAGTGACGAAAACAGGGTAGACTGACCTCGGGCAACTGCGTCACCCTTGTCGCTCATTTATTAAATTGAACCTTATTGCAAAATAGCAAAGAACAATACTACACATTACTTACGTACATAAGTCAAATGTGTGACATCTGCACCTTGGTCGTTCATGTCACATCAAGGCAGAGGGCTACCAACATCAATATGTTCACGATTAAGAATGGCCCTTGGGGGGGGGGGGGGGGGGGGGTGGGGGGGGGGGGGGGGGGGGGGGGGGGGGGGGTTAAAACAGAAACAAAACTTGTTAAGTAAACGAATAAACGTTTAACACAGAAGCTTTATATTATTAGAATAGCAATGAAATGTGGAAATACAAGGAAGGCTCAAAGAGATGTGAAATACAAGGAGCTCCATAGATTGTTTATGTGTGTATAACACATGTGTTTCCTGGGGACAAATACCACTTCGTGATATCTGTGACCCGTCATTGCACGGGGACCCTACATGTTGACTACACAGACGGGTTCAATAGTAGCTCCCTGCAATTGTTTCCTGACTCATCCGATACCTACATGTAAAGATTGGCCTCTCTGGGTTGGCGCGATGTTAATGAAAATATTATCGTAATCGAGTGCTATTTTTAAAGATCAACATACACCATATATCAGGTAAAACTTCGTGCGATGCTGTGGTGGCAGTCACAAACTAGACGCATATTTCACTAATCTGTTCGTACGAAGATTTCTGTTCATATATTTGGGTTTCACGACTATGGTGAGGATTGAACTCACAACATGTTTGATTGGTTGATTAGTTAGTTGATTGGTTGGTTGGTTGGTTGGTTGGTTGGCTGGCTGGTTGGTTGGTTGGTTGGTTGGTTGGTTGGTTGGTTGGTTGGTTGGTTGGTTGGTTGGTTGGTTGGTTGGTTGGTTGGTTGGTTGGTTGGTTGGTTGGTTGGTTGGTTGGTTGGTTGGTTGGTTGGTTGGTTGGTTGGTTGGTTGGTTGGTTGGTTGGTTGGTTGGTTGGTTGGTTGGTTGGTTGGTTGGTTGGTTGGTTGGTTGGTTGGTTGGTTGGTTGGTTGGTTGGTTGGCCGATTGATTGATTTATTGATTGGGACTTTACGTCTGTCCAACAACAATATTACTCCACACGGGAAAGTAATGGAAGAAAACTACAAATTAAAGACAATAAATTTGAATTAATATAATTAAAGTTGATATGTAATTTCCAATATGACGTCATTTGAATCCATGCATATTTCAGGTCATTTAAATTTCAAGCCTTAGTCATTTTTTAACCACTTGTTTTTTCACATGCAGTTTTCAAGTCTTGTCATCTTATCAAGTACTAGATTACCAGTAATAAATAGAAAATAACAAAGTTTCAGATATTCTCCTTAAGATATGGATCCTTACTTTGTGGAAATCGAGCTTTAACTGTGCATTACATGATAATTAATGGCCGCTGGCTGATACAACGACCTTGGTGAGAAGTATGGCCGGTGTATACCCTGATCATGATCATTGTACTCCCACAGTCAATAGAGTCATGACTATTCATGTGTGTAACCAGCATAGCTCCAGAATAATTTGGATATCCATGCAGTTTGACAAATACCTACGCTGGCCTCCATTTAACCAATCTAACATTGTTTTACCAGGGTATACCCTGATCATCATCATTGTACTCTCACAGTCAATAGAGTCGTGGCTATTCATGCGTGTAACCAGCATAGCTCCAGAACAGTGTTATATCCGTGCAGTCTGACCAATGCCCACATTGGCGTCCATTTAACCAATCTAACATAGTTTTACTAGGGAATACCCTGATCATGATTCATGTACTCGTACAGCCAATATACTGATCACGATTTGTATTCATTGTCAATGCGTTATACTGGTTGAATGGCTACCAGTGTGGACATTGATCAGACGGCGTGGATGGGAAAACTGATTTGGATCTAAGCTGGTCACACACGTTGTAAGGTAACTTATCTGACTGAGAGTCCAAATAGGGGCATTACAACCGTGAGAATATAGTTTTACCAGGGAATACCCTGATTATGATTCATGTACTCGTACAGCCAATATACTGATCACGATATGTATTCATTGTCAATGCGTTATACTGGTTGAATGGCTACCAGTGTGGACATTGATCAGACGGCGTGGATGGGAAAACTGATTTGGATATAAGCTGGTCACACACGTTGTAAGGTACCTTATCTGACTGAGAGTCCAAATAGGGGCATTATAACTGTGAGAGGCTCTACACTGATCGCACAAACCATATATCTATCGTTCCGGTCACAGCTACACACAAGTTATTACTGACATAATGGTAAACAGTGCAGGGCCTGATCAGGCCGCGCATCTACACAGTCTGGTCTGGCGCTACACCGCTGCCTTTAATTGGTAAAACAAAATAATGGCTTGATTTAAATGGCAATTTACAGGCGAACATGATATTTGAATTTTTGGAAACTTCAGAATTTTTGAAAAATATGATCGCTATCTAAGATCTGTCGCGCAGACAGGATCTGTTTTTCCTGATATCTGTTACGAAGACAGAATCTGTTTATCCTGGTATCTGTAACGAAGGAGGTTTAGTTAAATTGAGTTCTTTAGCAGGTTTCTTATATTGCATGAGATACACAATATTGCACTTGAGCAGAAAGACAAGAATACCACCTATTGTCGCAATAATGATAACCACGAAATAATAATTATGTCTTATCGAACCTATCATTGAATATCTTTATTGGGGATCAGGAAGTTTTGGCAATTAAACTATATTTTATTACGCATGCACACATTTAATAAAGCTCCAAATTGCAACTGCTGCGATAAACCTGATGACAAAGTTCCAATGAGTCCCAATCAATTGGACGTCTTATTTTCGAACACGCAACTCAGTGAATGCTAAAGTAGCGGTTTTGTGGAATATATTCTGGAATGTGCATGATCAGACTACATATTCATGTACATTGAACGGCTCTATACCATAATCCGTGATAATTCTCCCCTTCTAGCATAGTGCATATAACAGTTGTTTTCCGACTTTAATGGCATTGAATAGGGTTAGAATAGAATGTCTCCTAAGCTAATCAATCTGCCTGGGAGAGCACATGCATGTGATAACAATCTGCATGTCTATACATTACACACCCTACTATGAAGAAAAGAGTGTCAGTATTTTAGTATATGGTTAAACCAATAGAAACATGCATAGTGTTTGTTGACGTGGTGGTCAGTGCTAAGCCAGCTTTGAATTAAATCCAACGACTGTGTCAGCTCTGACTACATATGATGCGTTCAACAATATAGAAAGTCTGATACGTATTTACCGATATTGGTGAAAATTTAAAACAAGACGGCCATGATGGTCCTAATTCGCTCACCTGACTCCATGAACACCAGAGGACAATGTGATATTGAGTTCATATGCGTTTTAAAAAAAATGTGCTATTTTTAGATGGCGGTCATCTTGGATTAAGCGATGACTCTCTTTTTACCAAATCTGAAAATGCTTCACCCGAGGATCTTAACTTACTATGAAGTTTGGCCAGCATCGGCCATGTGGTTCCTGAGAAAAAACGTTCAAAATCTCTAATAAATGGACCTTTTGGCGGCCATCATGGATGACATAATCATCCGATTCCGACAAATATTGCACCAAAGCAATCGCCTCATCGATACATGACATGATATATGACATGAGCATATTCGGTCAAAAATAAAATTTGACCCAAATTTGACCCCACGGGCCACGCCCATTGTTGACCCCGGGGTCACCATTTTCACAATTTTGAAAGAGCATTGTACATCGATCATTCCTACCAAGTTTTGTCGAAATCCGGCTGGCGATTCATGAGAAGAATATTTCTTAAGAATGTATGCTATTTTTAGACGGCGGCCATCTTGGATTAGCGATGACCTCCATTTTAACAAATCTTGAAAGAGCATTGTACGTCAATCATTCCTACCTAGTTTTGTCGAAATCCGGTCGGCGGTTCTGGAGAAGAAGATTTTTGAAGAATGTGTGCTATTTTTAGACGGCGGCCATCTTGGATTACGTAATGACGTAATTTTAACAACTTTGTAATCCCCCTAACTAAGGACCATGACCATGAAGTTTGGTGACTATAGGCCCAATGGTTACCGAGGAGAAGACGTTTGAAAATGTTCACGGACGACGGACGACGGACGACGGACGACGACGGACACATTGCGGTAACAATAGCTCACATGAGCTTCGCTCAGGTGAGCTAAAAACAAACAGCAGTCCAAGTAGTGTCATACATCTTCAATTAAACCATTTGCCACAGGGCCATGATGAAAATATATTGTTTATGTTTGTTTATATTATACACGTATTTCTTTTTATAAATCCTGAAAAAAAATCAACAGGGCTATGATGAAAACCATTTTTTTGTATCATTTTTTCCCAAAGAAATCCTGATATGCCCATTAAAAACTAAATTACGTTTATTCATAAAATTGAGTGACACGGTGTATTAAATTATATACACTAGAGTAATAAATATGCAAATAAGGCCAGCACAGAAAATATGTTAGGCGATTAGTACAGCTTCAGTATATGAGCATATGCTTATGCAATAACTAGAATGAAACATTTGTGTGGATGTAATTTGCTAGTTATTAATCGAGGTTACAAATTTCATATTCATTATTAAACCAGTAACCTCGTTTAATAAACATCAATTATACGATATATCAGTAAGATTATATGTATTGCATAAGTACATGACCATCTATAGAAGCTATACTGATTTCCCAATGGGTTTTAGTCAGCAGTCTCATGTAGGGGTAACCCGTTCACCGGTGTATACCATTCACCGGTGCAATCCGAAATATCCGAATATAAGTCTCATGGTATTGTTTACATCCGGGCTTGTCACGCGTACGTTTTTACGAATGCATCTGCCACCTGTTGAAGGTAAATAATCTACTAGAATGAGCTACCTACGGATAAATGATCATAATTATTATAATTTCTAACTTCATGAACCAATTTCCTAGCCAGGTCATAACATAGATCCAACAAGTCCCTTCCCAACTATGTCTTTGCATACTTTGAATTTTCATCATCAGCCAAGTTATACAAGAGTTACATCTCTCATGCTTTTCCACGAATCAGAGGTCATGTTATTGCCAAATATGGTAATTTTCCGGTGCACGCACCTGAAGTATCCTCTATAAATTTATCCATTAAGGTGACTTAGGTGTATTTTTAATTTTCTAATACCATGTTCTCTAAATAAGGCTGTAAATCACCCCAGTATCTATATTAATGAACTAATTATGACATATACTATTTGTCAGTAGTGTTTCCTACCTTAATCAATTGTAGACATTGATCAGCTGCAGAGAGGATTACAAATGTACATATATACACGTATAAATTTGATAATGATACCTCCTTTTCCATTGTCAGTTACCACTCAATAATAACAGGAACCAATTACATTTATTATCATTTAAAAAAACAAAACAATGTTAAAACCAACATTTGTTAGTATTACAAAAGATAGAGTGATATATCTGCATGAAACCACATCCAGCTCTGGAGTCACCTTAAGTTAACATTTTAGCTGGGGATTTTTTTGTCATTACACCGGTGAATGATATTGCGTCATCGCAGTCAGCTATGTAGGTCAATACAAGATGGCGGGCAATATTTACAATGTGGGAACCACTCGCGCACACTATATCTCGTATTTTTAAAGAAAATAAGATGTAAGTGAATGTAGTATGTAATTCCTTTGGACTTGTTTATTGTTAGGCTTGTGTGTACCGATTTAATTATTAATGCACCGGTGAACGGGTTCCTAAGGCGTATTTAATTACACTGGTGTATTATGATTCCCATAGTCAGCTGCAATAGCTCACTGGTAGAGCATCGGACTACGGATCGAAAGGTCCCGAGTTCCAATCCCGACACTGGCCAAGTCGGCGTGTCCTTGGGCAAGACACCTTCGTGATAGCCTAGTCCTATCGGTCCCGACATACACGGTCATCGAGCCAGTGCCGTCGTTAAATCAAAGCATTTACATTTACATTTATGATTCCCATACACTGTGTTAATTCATTGCGAAGATCCAATAAATATAATTTAATAACCAAATGAAAGTAATGTACAAACTCTTGCCAACAACAGCGATGTCATATAGCACATGCATCATAATTACAGCCTGTTTCACGCCTGATAATTTTACATATATCTAGATATTGCAAAACTATTGTTTCAAGATGATATCTGTGTTCACGAATGTATGTAAAACAAGGACAATATTTCCCCCATTGTGAAACGCCATAAATTGCAATTTGGGTATTTCCCTATAATTGCGTGATGATCTTGATATAAAGAAAATGGCTTGGTATTTCGTCTTTATCCCATGATGTGCAGTTATATAATGAATGACATCACATAATATCCTCGATAAACAATAGTAGGGCATGAGCCAGAGGGTGTTACCGTAACCACTTGTTCGGGTAGTGTGGGTGTAGGTGTGCCTGTATGTGTGTGTTTGTGCGCGTGTGTGTGTGGGGGGGGGGGGGGGTGGGGGCGGGAGTTAGTTAAATGTATTAAAAGCAGTTTGTGTGCCAAATAAAGCAGATTTACTACTTATTAAACCTACTTGGATGCATTTCTCATTCACATACATCCAAGATGGCCGCCATCTTGAACAAACTAATCCAATACGATGCTGTCTAACTTACGATGTACGAGTATCATGTGCTTTGGTATACCTCACCATGTATAGTGGATGTGTTATAACTAGTTTTTATTAGAAGATACTCAACATGGGCATCTTATGAGCGTCAAATGTGTCCGCAGTGGGTTCCACATAAAATCGTTAACCTACCAGATTCAAACTGCATGTATGTGAATAAAATAACTAGACATACATACCTTTCCATAATGTATAGTGGAAATTGCCTGCGCCAGCGCCAAGTGGTAATGTTTATATTAATATAGGGATCTATGTCATCAACAAAAGAACATACAGTTATAATAATATGCGTAATCGTTATGTGCTATGTAGTGTCTAAAATTCACTTAGTCAGAGCAAATAATCATGCAAATTCAGGTTGCTTCCGAAAGGCGCCAATCAGATATCAGCCCATATGGAGTTGAAACTTTGTAAAACTATTGCTACGCTGAAGCTGTAAGGGCCGCATCGATGATAGTAAGTCCATCACACCTAACATGGATGGATAAACAGGAGAGAGTGAGGAACATCGATAAGGAAAGTCTGATGCGGAATTAATGTGGATAGTTTGGATGATTCAGTGAACGGGTGTATATATAATAGCCTGGTTTTGTCACAGCCTAACGGGTAACAAAGGAACAACGGAACGTTTGTGTGGCATTATGGCGTCTATGTTTGCCATAGCGTGCGGTGTAGCTATGGAACGATGTATATAAATGGGGAGACCGCGGCACCAGACACAGAGATCAGACGGAGCGCCAACAGATCCACAGACGAGAAACTACAATTATAACGTGTTGATAATATATCACCAACGGCAGATGATGTTCGGGCTTGCATTGGTGGTTTGTCTGGTGGCGTCAGCGGCACATGTCGGTGAGTGTCTTCTTCACATTGTTTAATTATGTTTGCTTCATATGTTTCTGGGCATCCAGACTACAACATGTTGCCTTTCTTCATATATTTGCAAAGGAAATTTATTTAGAGCGTAGGTGAATAACACAGGAAATCATGTTCCGAACTAACACTAGTTAACATTCTTAATACGCCATTAATAAGTATTTAAGCATGGAGTTTACAAAAAATAATAAAAACAAAATTAGTAAATGAATATTATATATTTTTCTTGAACATTCTATGCTTATACATAGCATACTCGGGACGATTGTGGTGAGACTTGTCACTGTGAAATTGTATGGTTTTGAATATCTGAAGTGCTGGATAACTAGGCACTGGGTCTCAGATATACTTATAAAGTGATGAAACAGAAAAGAAAAAAAATGAACAGAGTTTATAAGCATTGTATGTCTAAACCCAATTGTACATACAATTCGCCTGTAAACAATTGGGGATTGATACAAAATGTTTATAATACTGAAAAAGAACTAGCTTTTGCAAAACATTATTGTTCAGTCTTATAATTATGTTTTTTTAATCAATGGTTTCTAATTATTTTATTTAAATTAATTACACTAGCTTCAATAATCGGAACGTCTGTCTAAAGTTAGTATATACTTTATCATTTCGCAACAAAAAATAAAGACGTTTCACATTTTTCCTTACTGATACATTTATGATGAATATTATCTCCCCATTATCACAGCTTCTGATAGCATGTACTTGAAAAACAACTCATGTTTTGTGAATGTTATCATAAAATGATGCGATTTATTATTTACGTAATTAACTCACAGTGCATGAAGCGAGATACCACATATTGGATATTTGAGACATCATCTGAAACGCAGTCACTTAAAATACGTCGACGTGTTTTAGACAATCAAAACAAATTATGCAACTACTAGCTAGTGTAGTGTTTCTGAATTATAAAACCGTTATCATATTCTTTGTTGTCATTATTGTTTTATTCTCAAAATGGATGTACATTTTATGCAAACATAATTAAAGTGGAGGGGAGAGTGTAGATAAGTTTTAAATGAGTGTGTAGATGGGATAAAAAATATATGAAGGTATGTCGATTCCAGTCTGTATCATTCATACGTACGTACGTACATTCCATTCGTACATACACATGTACACGTAAATGGATAATATACTGACATGTTTATGTTTTTGTATTGCTAATATAGTGCAACTTACAACGATACATGCCCCATGTTGCTAATGATGTAAACATAATGAGAGAACATGGATGAACAACATATTTTTGAAATACTATGACTGCTTGTATAATTAGATCAGATATATATGTGCCCCCATTTATAATTGTGCTCATCTAGGTTCACAGTCTTTGAGCTATACCTTTTCAGTCCTGATACTGTGTTTCAAGCAGTGTATGAACTTGTTGAAAACGTGGTCGCTTTTTAGTACTTACATTTGAATATATAGTATTTCGCTGAGAGGATACTAAATTGCGATTGTTTATGTTTTCGAATGCTCCAAAGGAAAGTGTATACAATAAAGATTTCCATATGGATACCTTTATTTATCAAAAAGATATTTAATTGTGACCAAACATTTTGTATCACAGTACATTCCCAAACAAAGGACGGTTCAATGTCTCTATTTTCATGCTGCACACATCACATATACTGGATTATGTTATATTACATCTTGCCATTAGTTATTTGTACCTATAGACTTATCATTAAATACTTGCATTGCACGTTTCTTAATCGTATATATATTGAAACATGGTATTGAGATTAAATGTATAATCTTCCAATTAAGAATTTGATCTGGAAATATATTTCCCATTTTTGTTCTGATTGTACGGTTTCTGTCTCGCTCTGCTCAGTAGCTGTATGTTGTATACTGCTATGCTTGTAGTTTTACTGTTTTTAATTTTATCGAAATGTTTACTAATTTTTTGTACAGCGTTAATGTTTTTCATTTGCAGTGTATTAATCGCATATTGCGACGCTTTCGCCATTTGTATTACATTAATACATTACATTACACACGTGCTCACTTCGTGTCACACCGCCAATCACATACTAGTATAGCGATTCGAAATCACGTTTAGGGACGGAGCTTCGCGACTGGGCTGTGTAATCAATAAGTAAATTATAAAAAAAATCAATATGTGAACTATAACGTACTTATCTTTTACCTAGTCCAGTCGCGAAACGGGATTTTGAATCGCTATACTAGTTGGTGGTGATATGCTTTGCGTCTCGTGAACTGATGACAACAAGGCAGAAAGTAGCTCTAAATATAGCGATGAACATTTAATGATTAAGTTAATACATAATGGCGAAAGCGTCGCAATATGTGATTAATTGAGACGACATGCCGTTCTTTCATTGGTCGAGAAACTAGAGTAAACTAATTTCTTGCACACTTTCTCACCGAGACTACTCCACTTAATACAGTACATATTTAAAACGGTAGTCATAAATAAACACGGATAGTATTAATTATTCATAAAATGGCAGTCTGCTTGTTCGTTCACATCAGCGCATGTGCGGCCTGAGCGAGCTAATATGCGTCTGTTCTCTTTCCGGGGCGAGGGGCGAGGGAACGAAGAGTAAGGCTTAATATTCACCTGTGTGTGTCGGTGGCCCTGTGGAGGCGAAGAACGAAGAGACAATACAATTTATCGTTTCTTCGTGGCGAAGAAACCAAGAGACGAAGATCAAGAAAAAAAACAGCCTGGTGACGGAACGGAGAGACAATAATTAGCGTTTCTTCGTGGTGGCGAATACACTAAGAAAGGAAGGAGAATGCGTACCTAATTTACCCGCCTCTAAGTCTGAAGCTAAACATGCAACTCCATGGTCTGAAGTGACCATTTTACATTAAAATTATAAAGATAATTATATTTGATATACATGTATGTGTTTACTCTCCATGATCAGATAATGAACGTCTCTTTTCGCTGTTATTATTGTGTCGACGTCGTTAGCCGGCTACGGATCGCCGCACATGCGTACCTCAATTTTAAAAGCGCGTTTATGGGAGCGCTTATTGTTTTTTCTGTATTTCGCTCGTGGAGTCGTATTTGGAGCTAGCATCAAATCACTTGTAGATCTCGTCAAACCAAGTTCTATAGTGCTCTCTACAAATCAATTTGATTTAGAGATAGTTCTATTTGATTTAGATCTAGCTCCAAATGAATTAGACAGCTCTCAAATGAATAGGAGCTAACTCGAAATGAAGTATAGCTAGCTGTAAATCAATCCGAGCTGACTTCAAATGTTTTTGAGCTAGCTCCAAATCAATTGTAGAGCTCTTCAATTCAAGTTACATAATGCTCTCTACAAATAAATTTGAGATATCATTAATTGATTTAGAGCTAGCTCCAAATTAATTATAGAGCTCTTCAAATGAATGGGAGCTAGTTCCAAACTAGTATAGCTAGCTTTAAATCAATTCTAGCTAGATCTAAATATTTAAAGCTAGCCCTAATTATTTAGAGGTAGCATTAATTATATGAGTTTATGTAGAGTTGGCGTTCCAAACGATTCAGTTACGATTTAAATGTTAAATGATATGTACATGTACATGATGACATGACGTTTCGAACTTCGGTCAACCAGGCCCTTGGAGATCAAGTTCAATTGAACATTCTTTGGAAATAACGCACTCTGAACGTGAATCTGGGAGTATCTTAAACACTGAATTCGGCTGGTTTTCTGAAGGACTTTTAAAATACGTATTCAACAATTAGATATAGAGAAAATGATAATAAGTAGCCAGGTAAATAGCACCAGATTCACGTTAAGAGAACATTATTTCTAAAACTGTTCTGATGAGCGTGATATGAATACCCCGCCCCCACGTGCAACATATATTCGGCCATCCGCCGCTCGACGGGGCTTTCATCTCATCGTGTTGGTGCTGCATCCCGTAGACAGATAATACAATACCAAACTCGTCTCTTTCCATATTAAATGTATCAGGTAAGGCTAGGAAACGCGTAGGAACCTGATAACCTTGGTATTGATTGATACAACCATTTGTAAGTATATCACGTAACGTGTTTTATCACATGAAAACCTTGCTATGACGCGTAGGAGCTACGGCAGCTTAAAAGTGATATGCACACTTTTGTTTCTTTCTCGTTCCCACAACATAGCATGTCGTTACCACGACATAGCATCTCGTTGCCACGACATAGCATCTCGTTCCCACGGCATAGCATCTCGTTACCACGACTATCTCGTGCCCACGACATAGTCAGCCAATCAAAATGTAGGAACATTGTCAGCCAAGATGTTGGAGTAATATCTGCTCTTCTATTGGCTTTTTATGTCGTTCGAACGAGATGCTATCTCGAGGGAACGAGATGCTATGTCGTGGTAACGAGATGCTATCTAATGAGAACGACATAGCTAACTCATGGTAACGAGATGCTATCTCGTGGGAACTAGATGCTATCTCGTAGGAACGAGATGCTACCACGAGATGCTATCTTGTGGGAACGAGATGCTATCCAGATGCTATCTCGAGGGAACGAGATGCTATGTCGTGGGAACGAGATGGAACAGAAATGCACATTTCCCTTTTTAAGCTGCCGTAAAAATCAATATGGTTGTTAAAATGCGCTCCCGTTTGGTAATATGAAGAGCTTACAAAGAACGGGCACTTGTACTATGACTTATTTATAATGTATTTATTGCTAGTATTAAAACTATGTTTCTCGGTAGAGATTTTCAACTAGATGCGAAAATAGTCAATGGTGTCTTCTCACTAAAGCGTATCGGATATCTCCAAGTTTTCTGCTATTTGGAGCGTGACGTCATGTGATAAACAAAATCCCAAACTCATTTACATTTGATGTGAGATTTTATGAAACTCGTCGGCAATTGTATGCACCTTGCCAGGCTTGGTGCAAAAAGCGTGCGTGACTCGTTTCTTAACTCTCATATCAAATGGAAACTCGTTTGAGATCCTCTATATGTGACAAAATGGGCATTTCTACGTGGATTTCGTTGAAAAAAATGTATACTTGTTTACGTTGCATGATTACACTGACGTCATTCGGTAACGTCATCTGACGTCGATCGACCAATGAAGCGTCGATTTGAATTTGTTGTTACCCGCATATATGCATCTAGTCAAGTCAACTCAGGATTAGTCCGTGTTGTATTATATCAATGCAAAGATGGTTAACTCATAAAATAAACATCTACATTGATTTGTGAATATTAAATGCTTATATACTGAGACATGTAGTTGCCATGTTGATTTTGGACCACTTTGTATATTGAATTATAATATATTTCACTACGTTAAACCCATTTGTAGATGCGGCTATATCGGCATTCGCACAGACTTCTCACGCTGATGTTACTGAAATTGATGCGTTAGCCGGTAATACGACGCTGACACTACCACGCTGACCTTGGCAGAGGATTTCGTCGTCACGAACATTATAACCACAATCACGGTAACAGGTGCTAATGGAGAAATAACATGGGCGAGCAGTAACGCCGCATTTACGGCGACGGGTGGAGAGATAAAAGTAGGCGCACTGAATTATGAAACTGCCATCTCCTTGACGACGACCATCAAGTAAGTCAGTTGAAGATGGTATATGTATGTCAGTCCACACGGTGGTGGACCGAACAGGACCATTGGCGTCCAAATATAGTACATGTTTACCAGGGAAGGCTGGGAAGCCAGTAGGAATCCAGAGGAATTGCCACCGTTTCTGAGCCGAGCCTGATACACTTTATATCAAAAGACACTAGCATTGTATACTATTTATTAAGTAATTTGTTATGCTATATGATTCATAGTTATTATTTACGGCATATCCTAGTATTTTACATGTATTGTCGTTTGTATGTGCACATGTAATGTAATTAATATGTAGTGAGGGCCACAGGGTAAACTGGCCTTGGCCAACTGTGCCACCCTCGTTAAATAATGTATAAATAAAAAGAACAAATATAGCGTGGTCTTCGTCGAAATGAACGTGGTCTTGTTACGTTGCGTCGTTACACTGACGCCATTTCGATAATAGCATATGCCGTCGTTCGACCAATGAAGTCACGTATCAACTCGATGTCACCCAGATAAGCGTATTTAGTCGATGTAGGATGCGAACAGTTGCTATGTTATCAATCAGCGTGTATTCGGTCAATGCATATCGAGTTATCTGATAAATATGGTTATTCTACAGGGCCACTGATACCGTTGGCCCAGCCACCATCGATTTAACCGTCATGGTAACGGACGTGAATGACGTGCAGCCAGCATTCACTGCTGTGTCGTACGCCGAAACCGTCACCGATGCGTCCGCTGCCGGCAAGTACCACAACGTTATTTATTTATTGCACACATAGAGAATCTCAAACGATTTTCAATTTGATATGGGATATGAAACGAGTCCCGTATCATTTATGCACCGAACCAAGGTGCATAACATTGCTGACAAGTTCAATAAAATACGATAACAAATGGAAAAGAGTTTGAGGTTCTGTTTATCACATGACGTCACCGTCCAGCTTTATGTATTGCATCAAGTGGGTATCCACAGTGTAACAAGACGGTATTCAAATAATACACATGTAGAGGAGACCGCTACAGCAGCATACAAGGTGAACTAATAAATAACTATGTAAAGGAGAGTAGCATGCCAGGTGAACATGCACGTGGCTGGCTGTCACTGAAGGAATGAGGCTTATGGAATGTGTAACCAGTGTAGCTCCTAATCAAATAACACACTACCGTAGCCTGATAAAGATATTATATCTCTTGTTAAAATTATCACGGGTGTTTTATGGGATAGACTACTTTTGAGCAAGAAACATGTACATTTTCTGTGTCGTATCCTTAATATTATAACACCGTTGATATTGTATGTTAGCAGTTTTCGCAAAACAAATAGCCAGTCGCTGTTAACTTGCACCAGAGTTCTCACGCTATTAGTTATTTTTTATGTCTTGCTATATGTATGTGATTCCTTTTTGCAATTTAGCAATTTTCGAATAGGCGCGAATTCGCTTGCTGGTATTACATCGCTTTACGTGCACGGTAGCGAGACGCGCTCTTGCTGTCACAACTCGTACACATCACGTGTTCAAATCTTTAATCACCAGGTACGACAGTAGCTACGGTAACGGCAAGTGACGGGGACGGTCCCACATTCAATACCACTACGTATGAAATATCAGGTATGTTGTAATTGAAATTACATGGATATGCAATAAAACAAGAGCCCGTATTAATTGGCAATAAAACAACATATATATATTGATTGTTAATTTAACAACATATTCATTGATTGTCAATAAAACATCAGCTTTATTAATTTGCAATAAAGCAACAGGATGGTTGATTGCCAATGAACACTCAAATAATAATACATGATTGTCTACATGACCACACATTTCATACCCCCTATTTCGTCAGCCACACAGGCCATAAACCCTATTTCGTCAGCCAAAAAGTGTATAAACCCCATTTGGTCAGGTACATATCTCCAGGAGGACTGACAACACAAGATGTAAACCTTATTAGTCCAGACACAGATCAGCAGATAGACTCGTCACAGTACCACTAGCCATAAACAGTAGTGGTCCAGTCACAGATCAGCAGATAGACTCGTCACAAAATATATAAACTATATTTGTCAGACACATATCACCAGAAAGAGTGGTATCACTAGCCATAAACATAAACAGTATTGGTCCAGTCACAGATCAGCAGATTGACTCGTCACAATATATACAAACACTATGTGTCAGACACATATCACCAGAAAGAGTGGTACCACAAGCCATAAACAGTATTGGTCCAGTCACAGATCAGCAGATAGACTCGTAACAATATATATAAACCCTATTTGTCAGGCACCTATCACCACAAAGAGTGGTACCACTAGCCATAAACAGCAATGGTCCAGTCACAGATCAGCAGATATAATCGTCACAATCTATATATAAAACCTATTTGTTTGACACATATCACCAAAAAGAGTGGAACCAATAGCCATACACAGCATTGGTACAGTCACAGATCAGCAGATAGATTCGTCACTATATATATAAACCCTATTTGCCAGACACGTATCACCAGAAAGAGTGGTACCGCTAGCCTTAAACATAAACAGTATTGGTCCAGACACAGATCAGCAGATAGACTCGTCACAATATATATAAACCCTATGTGACAGACATATCACCAGAAAGAGTGGTACCACTAGCCATAAACAGTATTGGTCCAGTCACAGATCAACAGATAGACTCGTCATAATATATATGAACCCAATGTGTGAGGCATATATCACCGGAAAGAGTGGTACCACTAGCTATAAACATAAACAGTATTGGTCCAGTCACAGATCAGCAGACAGACTCGTCACACTACATATAAACCATATTTGTCAGACACATATCACCAGAATGAGTGGTACCACTAGCCATAAACAGTATTGATCCAGTCACAGATCAACAGATAGACTCGTCATAATATATATAAACCCTATTTGTGAGGCATATATCACCGGAAAGAGTGGTACCACTAGCCATAAACATAAACAGTATTGGTCCAGTCACATTTCAACAGATTGACTCGTGACAATATATATAAACCCTATTTGTCAGACACATATCCACCAGAAAGAGTGGTACCACTAGCCATAAACATAAACAGTATTGGTCCAGTCACAGATCAGCAGATAGACTCGTCACACTACATATAAAACATATTTGTCAGACACATATCACCTGAAAGAGTGGTACCACTAGCCATAAACAGTATTGGTCCAGTCACAGATCAACATATAGACTCGTCACAATATATACCCTGTGAGGCAATATCACCGAAAAGAGTAGTACACTACATAAAACATTATTGGTCCAGACATATCAGCAGATTGACTGTCAAATATATAAACTATTTGCCAGAAATATCAACCGAAAGAGTAGTACCACTAGCCATACTTAAACAGTATTGACAGTCACGGACCAGAGATGGACACGTCACATATATAAAACCCTGTCAGAAAACATAACCAGAAATAGTGGTACACTACATAAAACAGTATTGGTCAGTCACGATCACAGTTAGACTCGTCACAATATTATAAACCCTATTTGGCAGGCAGCTATCACCCGGAAACTGTGGTACCAATGCCATAAAACAGTATTGGCCAGTCATGATCAGCAGTAGACTGTCACTATTTATAAACCCTGTGGTGAGGCACATATCACCAGAAAGAGTGGTACCACTAGCTTAAAACATAAACAGTATTGGTCCAGTCACGATCAGCAGATAGACTCGTCACATACATATAAAACATATTTGCAGACACATCGAAAGAGTGGTACACTAGCCATAAACAGTATTGGTTTCCAGTCAAACAGATCACATTTATAGTCTCGTACAATATAAATAAACCCATTTGTGAGGCACATATCACCAGAAAGAGTGGTACCACTAGCCATAAAACATAATCAGTATTGGTCCCTGCACATCGCAGATTCACCTCGTAACAATATATATAAACCCTGTTTGTCATCACATATCAACCAGAAAGGTATTGGTAAACCAGTAAACAAAACAGTATGGTCAGTCAGACCAGCAGATAGACGTCACAACTATTTATACTACCCTATTTGGCGGTCAGCATATCACAGGAATCAGTGGTACAACTAGCCATAAAAACAGTATTGGTCCAGTCACAGATCAGGCAGATGACTCGTCATAATATATAAATACCCTAATGTCAGGCACTATAACCAGAAAGAGTGGTACCACTGCCATAAACATAAAGTATTGGTTCCAGTCACAGTCAGCAGATAGAACTAGTAACAATATTTATAAACCATATGTCGTGAGGAACATATCAAAACCCTGAAAGCGTTTGTTACCACTAGCATTAAACTAAAACAGTATTGGTCAAGTCCACAGATCAGGCAATGATTGAATCGTCCACACTACATATAAAAACATATTTATCAAGGACACTTATCCTCAGAATGAGTGGTATCATAGCCGAAGTAAACATTAACTGTATTGGGTCCAGTCACAGATCAGCAGATTTAGACTCGTCACCAAATATTTACAATAAACTCTATTTTGGTAAGGTCAGACAATTAATTTCACCAGGAAAAAGACAGTGGTACCAAAACAAATAGCCATTAAATAACAGTATTGGGTCCAGTCACAGATCAGCAGATAGACTCATAAAAATATATTTAATACTATTTGTACAGGCACCTTTCAGACAAATGAGTTGGGTACACAATAGCCATTTAAACAGCAATGGTCCGTCAAACCTGATCAGCTGGTTTGAATCGGTCAAATATTCTATATATAAAACCTATTTGGTTTTGAAACACTTTTCACCAAAAAGAGTGGGAACCAATAGCCAATAACAGATTGGTACCAGTCAAACAGATTCAAAGCAGATAGATTGGTACCTATATATATAGAACCCTATTTGCCAGACAAGTATACAGCGATTTGGTTCGTAGCCTTAAACATAAACAGTATTGGTCCAGACACAAGTTCAGAGATTGACTCGTCAAAACAATATTGTATTAACCTATGTGACAGTCATTCACCAGAAAGAGTGGTTGGGTTACCACTAGACCATAAACAGTATTGGTCCAGATCACAGCATCAACATATAGACTCGTCAATAATATAAATTAAACCCTGAAAACCATTTGTGTGGCAGGGCCTTATATTCACCAGAAAGAGTTGGTACCACTAGCCTATTAAACATAAACTGAACAGGTATTGGTTCCCAGTCACGATCATCAGACAGATTCGTAACTCGTAACAATATATATAAAACCATGTTTGTCAGAATATCACAGAATGAGTGGTACCAACCTAGCCCAAATAAACTTGGTTTATTGTTCAGTACCCCCAAAAAAAAAAAGATCAAACAGTAGGACCCTCGTCATAAAATATTTAATAAAACCTATTTGTGTTGGCTTATATCCACCGGAAAGAGTGGTACCATAGCCATAAACCATAAACAGGTATTGGTCCGTTCAGGATTTTTCAACAGATTGATCGTGGGACATTATATATAAAACCCTTATTGTGTCAGGACAACATTATCCACCAGGGAAATAGTGGTACCAACTAGCCATAAATAAACATAAACGTATTGGGTTCCGAGTCACAGATTCAGCAGAATTAGGACTCGTCACAACTACTTTATTAAAAAACCCATTATTTGGTCAGGGGACCAGCATATCACCTGGAAAGTAGTGGTACCACTAGCCCTATAAACAAGTATTGGTCCAGTCCACTGATCAACATATTGGACTCGTACAATTTATATAAAACCCTATTTGGGAGGCACATAGCAACCAGAAAGAGTCGTACCAACTAGGCCATTAAACATAAACCCATTTATTTGGTCCAGGTTCAGCTATCAGCCAGAAAATTGAACTTCGGTTCCACAATTTATATAACCCTATTTGTAAGACCACATATAAAACCAGTGAGTTGGTACCACTAGCCCTAAACTTAAACCTGTATTGATCCCTGTCACAGGACCAGCAATTAGACTCGTCTAAAACACTATATATAAACCTTATTTTTCAGTCAATATCACAAGAAATAGTGGTGGGATACCAACCTAGCCAAATAAACAGTATTGGTTCCAGGGTCCACAGATCAGCCTGATAAAGACTCGTACATAAATTTATAAACCCTATTTGGTAGGCCAGCTTTCACCTGGAAAACCAGTTGGTACAATAGCCATAAAACAGTAAATTGGTCCAGTCCCAAGATCAAGAGATAGACTAGTCACAATATTTAAAAATAAACCCTATTTGGGTGAGGGCACATATCACCAGAAAGAGTGGTACCACTAGCCATTAAAACATAAACAGTATTTGGTCCCAGTCACAGATCAGCAAGTTTGACTCGTCACACGTACCTATAAAACATTATTTGTAAGACACAATTTATTCACAGAAAGAGTGGTAAACCCACTAAGCCATAAACAGTATTGTCCAGGCACGTTAAATAATAGAACTCGGTCCAAACAATATAAAATAACCCTATTTGTGTGGCACATATCACCAGAAAGAGTGGTACCACTAGGCCTTAACATAATCAGGTTATTGGCGCCGTCACAATCGTCAGATTCACTCGGTAACCAATTTATATAAACCCTGTTTGTCAGGTCACATATCAACCAGGAATGAGTTTGTACCAATGGTCATAAACTTAAACAGTAAATAGGTCCTGTCACCAGACAGCAAGATAGACACGTCACAACTATTTTAAAAATTTATAACCCTATTTGTCAGAACACATATCACAGAAATAGGTTGTACCAACTAGCCATATAACCTGTATTGGTTCCAGTAAAGATTCAGCAGATAGGAACGTCAAAGGATATTTATAAACCTATTGCCAGGCAGCTAAATCACCGGAAACGTGGTAAACCACTAGCCATAATTACAATATTGGGTCCAGTCAAACAGATCAGCTGATAGATCGTCACAATATTTTTAAATCCTATTTGGCATGCAAGCGATACCGAAACCAATGGTAACCAATAGCCATATACAGTATTGGTCCAAGTCAAAACAGATCAGAGATTTGACATCCGTCATAATATATATATACCCTATTTTCAGACACATATCAACCAGAAAGAGTGGTACCACTAGCCATAAAATCTTAAACAGTATTGGTCCAGTCAAGACCAAGGCAAAATTCAAATATAGACCCGGTCACACTATTTTATAAACCCTATTTGTGAGGGCATTATCAACAGAAAGAGTTGGTACCACTAGTCATTAAACCCAGTATTTGGTCCAGTCACAGATCAGCAGTTATCCCTCGTCACCATATATATAAACCATATTATCCAGGCAAACCTATAACCGGAAAGATGGTTGGTTACAACTAGCATAAAAATAAACAGTATTGGTCCAGTCAACAGATCAGCAGATGACTAGTCACAATATATATTAACCCTATGTGTGGAGGGCCACCTATCCAAGACCAAGAGTGGTACATCTAGCCATAACATAAAACTGTAGTGGTCCAGTTTCACAGATCCAGCAGACTAGACTCGTCACACTAATATAAAAAATATTTGTCTGAACACATTATCACCAGGAAAACTGAGTCGGTACCACACTAGCCATTAAAATAACCAGTATTTGGTTCCAGTCCTGATCAACATATAGGATTCGTCAAACAATATTGTTTAAACCTCTTTGTGAGGAATATCAACGAAAGAGTGGTACAACTTGCCATAAACATAAACCCAGTGATTTGGTCCAGTCAAGGATCAGCAGATAGGGATCGTCACCATACATAGAAAAACCATATTTGGAAAAAGACACATATCACTGAAGAGTGGTACCACTAGCCATTAAATAGTATTGGTCCAGGTCACAGTTCTAAACATATAGACTCGTCACAATATTATAAAACCCTATTTGTGATGGCAGCTATCACCTGCGAAAACAGTTCGGTTCCACTAGCCATATAAATAGTATTGGTCCTAAACAGTCACAGATTCTGCAGATTGAATTAAAGTCATAAATATATATAAACCCTAATTAGTCAGACCACATTATCAACCAACAAAGAGTTGGTTACCACTAGCCATAAAAACATAAAACAGTATTGGTTTCTGTCACAGTCCAGCAGGATAGACCACAGGTCCCACAACTATATATAAAATACCCTATTTGTGAGGCTCATATACACCAGAAAGGAGTAGTTACCACTTAGCCATAAACATAAACAGGTATTGGTCCAGTCACATTTATCAGCAGATTGACTCGTCACAATTTATATAAATAAACCTTATTTGCCAGAAACATATTCCACCAGAAAGAGTGGTACCAACTAGCCATAAAACATAAATAACAGTATTGGTCCAGTCACTGTATCAGCAGATTAGACTCGTCCACAATATTTCTATAAAACCCTATTTGGCCAGGCAGCTATCATCGGAAAATACAGTGGTTACCCACTAGCCATTAAACAGTATTGGTCCAGGTCACTGATTCAGTGATTAGACTAGTCAACAATATTTATGAAATCCCTTTGTGTGTGGAGGCTCATATCACCAGAAAAGAGTGGTACCATTAGCCATTAAACATAAAAACAGTATTGGTCAGTCAAACCAGATCAGCAGATAGACTCGTCACAACCTACATATAAAAACATATTTGTCTGCAAACATATCACCAGAAAAGAGTTGGGTACCACTAGACCATAAAATAAACGTATTGGTCCAGTCACAGATCAACAGTATAGACTCGTCCACAATATATATAAACCCTATTTTGTGAGGCACATATCACCACAGAAAGGAGTTTTGGGTGTACCACTAGCCATAAACATAAACAGTATTTGGTACCAAGTCATCTGATCGGCAGAATAGACTCGTCACACACATAACATATAAAACATATTTGTCAGACACATTATCACCTTGAAAGAAAGGTGGGTTACCACTAGCCATAAAAACAGTATTTGGTCCAGTCACAGTATCAACATATATGAACTCGTCACAATATATTATAAAACCCATATTTGTGGGTGGCACCATATCACCAGAAAGAGTAGTTACCACTAGCCATTAAATCCAAATTAAACTAGTATTGGTCCAGTCACATATTTCAGCAGATTGGCTTCGTCACAATTCTATATAAACCCTCTATTTGTTCAAATCACAATATCAACCAGAAACAGTGTGACCTACTAGCCAATAAACATAAACAGTATTGCTCCAGTCACAGACCAGCAGATAGACACGTCACATATATTAAACCCTATTTGTCAGGACACAATACCAGAAAATAGTGTACCATAGCCATAAACAATATTGGTCACAGTAAACAGCTCCGAGATAGATGTACATATTTATAACTATTTGGCAGGCAGCTATCACCGAAACAGTGGGTACCGTCACTAGCCATAAACAGTATTGGTCCAGTCACAGATCAGAGAATGACTGTACACTATTTATAACCCTATGTGTGAGGCACATATCACAAAGAAAGAGTGGTACCACTAGCCATAGAATTAAACAGTATTGTCAGTACAGATCAGCAGGCATAGAAATTTGTCACATACATATTTAAAAAAAACGTATTTGTCGACAATATATCAACCAGAAGGAAAGAAAGGTGGGTACCACTAGCATAAAGTATTTTGGTCCAAAGTCACAATATCACATATCGACTCGTCCACAATATATAAAATTGTTTGTGAGGCTCATATCACCAGAAAGAGTGGTAACACTAAAGCATAAACAGTATTGGTTCCAGAATCACCAGATCACATATTGACTCTCCACAATATATATAAACCCTAATTTTGTGATGGCACATCACCACCAGAAAGAGTAAAGTACAAACTAGCCATAAACATTTAAACAGTAGAAATTGGTCCAGTCACAGACAGCAGATAGACTAATCCACATATATACCCACCCTATTTGTCAGACACATATCCACCAGAAAGAGTGGTACCACTAGCCAAAACATAAACAGTATTGGTCCAGTCACAGATCAGCAGATAGACTCGTCACAATATTTATAAACCCTATTTGGCAGGCAGCTATCATCGGAAACAGTGGTACCACTAGCCATAAACAGTATTGGTCCAGTCACAGATCAGCAGATAGACTAGTCACAATATTTATAAACCCTATGTGTGAGGCACATATCACCAGAAAGAGTGGTACCACTAGCCATAAACATAAACAGTATTGGTCCAGTCACAGATCAGCAGATAGACTCGTCACACTACATATAAAACATATTTGTCAGACACATATCACCAGAAAGAGTGGTACCACTAGCCATAAACAGTATTGGTCCAGTCACAGATCAACATATAGACTCGTCACAATATATATAAACCCTATTTGTGAGGCACATATCACCAGAAAGAGTGGTACCACTAGCCATAAACATAAACAGTATTGGTCCAGTCACAGATCGGCAGATAGACTCGTCACACTACATATAAAACATATTTGTCAGACACATATCACCTGAAAGAGTGGTACCACTAGCCATAAACAGTATTGGTCCAGTCACAGATCAACATATAGACTCGTCACAATATATATAAACCCTATTTGTGAGGCACATATCACCAGAAAGAGTAGTACCACTAGCCATAAACATAAACATTATTGGTCCAGTCACATATCAGCAGATTGGCTCGTCACAATATATATAAACCCTATTTGTCAAACACATATCAACCAGAAACAGTGGTACCACTAGCCATAAACATAAACAGTATTGCACCAGTCCCCCCCCACACCCACAGACCCAGCATAGACACGTCACACTATATATAAACCCTATTTGTCAGACACATATCACCAGAAATAGTGGTACCACTAGCCATAAACAGTATTGGTCCAGTCACAGATCAGCAGATAGACTCGTCACAATATTTATAAACCCTATTTGGCAGGCAGCTTATCACCGAAAAAAAAAAAAAAAACAGTGGTACACTACCATAAACCGTATTGGTCCAGTCACAGATCAGCAGATAGACTAGTCACACTATTTATAAACCCTATGTGTGAGGCACATATCACCAGAAAGAGTGGTACCACTAGCCATAGACATAAACAGTATTGGTTCAGTCACAGATCAGCAGATAGATTCGTCACACTACATATAAAACGTATTTGTCAGACACATATCACCAGAAAAAGTGGTACCACTAGCCATAAACAGTATTTGTCCAGTCACAGATCAACATATAGACTCGTCACAATATATATAAACCCTATTTGTGAGGCACATATCACCAGAAAGAGTGGTACCACTAGCCATAAACATAAACAGTATTGGTCCAGTCACATATCAGCAGATTCACTCGTCACAATATATATAAACCCTGTTTGTCAGACACATATCAACCAGAAAGAGTTGTACCACTAGCCATAAATATAAACAGTATTCTTCCAGTCACAGACCAGCAGATAGACACGTCACACTATATATAAACCCTATTTGTCAGACATATATCACCAGAAAGAGTGGTACCATTAGCCATAAACAGTATTGGTCCAGTCACAGATCAGCTGATAGATTCGTCACAATATATATAAACCCGATTTGTCAGGCACCCATCATCGGAAATATTGGTACCACTAGCCATAAACAGTATTGGTCCAGTCACAGATCAGCGGATAGACTCGTCACAATATTTATAAACCCTATTTGTCAGGCACATATCACCACAAAGAGTGGTACCACCAGCCATAAACAGTATTGGCCCAGTCACAGATCAGCAGATTGACTCGTCACAATATATATGAACCATATTTGTCAGGCACCTATAACCAGAAAGAGTGGTACCATTAGCTATAAACAGTATTTGTTCAGTCACAGATCAGCAGATATACTCGTCACAATATATATAAACGCTATTTATCAGGCACCTATAACCAGAAAGAGTGGTACCACTAGCCAAAAACAGTATTGGTCCAGTCACAACTCAGCAGATAGACTTGTCACAATATTTATAAACCCCATTTGTCAGGCACATATCACCAGAAATAGTGGTACCACTAGCCATAAAGAGTATTGGTCCAGTCACAGATCAACAGATAGACTCTTCACGATATATATAAACCCTATTTATCAGGCACATATCACCAGAAAGAGTGGTATCACTAGCCATATACAGCATTGGCCGAGTAATAGATCAGCAGATAGAATAGTCACACTATATATAAACCCTATTTGTCAGGCACATATCACCAGAAAGAGTGGTACCACCAGCTGTAAACAGTATTGATCCAATCACAGATCAGCAGATAGACTCGTCACAATATATATAAAATTTATTTGCCTGATAATTATCGCCAGAAAGAGTGGTACCACTAGCCATAAAGATAAACAGTATTGGTCCAGTCACAGATCAGCAGATAGACTCGTCACACTACATGTAAACCATATTTGTCAGACACATATCACCAGAAAGAGTGGTACCACTAGCCATAAACAGTATTGGTCCAGTTACAGATCAACAGATAGAGTCGTCACAATATATATAAACCCTATTTGTGTGGCACATATCACCAGAAAGAGTGGTACCACTAGCCATAAACATAAACAGCATTGGTCCAGTCACAGATCAACAGATAGACACGTCACATTACATATAACCCTTATTTGTCATACACATATCACCAGAAAGAGTGGTACCACTAGCCATAAACATAAACAGTATTGGTCCAGTCACAGATCAGCAGATAGACACGTCACACTACATATAAGCCCTATTTGTCACACACATATCACCAGAAGGAGTGGTACCACTAGCCATAAACAGTATTGGTCCAGTCACAGATCAGCAGATAGACTCGTCACAATATTTATAAACCCTATTTGGCAGGCACCTATCACCGGAAAGAGTGGTACCACTAGCCATAAACAGTATTGGTCCAGTCACATATCAGCAGATAGACTCGTAACAATATGTATAAACCCTATTTGTTACGCACATATCACCACAAAGAGTGGTACCACAAGCAATAAACAGTATTGGTCAAGTCAGAGATCAGCAGTTTGACTCGTCACAATTCACCTATCACCCGAAAGAGTGGTACCATTAGTCATAAACAGTATTGGTCCAGTCACAGATCAGCAGATATACTCGTCACAATATATATAAACCCTATGTATCAGGCTCATATAACCAGAAAGAGTGGTACCACTAGCCATAAACAGTATTGGTCCAGTCACAGATCAGCAGATAGACTTGACACAATATTCATAAACCATATTTGTCAGGGACATATCACCAGAAATAGTGATACCACTAGCCATAAAGAGTATTGGTCCAGTCACAGATCAGCAGATAGACTAGTCACACTATATATAAACCCTATTTGTCAGGCAAATATCACCAGAAAGAGTGGTACCACTAGCCATAAACAGTATTGGTCCAGTCACAGATCAGCAGATAGACTCGTCACAATATATATATAACTTAATTGCCTGACACATATCACCAAAAAGAGTGGTACCACTAGCCGTAAAGATAAACAGTATAGGTCCAGTCACAGATCAGCAGATAGACTGGTCACACTACATATAAACCCTATTTGTCAGACACATATCACCAGAAAGAGTGGTACCACTAGCCATAAACAGTATTGGTCCAGTCACAGATCAACAGATAGACTCGTCACAATATATACAAACACTATTTGTGAGGCACATATCACCAGAAAGGTTGGTACCACTAGCCATAAACATAAACAGTATTGGTCCAGTCACATATCAGCAGATAGACTCGTCACAATATATATAAACCCTATTTGTCAGACACATATCACCAGAAAGAGTCGTATCACCAGCCATAAACATAAAAAGTATTGGTCCAGTCACAGATCAGCAGATAGACACGTCACACTATATATAAACCCTATTTGTCAGACACATATCACCGGAAAGAGTGGTACCACTAGCCATACACAGTATTGGTCCAGTCACAGATCAGCAGATAGACACGTCACACTATATATAAACCCTATTTGTCAGACACATATCACCAGAAAGAGTGGTACCACTAGCCATACACAGTATTGGTCCAGTCACAGATCAGCAGATAGACTCGTCACAATATTTATAAATCCTATTTGTGAGGCACATATCACCACAAAGAGTGGTACCACTAGCCATAAACAGTATTGGTCCAGTCACAGATCAGCAGATATCCTCGTCACAATATATATAAACCCTGTGTATCAGGCACCTATAACCGGAAATAGTGGTACCACTAGCCATAAACAGTATTGGTCCAGTCACAGATCAGCAGATATCCTCGTCACAATATATATCAACCCTATGTATCAGGCACCTATAACCGGAAAGAGTGGTACCACTAGCCATAAACAGTATTGGTCCAGTCACAGATCAGCAGATATCCTCGTCACAATATATATAAACCCTATGTATCAGGCACCTATAACCGGAAAGAGTGGTACCACTAGCCATAAACAGTATTGGTCCAGTCACAGATCAGCAGATATCCTCGTCACAATATATATAAACCCTATGTATCAGGCACCTATAACCGGAAAGAGTGGTACCACTAGCCATAAACAGTATTGGTCCAGTCACAGATCAGCAGATAGACTTGTCACAATATTTATAAACCCTATGTATCAGGCACATATCACCAGAAATAGTGGTACCACTAGCCATAAAGAGTATTGGTCCAGTCACAGATCAACAGATTGACTCGTCACAATATATATAAACCATATGTGTCAGAAACATATCACCAGAAAGAGTGGTACCACTAGCCATAAACAGTTTTGGTCCAGTCACGGATCAGCAGATAGTCTTGTCACAATATATGTAAGCCCTATTTGCCAGGCACCTATCACCAGAAAGAGTGGTACCACTAGCCATGAAAAGTATTGATCCAGTCACAGATCAACAGATAGACTCGTCACAATATATATAAACACTATTTGTCAGGCACATATCACCACAAATAGTGGTACCACTAGCCATGAACATAAACAGTATTGGTCCAGTCATATATCAGCAGATAGACTCGTAACAATATATATAAACCCTATTTGTCAGGCACCTATCACCCCAAAGAGTGGTACCACTAGTCATAAACAGTATAGGTCCAGCCACAGATCAGCAGATAGACTCGTCACAATATATATAAACTCTATTTGTCAGACACATATCACCAGAAAGAATGGTACCACTAGCCACAAACAGTATTGGTCCAGTCACAAATAAGCAGATAGACACGTCACAATATATATAAACCATATTTGTCAGGCACCTATCACCACAAAGACTGGTACCATTAGCCATAAAAAGTATTGGTCCAGTCATAGATCAGCAGATAGACTCGTCACAATATATATAAACCCTATTTGTCAGACATATATCACCACAAAGAGTGGTACCACAAGCCATAAACAGCATTTGTCCGGTCAGATATAAGCATATAGACTCGCCACAATATATATAAACCATATTTGTCAGGCACCTATCACCACAAAGACTGGTACCATTAGCCATAAACAGTATTGGTCCAGTCATAGATCAGTCAGATAGACTCGGCAGGGCACCATATAGAAAATAAACCCTATTTGTCAGGCACCTATCACCCCAATATGGTAGGTACCACTAGTCATAAACAGTATTGTCCGCCACAGATCACAGGTAGAACTCGTCACCCAAATATTGGTACCAACCTAGTCCATAAAACAGTATTGGTCCGGCCACCGATTAGCCAGGTAGACTCGTCACAATATAAATCCTATTTGTGAGGCACATATCACCACAAAAGAGTGGTACACTAGTTTCATAAAACAGTATTGGTTTCCAGTCACAGATCAGCAGATATCCTCGTCACAATATATATAAACCCTATGTATCAGGCACCTATAACCGGAAAGAGTGGTACCACTAGCCATAAACAGTATTGGTCCAGTCACAGATCAGCAGATAGACTTGTCACAATATTTATAAACCCTATGTATCAGGCACATATCACCAGAAAGAGTGGTACCACTAGTCATGAAAAGTATTGATCCAGTCACAGATCAACAGAGAGACTCGTCACAATATATATAAACACTATTTGTCAGGCACATATCACCACAAATAGTGGTACCACTAGCCATAAACATAAACAGTATTGGTCCAGTCATATATCAGCAGATAGACTCGTCACAATATATATAAACCCTATTTGTCAGGCACCTATCACCCCAAATATTGGTACCACTAGTCATAAACAGTATTGGTCCGGCCACAGATCAGCAGATAGACTCGTCACAATATATATAAACCCTATTTGTCAGGCACCTATCACCCCAAATAGTGGTACCACTAGCCATAAACAGCATTGGTCCAGTCACAGATCAGCAGATAGACTCGTCACAATATATATAAACCATATCTGTCAGGCACCTATCACCACAAAGAGTGGTACCATTAGCCATAAACATAAACGGTATTGGTCCAGTCACATATCAGCAGATAGACTCGTCACAATATATATAAACCCTATTTGCCAGGCACCTATCACCCCAAAGAGTTGTACCACTAGTTATAAACAGTACTGGTCCATCCACAGATCAGCAGATAGACTCGTCACACTATATATAAATCCTATTTGTCAGACACATATCATCGCAAAGAGTGGTACCACTAACCATTAACAGCATTGGTCCAGTCACAAATCAGCAGATAGACTCGTCACAATATATATAAATCCTATTTGTCAGACACATATCACCACAAAGAGTGGTACCACTAGCCATTAACAGCAATGGTCCAGTCACAGATCAGCAGATAGACTCGTCACAATATATATTAACCATATGTGTCAGGCAACTATCACCACAAAGAGTGGTACCATTAGCCATAAATAGTATTGCTCCAGTCATAGATCAGCAGATATACTCATCACAATATATATAATCCATATTTGTTAGGCACCTATCACCACAAAGAGTGGTACCATTAGCCATAAAAAGCATTGGTCCAGTCAAAGATCAGCAGATAGACTCGTCACAATATATATTAACCCTATGTGTCAGGCACCTATCACCACAAAGTGTGGTACCATTAGCCATAAACAGTTTTGGTCCGGTCATAGATCAGCAGATAGACTCGTCACAATATATATAAACCCTATTTGTGAGGCACCTATCACCAGAAAGAGTGGTACCACTAGGCATAAATATAAACAGTATTGGTCCAGTCACAGATCAGCAGATAGACTCGTCACACTACATATAAACCCTATTTGTCAGGCACATATCACCAGAAAGAGTGGAACCACTAGCCATAAACAGTATTGGTCCAGTCACAGATCGGCAGACAGACTCGTCACAATATATATAAACCCTATTTGCCAGATACGTATCACCAGAAGGAGTGGTACCACTAGCCATAAACATAAACAGTATTGGTCCAGTCACAGATCAGCAGATAGACTCGTCACACTACATATAAGCCCTATTTGTTAGACACATATCACCAGAAAAAGTGGTACCACTAGCCATAAACAGTATTGGTCCAGTCACAGATCAACAGATAGACTCGTCACAATATATATAAACCCTATTTGTGATGCACCTGTCACCAGAAAGAGTGGTACCACTAGGCATAAACATAAACAGTATTGGTCCAGTCACATATCAGCAGATAGACTCGTCATAATATATATAAACTGTATTTGTCAGGTACATATCAACAGACCGTGTGGTACCACTAGCCATGAACAGTATTGGTCCAGTCACAGATCAGCAGATAGACACGTCACAATATATATAAACCCTATTTGTCAGACACATATCACCAGAAAGAGTGGTACCACTGGCCATGAAAAGTATTGATCCAGTCACAGATCAACAGAGGGACTCGTCACAATATATATAAACCCTATTTGCCAGGCACATATCACCAGAAAGAGTGGTACCACTAGCCATAAACATAAACAGTATTGGCCCAGTCACAGATCAACAGAGAGACGCGTCACAATATATATAAACCCTATTTGTCAGGCACATATCATCAGAAAGGGTGGTACCACTAGCCATAAACCGTATTGGTCCAGTCACAGATCAGCAGATAGACTCGTCACATTATATAAACCCAATTTGTTAGGCACATATCACCAGAAAGATTGGTACCACAAGCCATAAACCGTATTGGTCCAGTCACAACAAACGCTATATTATAAGTCCAAGTTTTCCGAACAACGTCACATAACATATAGTCAGTCATGGCTTGATCATGTCATGTATTCCTGCAGCTGGCAATACCGACACGGTGTTTGAAGTGACCAATGATGGGGTCATCAAGATCGCCACTGGCAAGGCGGTGGACAGGGCGACGCTGAAAGGATACGCCCTCATCATGTTGGCCAAGGACGCGGGGACAGCCGGCACTACTCAGCAGACGGGGACGGCGACAGTCATTCTCGGCGTATGTCCATCCAAGGCGGCGGCCGTAGTCGCCAGTGTTGCCGTTATACTGCTGACCGCCGGAGTTACCATTCTGTCCTAAATATCCACGGGTGACCGACGCTTCGAAACACGTCCATCTTAACGTTTTCCATGCCTAATGACGTTTTCAATACATAATGGATACCTAATGACGTTTTCCACACCTAATGACGTATACCGAATGACGTTTTCCATCCTTAATGACGTTTTCCATGCATACTGATGTATACCAAATAACATATTCCATCCCTAATGACGTTTTCCATACCTATGACGTTTTAATGAAGTTTTCCATACCTAATGACGTTTTCTATACTTAATTTAATGACGTATACCTAATGAAGATGTTCATGGCGTTTTACATACCTAATGAAGTTTTAATGATGTTTTCCCTACCTAATGACGTTTTCCATACCTAATGGCTTATGTGTTTGCGACCAGTGTAGACCCAGATCAGTCTACGCATCCGCACAGTCTAATCAGTATCTGCACTGTTCGCCGTTCCACCAATGAACGAGCAGTATCGATCGTTATCAGGCTACATGCGTGTGCTATTTGCTCAAGTGTTACACTGGTCACAAAACCCATAAGCCTCATTTCTCCAGTCACAGCCACAATTACGTTGGCCATACTAGGCAATGTGTCTTAGATAGTCGATATCTCGATACGATCCGACTGATCTGGGTCTACAATGTTTGTAAAACATAGGATACAAGTACTGTTGAAATGGTTGGTGTCTGATTTGTGTCGGTGGTGATCAACTGATGTACAGAATCAGTCTGATAACAATGTCAATACTGCAATAATGTAACTGAGGAAACGTGGCCATGGTCACTCCATTTTGATGTCTAGTATAGGTGCCGCAGGTAAAATGTCAAATAATGATCACATCGAAACTATATTGTAAATGTCACATGTTGCATATATATACAGATATAGCTTTGTTACAATAAATAATAGTCAGAAAATATACGATAATACTGTGATAATACTGTGATAAGACTGGCGGAATGTTGCAGTTGCAACAGTGACGTCATAATAATAATAACCACGACTTTTCCAGCATTGTCTTTCTGCTGCCAATGGACAGCTAATTGTTCAGCCAACATCAGACACCAAATGAATAGAGAGTGAACTAGTCATATTGGCTCATTTCTAACGGCGGACACTTCAAAATAACTATGCATGACAAACATTTACAAATGTCTGCGAATTATTTATTTAACGAGCCTCCTTCGTATATGTTCAGGTCTGTTAAAAGCTATATCTGGATGTTGTGTAAGGCGTTTCATCACGTGTCCTCAACTTGCTGTATATGATACCACGAATACCAACAACAGAGAGTTTTGTAAATTGACGCCACCATACCACCGAGAACAGTTTGCACAAAAGCACGGACATTGAATAAGCAGAATACGATTATATGACGGGCGAATTTTGCGAATAGGAAACGACGTTGAAATGACTAATTGGGTAGTCAAGTCAATTAAGTCATGTGTCCCAGTCAGCGAACACATGAACATTTTCTGAAGTCAAACTGCCTATTTCCAGTACAGAGTTAGTCCCCTTATTCTACTTACTCCTTATAGTTTTGCAAATACAATATTTATCCAACTTCTGAAGTGACCGGCAACAATCGATAATTTGCTAACCTAGTGTCCAACATCAAAATATATTGAACCTACCATAGATTATATTATCTTTATTTGTGTTTGTTTTTTAGCCTTTTTACGCGTGTATGTATATCTGTGTATCATATGCATTTTTGTGGTAGTCAATGGGAGTTTTGTCTTGTAGCATATCTTAGAATTTCGCAAAATATCTCGAATATCGTCCATAACTTGCATCGGAAATTGCCGCAAAAAAAACAACCCAGAGCACATACGTTCGCATGTTCTCTAAGGTGTTTGCCAATGTTCGACGTCATTTGCCGAAAGTCTTTATCGGTGAGATACACGAATATGATAAGTCAAATATCTCATGGACTGGCCATAGATACAGTGAACCTCACCACACCGGACACTCGGGAAAATGTGGATGTTTAATTCAGATGTGTGTCATAGTTATGTACCTCTGATATAATGATTTCTCGTGATTGCAAAGCAATATAATTTGTCATGGAGTACTTAAATGTCTGATCTTCAGTGGAACCTCTCCAAACCGGACACCTTTTTTATTTCATTTTTTTTTTAAATACCAAAGGTGAAACAAGTTTTCGGAATTTATTCCAAAATGTTCGTCCATTTCCGATATATTCAGACGTATTGATCTGACATCGGTAAAGATATTTGTTTTCTTACACTTACTACAAATTGAGACGATTTATGCTACCCAACCTTTGCCATGGTGTCATGTTTCTGGTATTGAGTATAGCTGGTATGGGTTGTTAGCTCTTGTTAACATGTGTAGCTAGCTACGTCATTCACGGACGTGTGTTCACCTATTGGCGTTGCTGACGGCGGGGTCCGACGTCAGCACAACGGATGCCGCCAGGTGGCGCTTTGATGGGTGAATAGTCAGCCAATGACGTAGACGGTTACAAATGAAAACGTTATGTTTGTAAATACAGTATAACCTCTCAAAACGTGACACCCTTGGAACCTCCCTGGGTTTCCGGGTTTGAGAGGTTACACTGTATACTTTTATTGGGGGAAATGCATGCATTTGCAATATACTACTGTGACGTTGCCGAAGACTGAGTGAAATATGTGATTTTATTTGTGAAAATATTAATTTGCTTACCAGTGGCATAAATATGTGAATTCTCGAGTCCCATATACACCCAAGGTGAGCTACTCCGGTTTCCTCCCACGTTTAAGGACCACCCTTACGTCTCCATGTGCGCAAACGAAAGCATTTGTATAAATATTTTAAGTTTAATATTTAAATACTTAAAGGAGATACAACACAACCGTCACCAGTTGCTAGGCAACGTACTAGTTGACCCCAAGTACAAAAGCTAGGGACAGAGAATCCACCGTGGACATAGAAACGTCAGTTTATGCGTGAGATGCCCGGATTTTTCAAAAGTTCATTACTCCGGACACGAACCGGCATTTTCTCGATTTTGTTCAGCTGGAGTCAGATATAACCTTCTTTTGGCATTTTGTTTTGGTAGAATTTCTTGGCGCTGTGCAGAACGATTCAAACAAGAATGTTTGACATATTTGTCGAATGATTAAAAACTAGAATTGTCTAGCATTTGTGCAAGACGATTAAAACCTACATTTATTGGCCTTCCCACTGGAATTAAAAACCCGGTTTTCGCAAACGCCTAAACATTACGATTTTTCCCGCCCTGCTCAAATGCCACAAAACTGGAGTTAATGTGACACAGCACATTCACAAATTACATGTAAAGGTTGTCCGTTTTGAGCACTCAGTAACGTGTGCGCTTCTCACCAATGCGGCCCCAGGTTCGACCTCAGCCGGGGCAGTATGTGATATGGTATGGTGGTCGCCAGATTGGAAAAGTGGATTTCCTAATTACCGCCCTTACGCCTTCATATGTGCTATAGAAAGAAAGAATTTGTGTTTAAGTGTTCTCGTGCTTGTTTGTAATCGTTGTAAAATAAATAAAGTTTAAACACTAGTAAAAATCCACAACCAGATTACGATAAAAACGCTGCACGTGCTTGCGTAATTAAATCCGGCCTTCTCACGAATAAACAGGGTTACTTCCCTTGTATTGTTCCTGCTATGATGTGTCACGTGACACTGACGTTCGGGAAAATACCCCGGAAGTATTAAGTAATACTGTAATTCCATTAATTAACCGCATGAGAATGTGCAACCCATCAATGTATACGTGTAACCAGAAACATGAGTCGGCAATATAGAATGTATACCCTGATCAGACTGATACATGTATGTTATGTATGGTGGCAAAGGCCATATGTGTATTAACTTGTCACATGTCAGTAAGTTTGCTGTGTTCTCTTTTAGCACTGTTATGTTATCATTCCTTATTGCATACAGTTGGCAGTTACAATGTGACAGCACTGTGTATTAAGAATCATAGTTACACTAGTGTAATACATAAATATGTAAATATGTAAATATAAATATCTACTACGGAAGCCAAATGTGACCGGTGCAGCGGAATGTATGGTCTTGCTATAAATTGAATGTAAGATTTATGCTGATTTAATATATGGTATTTATTAAACTCGTTCACATATGTCATAATGAAATCAGTAAACTCATGTAATAAATATCGTATTAAATCATCCCTCATATAACATCCTCTACCATATGTCCGTACATGTAATAGAGAATTTTACACGAGTGATAATTAATAGCATGATGTATACAAAGCAATGTACCCTAAACACTTGGCGTTACATTTTGGATATATAATTTAGTGTTACATATATTCCTGCTAAACAGGTACAGATGCCACACTTGTACATGTATATTGGAAAAGTCGCGGGAATACTGGACGAGGCCTTCCGGCCTTCGTCCAGTATGCCCGCGACTTTTCCAAGTTTTGTTAACATACAAAACCAAGAACTCTAATGATTTCATTGTAACAACAATGTATAGAACACGTCGCTTTGATTGAAGTACATTGACATTACATTGGCAAGAATATATAACTCACTATATTGACATTATTGTACGTTATTAGCTATTACTTATGTTTAGTTACTTGTTTTTAGTTTATTTTCTTTCGTGAATAAATGATGAATAACACGTACTGCTTTATAGTGTGTCTGTCCCAGGTGGGATTGGTCGTGTTTGACGTTCAGCAAGGTCATAAACTAACACTTACAATGCTGAAATAAAAGTGTCGTCTGCTGTTGAATTTTGGTTTTCCTTTTTTTTCTCATAACAAATGGTTTGACAACATTTTAGAATCATTTCCAGACAAGACACAAAGTAACACAACAGCAGACGACAATCACTGAATGGTGTAGTCCCATATTGCTCATTTCGCCCGACAAAATAAATATCTCGGCGAGTGCCTGACTTTGCGCCTGACCAATTCACACATTTGCCCGTGCATCCGCACAATATTACCAGGACCTGGATTATTTCTTATTTTCTGTTTTTTGTTTGTTTATCACAATAATGACTTCTGTGAAAATACAATTTGGCTTAAACATATTTATTAGACTGTATGTGTAACCAAGTAATGTTGACTGTATTGAAAGCAAACACGAAATCCTCTCCAATACAATTTGACATTCATTGGACCAGACCAATGAATTCCGATATGATATTGTGGTGGCAGTCACAAACTAGATGCATATTTCACTAAACTTCGTGCTATTCATGTGTTGTGGTAGCAGTCACAAACTAGACGCATATTTCACTAAACTTTGTGCTATGCATCTGTTCGTACGAATATTTCTATACATTTATTTGGGTTTCACGACTATGGTGAGGATTGAGCTCACAACCTCCGGTATTGAAGTCCAATATCATATCCCTTAGACCACGACCCATCCCTAAAGGTCACATGAAGGTCATTTGTTTCAGAGTGGTTTGCGATTTACTAGTGCTACTATTTTCCACCGACATGTGGAGGTCATTAATAATACACAACTCTGAACAAACCCATCATAGATTCCACAAATCGGCCGCTATTACCGACTTGTAAATATTATTTTTGCACTGACCAGCATTCTAGTCTATCGTACGAACTTTAGTGAAATGGGTTGCTGTTAGTACGATAGACTAGAATGCTGGTCAGTGCAAAAATAATATTGATGGTATATATACATGTAATAGACAGTCTGGACCATTTCTGACTTACTTAATAATTTGGATAATAATTTCAGGTGAGCGAAGCAGGCCCATTTGGGCCTCTTGTTATATTACTTTTTAATCTCCATGTCTGTGATATAGAGTCTATCGCATGAAATATAAACTCCTATGATAATAGTAACTAAATATAAAACATTATGGTACAAATTGTTAACCGATAGTCAGTTTCGCCTGTTCAATATTTACATGTCCAATACACTTTACATTTACATATATAATACTGTTCCAATCATTGGGTGCTCTACTTAGATGATTAAAATGAGATAAGCTTTATATTTTAAAAGCATATTTTATCATCAGTCAATGTATATCCCTCCAGGGAAGTAGCGGGGCTTTATCTGGGCATACTGGGCATACACCGGGGCTTTAACCGCTGATGATGTCCCGCACTGCGGTGACATTACAGGTTCTTTAACTGTTGCTAAAAATGTGCTGCGACGTTCACCAACCAAATGGCACTGCACTGTGGGGCATTTTACCGGGACATTTACTGGATTTACCAGCATAATTATTTAAAGCCCCTCTATGTCTCGGAGGGTGGTGGTGGCGATGCGAAGGGGGGGGGGGGGCGTTGGTGCGGGTATTTAGTACTATTTACACAGATATTATGGCATCATTTTCAGACATATTTTACCTTCGACTGTATGCATGCCACATTAAACTGTGTGACCTTGCGGAATGCATCATCACTATCATAAGCTGGGTGTCATTTAAAAGTTGCATAATGCTTATTCGGCTTTACGTAAATATACAAATACAAAAGGCATGACCTAATGTATTTATGTAAGACCGTGAAAAAGGCACTCACACTCAGCCTATTCCATGGTCTTACATACCGGCTTCGTGCGATAGGAGAATGAACTAGCTATGTTAAATTAACCGCCTCATTGCCTCCTTCATTGAATCCACACATTTCGACTGTATGGCAGATATTAGTAAATTCGGAAACAAACGCCAACGGTCGTTGGCCTGCCATTTTTGGGCTCAAATGCCCGGGTTTGGAAGGTCCTCGAGCCAGTTCCTACCCTTAAATATGAGATAATAAAAGCACTCGTATTTTTTTAGAACTGGTGAAATAGTGACACAATTATATACTTATTTAATTCATATAAAGAATAGTTTTAGCCTACTGAGTGGTCATGTACCTTTAACAAACAACACATACTTCTTAACAGGGAGTTATATTTTGATCTATAATAAGTAACTTTAATCTTAAGATACGGAAAGTGCATGCTACGAAGCGTGCCGCCATTTGTACACCAATACATCGCGCGATAGTCAAGTAGGCTTAATTTGCCATTATATGAGATATGTGGCTGTGACTGGAGGAATGGGGCTTATGGGTTTTGCGACCAGTGATGTGATGTATTGGTGTGTAGCGGCATATCAACAGCTAAGGTCATTTAATGTAGGATCAACGGGTTCGATCATTCATTTAACTTGTTGCAGTGGGGGTGGGGGGGGGGGGGTCCCAAAATTAGAACGGAATATTTACATAAATTTTTTTATATTCAATTCAGCCCTGGAATTAGAATAACCTGACATGGTGGCAGGTCCATACCACACCAAAGTCACTTGACCCCTTCCTTCCCCTAAAGTAATAGGATTACGTATACTCGTATTATTCATATAAGGGGTGTAACGAAATTCAACTCTCACATACAATAATGCCAACGTTAATGTTAAATCCCGATCGTTAAATAGTAATGTCCGTTAACATTTCAAGGAAACACGGTTATCGCCCCTGATATCGGTGTGGAAATTTACGTCTGATATAAAATGTATAATAATGTTAATCAATACATGGGGTAATGGTGAATTAATGTTTATTTTGCCGTTAAATTAACCATCGCATGCTCCCACCTGCCATCCACTTTGCGACCAGTGTAGATCCCGATCAGCATATGCATCCGCAGTCTGATCAGGATCTGCACTGTTCGCCATTTCATCAATGAAACACACGTCCTGCTTCTAACAGGCATTCCGTCCGAAATCTGCGTTAATGTTTTTAAAAATACCATCAAATGCTATACCGTTTTTAGAGTCACTCTGGACAGTTTATGTATATGTGAAGACGGTGTGATTAATTTTAATTATGTAAATCAATATGTGCAGTAATTTCATATAAAGTATAATTAATATTGTACACTAGAAAATGCATTGGACGAATCAATATTGATTTTTAATAATATTGTAAGAACAAAACACGGTTAAATATCCGCCCTGCCCTCAACATTTTTTATTTCCGTCTTACAAATATTATGAAATACTGTCAATAAGTGTACCATGTAATAACAATCAAACGCTATGTGTGTATATTACTGACATATCTAAATGTTGAAATAATAAAATATAACCCCCACAATATGTGAGCGACCTCATCAGAATTTACATATTATATACATAGAGCAATGAGCAATGGCTAAGTATTTAATCTGCATTTCAAAGGTCACAAAGGTCAAGGTCGTGTTACTGGTGGCGCGAGTGTGTCACAGATGTTCAAGTAAAGCAAGTGTCCAAGTATTGAAAGAATCCTTCAAGTAATATTGAAAATATGACATGATGCAGAAACTGGGACAAAGTTTTCGACGCAAATGTACACGGACGTACGTACGGACGGACGGACGAACGGACGAACGGACGAATGTACGGACGGAACTTCAGGAGCAAAGCAATATGCCACCCTTGCTATCGCATAGGGGGCATACAAACGTTTAACACAATTTTATGTCAAATGTAATAATATTCCTTTTAACCCATTCAACACCACATACCTATATACTGGAGTTTGCAACCAGTGTAGATCCAGATGAGCCGGCTCGTAGCGAGCCGTCTTATCAGGATCTGCACTGTTTGTAACAAAATTTCAATTTATACTGCCAATATGTGAAAACAAAATGTAAAATGTTTTAAATGTATAATGATCATCTCATGGTTTATGGAATAGTCTGAAATATAACATGGAAGATTCCATCTCAGTTACTTGGTGTTGAAAGGGTTATAATGAATACCAGTGCAGGAGGCAACTACTAAACTAAGCAGAGCAATATACACCCGATGGTAGCTTTGAATGACACATTGACATTTAACATATTCGTTTAACAAGAGTTGTTTGTCAAACCCCCACCCCCCCCCCCCCCCCCCCCCCACCCCCTTCTCAAAAAGACAAGCAGTGGTGCCACAATGTGCATAGTGACCTCAAAATCAAACGTTTGAGCATCCTAGCACCAACTGTTCTTTCGTTATTGAGTCCAAGGTCATCCCGCGACCTTGACATTTGACCGACTGACCTCAAATCAACAGGGGTCATCTGCTGGTGATGACTAACTTGAAAACAAATACTGGGCATTCTAGGTCATGGCGTTCTCGAGTTATAGAGCGGCACCTGTTTTATTGTCTAAAGTCACCGTGATTTTGACCTTTGACACACTGTCGTCAAGTCAAATTGGTCATACACTGGTCGTTACTCACCTGCATACCAAGTTTGAGGATCCTATGTCAAGATTATTTTTAGCGCAAACCAAATCGCTAACAGACGGACAGACGATAAGCGCCATAACATGATACGCCCCTAATGCTGTCTGAAATCAGCTGGAATAGCTCAGTGGGTAGAGCATCAGACTCCGGATCGGGAGACCCCGAGTTAGAATCCCGCCACTGGTCGATTCGGCGTGTCCTTGGGCAAGACAAGACACATTCGTGATAGTCTAGTTCTATCGGACGGGGACTTACATAGTCGGTAATGACATGCAAGGTCATCGAGCCAGTGCCGTCGTTAAATCAAAGCATTTACATTTACCTTGTCAAATAATCTGGCGAATATGCCTGCCCTATTCTGTTTTGTTTTATCGCACTGTTATCCCCCATTCGAATGTTCATGTGACATATTCGTCTGGACAATATGTTATTAATTTTTGTTCGAGTTTTGTTTCAAGGTGGGTTAGGGTTAGGGTTAGGGTTAGGGGTTTGCGAGACATTCGTTTTTGTGTAGTGATGCCAAACGTAAACGTCACACATTTGTGTGATGTATTCGTACGTATTATTCACCATGTGTGACGTATTCGCACGAATATATCACACGTGTGATATTTTCGTTTCTGTGACATATAGTGTTCAACAATGCTCTGTCCACAACTATTGACATTATGAAAGGTTTCACGATTGACTGATTGATTGGTTGGTTGATTGTTTGGTTGGTTGTTTGGTTGGTTGGTTGGTTGGTTGGTTGTTTGGTTGTTTGGTTGTTGGTTGTTGGTTGGTTGGTTGGTTGGTTGGTTGGTTGGTTGGTTGGTTGGTTGGCTGGTTGGCTGGTTGGCTGGTTGGCTGATTGATTCATTCATTGATTGGGGCTTTACGTCCGTTCAACAGCAATATCACACGGGAAAGTAATGGAAGAAAACTACAAATTAAAGACAATAAATTGGAATTAATATAATTAAAGCTGATATGTAATTTCTCATATGACGTCATTTGAGTCCATGAATGTTTCAGGTCATTACAATTTCAAGCCTTTATAACTGTTGAACTTGGTATTTTCACATGCAGTTTTCAAGTTGTTTCATCTTATCCAGTACTAGATTACCAGTAATAAATAGAAAATAACAAAGTTTATGATATTCTCCTTAAGACATGGATCCTTAATTTGTGGAAATCGAGCGGTAAATGTGCATTACATGATAAATAATGGCCGCTGGCTGATAAAACGACATTGGGGAGAAGTATGGCCAGTGTATACACTGATCATCATCATTGTACTCTCAAAGTCAATATAGTCATGACTATTCATGTATCTAACCAGCATAGCTCCAGAACAGTGTTATATCCGTGCAGTCTGACCAATGTCCACGCTACCGTCCATTTAACTAATCTAACATTGTTTTACCAGTGTATACCCTGACCATGATTCATGAACTCGTACAGCCAATATACTGATCACGAATTAGTATTCATTGTCAAACAGCGCTTTTAATGGCTACCAGTGTAGACATTGGTCAGACTGCGTGGATACGCAAACTGATTTGGATCTTTGCTGGTCACACACGTTGGTTGTAAGGTACAAATAAGGGCATTGTATGAGAATATCTACTGCATCGTTTATGGAAATATTCACCAATATATGTGGCTGTGACTGGAGGAATGGGGCTTATGACACCTGTGACCAGAGTAACTCCTGGTCGAATAGCACGCTCCTGTAGCCTGATGGCGATCTATATTACTTGTTAGAAGGATGATGGATGTTTCATTGACACACTGACAAACAGTACACATCCTGATCAGACTGAGCGGATGTACAGGCTGATCTGGGTCTACACTGGTCGAAAAACCCATAAGCCCCATGTTCTCCAGTCACTGACACAAAAGTAATATAAGTAATATAAAAAATTGCAAATCAGAACACTCGCGGAATTAATTGCGCGTGGGTTCCGATGTTTTCGTCAACATTTGATGTCATTTACGGAAAACATGGCGTTGTTTCGGAGTTAGTATCGGTAAAATACGGCTTGCGACAATGTGGTTAATCCCACAAGCGACATTTACTCGCCTGAATGATATCCCGACTACACGTGACTAATATACAACACTCCTGACTTTGAACCCGCCGTTACCGGCCGCCGCTCAACACACTCATAATTTCAACACATTCATAATTTATACAGGATAACGAATACAATGGATACAGCAGGAAAGGTGTGTATAACTTACATTTCTTACCGTTGACAGTCCGTGAAGCGAATTAACAAGAAAACTACACTTGCAATGTGTATCTTAAACCATTGTTATTGATGTCATGGATTGTTACATGACGATTGGTAGCACAGTCTCCGACGCCAATTAACGCATTCAATAAACTACATTCATTTTGCAATGTGTAGTTAACATATTTTACTACTAACAGTCCGTGAGACCTATGCACATATGTGATAAATCTACACTTGCAACAGGGCTCCAGATAAGGTGCGTATTTGCTTAAATACCCAATTAAAATTGCCAAAAACCCAATTGAAATCAGAAGTAGTAGTATCAAAAAGCAATACAAATGTGTGGTACTTTTATCATGCTGCAGAAAACAATAATCAGACCACAAATATAGCATGTTTTTTCTTATTTTGCCATGAAAACACATATTGGTATTTCATTAGAATTGTCTCCAATGAGACAATTCTAATGAAATGCCAAGACATGTTTTCATTTAGAAGCAAACTATTTAATAATTGCTGTCTGCTGATGTGTAAACATTAGTGTGATTTTATTTTACCCAATTAACATTTGGAAATACCCAATTGTTTCAGAAATAATTACTAATTCCTTATCTGGAGCCCTGCTTGCAATGCATAGCTGACAGAAACATTGTTGCTGTCATGGACTGTGACAATACGATTGGTAGCACAGTCTTTGACGCCAATCAACACATTAATGCAATACAACTATGTTGCAGTGTTATCATATGTGTGTGTAGTTTACACAATAACAGTCGTGTCATGGGCTGTGACACTGACTATACTATAAACAAGATGACTAAGAACATGTTTTTCTCAATTAAAGCAATGAGGAAATTGAAATGTAAACAATTTTATGAGAATGTTGAATAAGATCGTATGCAATATTTGGAAATGCACCACATTTTATCATCTCTAGTGGTATGTGTGATTGGATGAAGGAGTTCGAAACGTTGGATTTCATGTCGTGACTCTATTATTAGAAGCACAGTCCGCAACACCAGGGATGTAATATGAGACATATGAAGGCACGTGACATCTCGCGAAACTCAGTATTTCCATTACATGCCTGCCAACATTCAACCGGTATAGTACAAGGTGCATGATCACGTGGTTACAACAACAACAACAATAGATGAACGTTAATATGCAACGGATGTTGATGAAATATGGCGCAGCAAACGCGTCATTAGCTGCATTTGATGGTCCCGGGAGTTCGGCACATACTTTGTTTGAAGTTTGGGCCAAAGTACCGAGACCACCAAATACAGCTTATCAAGACTGCGTTTGATGCGCAATATTTCATCAAAACCCGTTACATAATAAGGACAAAATAAAATAATACTTACTTTGAATCGGAGGGCTTCAGGAAGTTTCAGTACTTGTTGTTGTTGTTGTTGTAGTCACGTGATCATACACCTTGAGTACAGTAGCACTTTTGAAAGCTTATACCCCGAAAAAATCTTCAAGTTAAGTTTCTATTTCATCAATTGTGTGTAAGTGTCGGTAAATACACGGAACGTAAACTCTATGTACACATGTACGCTGTACTTCCCGGCACTTTCAGAAATGTAGATAACCAACGATATAGATGCAATGGTTCCCGTGCATGTTTCAGCCAATCACGTGCCAGGCAGCCGTCGCCTGGGAGCCCAAGAAACCGCTGTGTGTAGAGACGGTTGTCGTAGACCCGCCCAAGGCCCACGAAGTTAGGATCAAGGTATGTGTCTAGTCACTGACTATATATTATTGTTATATGGTTACTGTGGCGTGGCCCGATACCCACGAAGATAGGGTCAATGTACGTGTCTAGTCACTGACTATATACATAATATACTCTATTATTATACGGTTACTGGGGCGCTGCCCAAGGCACACGAAAGTACCCGTAGCGATTCCACATATCGTACCATTTCATATCCCATACTTACAGTACACTCCTGTAACCTGATTGTTCCAATGAAGCGTTACGGGCATTTCAGTGATGGAATGACGAGCAGTACATATCCTCATCAGATTGTGCGGACTGTGGTGTATTGTATGTCGTCGCCTGAGTGTTATTGACGGCAACACGTGGTTATTTACATGTATGGTGTATTGTAGGTCGTCGCTAACGAACTGTGTCGCTCGGGTCTGAATGTTATTTACGGCAACACGTGGTTATTTACATGTATTGTGTATTGTAGGTCGTCGCTAACGGACTGTGTCGCTCGCACCTGAGTGTTATTGACGGCAACACGTGGTTATTTACATGTATTGTGTATTGTAGGTCGTCGCTAACGGACTGTGTCGCTCGTACCTGAGTGTTATTGACGGCAACACGTGGTTATTTACATGTATGGTGTATTGTAGGTCGTCGCTAACGGACTGTGTCGCTCGGACCTGAGTGTTATTGACGGCAACACGTGGTTATTTACATGTATTGTGTATTGTAGGTCGTCGCTAACGGACTGTGTCGCTCGGACCTGAGTGTTATTGACGGCAACACGTGGTTATTTACATGTATTGTGTATTGTAGGTCGTCGCTAACGGACTGTGTCGCTCGGACCTGAATGTTATTGACGGCAACACGTGGTTATTTACATGCATTGTGTATTGTAGGTCGTCGCTAACGGACTGTGTCGCTCGGACCTGAGTGTTATTGACGGCAACACTTGGAATCCATATGAACAATGGCCGATGATTCTGGGGCACGAAGGGGCCGGTATTGTGGAGAGTGTTGGGGAAGGGGTCACCGACATCCAACCAGGTAGACCGTATAGTGGAATCTCTTTATACTGGACACCCAAGTTCTCGTAGGACAGCGCAGAGTACCGTTCAATTTCTAACATAGCCCTATACACCAGGATAGACAACAGCAGGTTGATGAAGACAGATACGTGTATCTGTAGCCGATTTCACCACAATTGCAAAGTAAACTTATCTTGCTTAGTACATTTTGAGGGAGAAATGTTCAATTCAATGTATTAGGTGATATATATATACACTTGACTTCAATGATAATTGCTTCATAAGCGTGATGTGATATATGAATATAACATATGTGAATATTGTCTGGTTACTGTATACTATTGGGGCATTGAGTTGCCATCTCCACCAGCTTTGTATGTACAAGCCATCGTACAGTTTCACCACTTTGAGATATTGGCTGTGATAATGTAATAAATTCAATATAATAATTCTGCATACGTTTAATCATCAAATATATGCAGTCGTTAGTTCTAAATGAACTAATGCATTCGGGAAAAACAAATGATGACCCACTCAAAGTATACTTAGCTAGACAAGTGTGCTTAGCAATGTTTGTGACATAGGCTGCAGACGTGCCAGAGAATGTCGCACGTGGCATACCGGTGCTCGCATGTGTCCAGTTTAGAGATGTTCAACTGTATTTCAGCTCCATTAGTGGGACAATACACGTTTACTTGCATCTATAAACCGTACACCATTAGAAGTCCCACATGTCCAGATTAGAGGTGTTCAACGATATTGCAGCTACATGAGTGATACAATATAATGGTTAGGCGCTATACATATATACATGTACAGTGGAACCTCACTAGCTGGGTACAATGTGAGGGCCGTTTAGAGAATCTATACTGCATTATCAATAGTATTGGGTAGTGAGTGTTGAGCATTCAAATAGTGCTTGAGATCCGCTGTACATGTGTGATCTACTACCAGCAACAGATGTAACCTACGGAGCCCCGCAGGGGACGTAGATTATTTTTTGTATTAATTCGTTCCAATGAAATAACAATTCGTTCCCTCAATTTAACAATTGGTTCCCACGAAATAACAATTCGTTCCCACGGGAACGAATTGATAATTAGTGGGAACGAATTGTTATATCGTGGGCACGAATTGTTAAATTGAGGGAACGAATTGTTATTTCGTGGGAACGAATTAATAAAACATCCATGTCCCCTGTCTGGCTCCGTAATAACCAGCCTACTATTTGACATACCGCTATCTCGAGTGTTGTGAAATGTGCCGCCGCATGCCGCCGCATGAGAAAATGTACAATGTGTACGACCCGTGCTGTCTGGTCAGGGCGGCATGCTCGTATTACCAGGCCGTCAATCAGGCAGTGTGTGTGTATGGTAACAGTTTTGAGCAATCTCTGAGAGTATGGGCGCACATCGATTAATTCAAAATAAGGCTATATTGTATGTAGTCCCAAATAGAAGATCTCACATGAGCGATGATTTTATATGGTATTTATTAAACGAATTTCATAAAAATACGAGGCTATGCCGAGTTTCTTATGGAATCAGTCAACAACTTTTACGAATCTCAAATTAAATCAATACAAATGTAAGATTGTATTGATTTCATATGCACGTCATCATACATTGAAGCTTTACCGATCACATAACATGTTTTCTGTAGTGGTCTCACTTGCGCTAATGTACTTATATTTCACTGTGTATACTGCGAAAGTCCGTGTTATGCAATACACGGTGCTATTACATTGTGATCACACATTTTATTCAATAAGGTACGTTTTCTCAGCCTAATATCGAAATGTGAACGTGAGTGCGCATCTTGTTCATACACAAGTATATTTGGTCTCATTAAAGGTCATACGTCTCAGACGATGTCTTAAATATTTAAGATTTAAATATTTAATCGTTTTTCACTTCATGCACACTTCAACAATATATAAATACGATTAATTACTGTCTGTTCCACGTTTTGCTGCCGACGAATGTTTGGCTATTCAACACATTAAATCTAAAAAAATATTTAAAAGTAAGAACTTTTTTATCAATAACAAAAAAGTCACCCTCCCCCCAAAAAAATGTTGATGAAATTCCATCAAATATTGATTTTATTGCGAAAAAACGATTTTCCTATGGGAATTTAACATGGGGAGTCAATTTCCAAAACTTTTCGTTTTTTGATCCTGAAGGATCAACAAAGGAAAAAATTTGGAAATTGACTCCGAAACCTGGCGAGATATCTTGAAAATGATGTAACTAAGAAAACAAAAGTTAGATTTTGAAAATCGGTCCACAAATAAAAAAAATATTTAAAAAGAAATCTATTTTTAGCCCCCGTGTTAAATTCCAATAGTAAAATTGTTTTGTTCGCAATAAAATCAATATTTGATGGAATTTCATCAAATAATTTTTTTTGGGAGGGTGACTTTTTTGTTATTGATGAAAAAGTACTTACATTTAAATATATCTTAGATTCAATGTGTTTAATAGCCAAAAGTTCGTCGGCAGAAAAACGTGGAACAGACAGTAGTAGCCATGTAGAAATACTACTTTGTAACGCAGGCTATTATAAACATGTGTTGTACAATGTACTATACTAACCAAAGAAAAATATCAGGCGACATATATGTACAATTGCGTTAAAGAGAAAATGGACAAGATGGACAAAGTAACACATTTTACAGTATTTGTACTTTAGGAGTTATTTTCTATTCTAAAATGCTTCAAGTTGACAACTCAACAATAAACACAGGTAGGCATATATTAGTCACGGATTCCATGAATATTACCCACTATATATATGTCTATATTTCAAAATGGCGTCGGCGGCCGCAGATTGCATGTAATCTACTATAACTGTAAACGATCCAATACGATACGATACAATGTATACTGGCTTATAACATAAATTGCATTTGTTGTCATATACACTACAAAATGTGTCGCATATGAATTCCATATGTTTTTCATGTGAACTGAATATGTGGCACATTTTGCTGTGTACAAATCTCATTCAATACAGCACAGTGAGACATAACAGACATTGTAGTTTAACCATTTCAACCCTAAGGAACTGGAATGGACTGTGATATGCTAATGTTCCCGACCAATCCAATGGTCACAAAAAGATTTTCAGATTCGTCCATTTATGAAAAGGGGGTGTTTTTGTTCTAAGAAATATGAAAATTACTTGCAAAAAGTGCAGATCCTGATGAGACGGCTCGCTACGAGCCGGCTCATCTGGATCTGCACTTTTTGCATAAACCGCTATAGCGGGCTTTCCAGTTCAAAGGGTTAATTTGAATTTTCCTTAATTGGGAAGCTAAGAATATGAAACCTGAAGGAAAACATCTAGTGATAATATTGATTGAAACAGTTTGAACAAACCCACTGTATTGCAGGAGACCACGTGATCGCGCTGTGGAACCCGCAGTGTAAGGATTGTGGTTTCTGCAAGAGCAACAAAACCAACCAATGTGCCAAGCACGCGTAAGTCATGTCCAGTCGTATCCAGTCGGATTATAAACACAGGCTGAACTAAACGACCAAACATACATAAAGGTATCAGCAAGCGAAAGAAACTGTTTTAACTCCCTGTTATAAAGCAATAAGTTAAAGAATGTTTTAACTCGCTGAATTGTATAATATCAGAGAGTAATAAAAACATTCTTTAACATAGACATGTATTTCATTTTTACTTACTGATACCTGATACTTTTAGGTATGTTTAGTTTATTTATTGGTCCTTTACTTCCACATGTAACCACAAAGCTAGCACTGACAAATTCTGTATATCCGGATGAGTCGGATATAGCGAGACAGAGAGAAGGAAAGAGAGAGAGAGAGAGAGAGAGACAGAGAGACAGAGAGAGAGAGAGAGAGAGAGAGAGCGCGAGAGGGAGAGAGAGCTGGTGCGCATGCGCGAATACGTATAATTATTATTGATATGTTTCTCAATGGCCACAAAATAGCCACCAAAGTGGCCACTAATTTGCCTCTAATTTGCCTCTACTAATTGGCCGATAATTGACGGCTAACTGGCGACTAATTGGGCGTGTATGTTGTTCCAGTAAGACCCAGGCTGTGGGGCTGATGCCGGACGGAACGACGAGGTTCACGTGTAACGGCAAACCCATCTACCAGTTCATGGGACTGAGCACGCTCAGCAACTACACCGTTGTCAAGGAGATTTCCGTCGCCAAGGTTACACAATACTCGACATGTGGTCGTAACACTCCGATATGTGTATCGAAACACCGTAACTGTTATATTCATGTGGCCCGTGTCACTGCACTTCGTCGTAGTATTAGTGAACGACAATTCAAACTACATGTAATGTAGCTCACTAATACTACCATTTTTTTTCACCAGGAATCGATTTGCCAAAGTCGACTACCGATGTGAACGTCGTATATTATTTTTGCACAGGCGACCTTCTGAGTCTTATATAGTGACACGGACCCCTGATACTCATGATGGGTGTAATTTTTTGTAATGTTTAAGTTACGTTCCTTTCTCCATAAATGGTAAACGTTTCATACACAGCCAAGTCATTCATGAATGTACATGTTCACGTATAAACCACACGTAGAGTTATGTAAGAAATTAAAATAAAATGAAACACTCCTGACATACAATAGGTACTTCACTTGGAGACATCACACATATGTAGTAGTAGTGTCAAAAGTTATTTAACCCTTTGAACCCGAAATCCCGCTATATCGGTTTATGCAAAAAGTGCAGATCCAGATGAGCCGGCTCGTAACGAGCCGTCTCATCAGGATCTGCACTTTTTGCAAGTAATTTTCATATTTCTTAGAACAAAAACACCCCTTTTCATAAATGGACGAATCTGAAAATCATTTTGTGATCATTGGATTGGTCGGAACATTAGCATATCACAGTCCATTCCAGTTCCTTAGGGTTGAAAGGGTTAAGAAACACGGCGATATTTGTACTGTAATTGTGTTTTTGTAAAGTTATTATCATTTGAAGGACAGGTTGTTAAGGCCTCAGAACAAGAAAAGTTCTTTAGAACGAAAACCATGTTCGCGACCCTTTCAACCCTAAGCGGAACTGGAATGGACTGTGATATGCTAATGTTCCGACCAATCCAATGGTCACAAAATGATTTTCAGATTCGTCCATTTATGAAAATGGGGTGTTTTTGTTCTAAGAAATATTAAAATTACTTTCAAAAAGTGCAGATCCTGATGAGACGGCTCATTACGAGCCGGCTCATCTGGATCTGCACTTTTTGCATAAACCGCTATAGCGGGATTTCGGGTTCAAAGGGTTAAACTTGAAACACACTGCACCGGCCTATGAATGTTTTCTAGGCCCGTGACCAGTCGGGACCGTTTAAACGGACCAAAGTTATCTCTGTCCTCAGATCGACCCGACAGCGCCCCTGGATAAGGTGTGTGTCCTGGGGTGTGGGGTGCCCACCGGATACGGTGCTGCCCTCAACACGGCAAAGGTACGACTTGTAGCATATTGCAGTAGAACAGGAATACATGTATAGTTTTTTTTCGCAATAAAATAAATATTTTATGGAATTTCATCAAAAAAATGTTTTGGGGGAGGATGACTTGTTTGTTATCGATGAAACATACTTAGATTTAAATATTTGTTTAAATCTTTGGCTTAGAGCAGGATGAACTATAAGGGGTGTTATTATATTGTACATGTAAAAGCTGAGTGTGTGTAATAAAACTAGTGTTACATGATTCATGCTTGTATTATGGAGACTCGGGTGCAATTTGATTCAGAATTACGATGCACATCTGCAACTAAAGTACGCTTACTAATGTATTTTGTCATCTTTTGCAATGTTTTTCAGACGGTTACTCGATCAAAACGTGTTTATGTAATAACTTCTGTATGTAGCTGATTGAGAATTCGTCAGGCGCCTATTTCGATGTTTACAAAACATTTTACACTGGCGTGGAGTACGGAACCAGTGTTAGCTAGCTAGTGTTAGCTACTAGCCCCTAACCCTCACGTTCATACTTTAATAATTCAATATATGGACTATACCTATGACATCTCCCACAGGTGGAGGCGGGGTCCACGTGCGCCGTGTGGGGGCTGGGGGCGGTGGGCCTGGCAACCATCATGGGCTGTCGGAAGGCGGGGGCGGCCAGGATTATCGGCGTAGATATCAACCCGGACAAGTTTGAAATTGGTAAACAAATATTACTGTTTATAAGGGCATCGTCATTCGCAGTTTGTATCATGGAACGTTACAGGATACCTGACCTTTATTGCAATAATTCGTTCCCTTCATTTAACCATTCGTTCCAACGAATTAACAATTAATTCCCTCCATTTAACAATTTAACAACTCCATTTAATGGTCTCCGTAAATATGTACACGTATTGATATGAAACATGTTTTCGTATGAAGTTAGCGAGATACCAGGGAGTCGTTTACTTCGTAATACAAAGAAGTTTGTAAGTGTAAAATTTAAGTTTAGAAAGCATTTACACTGACAGCTGATATTGGAGCATCTTTAGTGGATGTTTTCATGTAATGATATGTACATGTAGTTTACAAATGGTAATGTTAGTTAATCACGTTAATGTTAGAAGCAAATTAATAAAAATCTTTTCACGAACATTTGTATCGTTCGAAGTTTAGTGAAACTGGCTAGGATTCTGTATCATGTAATAAATAAACTATACCAAAAGCGAATGTACTTTCTGATCACCCCTCGTATATGACCGCCGTGTTTTCAGCGAAGACGTTCGGAGCGACCGAGTTTGTCAACCCTAAAGATCACGAGCAGCCAGTGGAAGCCGTTCTGAATGAGATGACCGGGGGATGTGACTTCACGTTTGAATGTATCGGCAACGTCGCCACTATGGTATGCTGCCAGACACAGAGAATACCCATTCACAGATATCTAATTTTCAACATCAAATACTTTTGCTTAGAAACTAAAAAGATAAGAGAAACACATGTTGGTAAATGTTATGACTTGTGAATGCGTATTTGGTATGAATTGGTTAAATGTCAATCATGGGCGTAGCTGCATTTTATGCTAAAAGGCAGGAGCATGCGCATCATTTTGGAAAACAAACTGACAAAATGTATATCTAATATACATCTAGATGACAAACTCTTAATAAATTGGCAAAAACGCTTTATACTGCCCCAGAATCTCCATTAAGTAAAAAGTAAACATCCGTGGCGCCCCGGACCCCTCTAGCTACGCTTAGTCGAAACAAGTCTGTACCTTCACATAAATTGATACCTGGCTACGCGGGGTATCACCAAATTACACCAATATTGCAGAAATCCGCGATTGTGGCCACACACGACAGATGGGGTCTGTTCACCATGGTGGGGGTAACGCCGGCCACCCAGCAGCTTACAATCTCGCCGTTACTCGTCATCACGGGTAGGACAATCAAAGGCTCTATTTTCGGAGGTAATCATAGAGAATCTACTATATTGTATATTGTATTAAACGATGTTGTTGATTCCATAGGAAACTAGACACTACACTTTAAAACGATGCTAATACATATGTATTAATAAACACAGTACTGTACACAAGTGATGATTTACTATGGTATTTATTAAACTACTTTACTAATTTCATAAGAAACGAGGTGCGTTAAGTTTCACAAACGTTGCTTCCTTCTACTGAAATAGCCGACATACATGTACTTATTTCACCTGTTTATCAGTTTACGGCGGTATATCGCCGAATAAAACACACATATCAATCTACTCGGAATTTGATCAAATACAATGGTGCGTTGGATTGATATTTATAGGTTAGCTTATTTGGTTTGTATGTATGCATTTGGATACATGTATGTGCACAAGATCCGCAGCTATCTAGGAGCGCAATATGGTTGCGCTGCGGAACGAGTGGCATATATTCACATACAAATCAAATAACCTTTTTTATTATATACGTACATCACTCGAAATGTATATGCGGCTACAAATATACACAATACAAATAGAATAAACAAATTAGTGGTGATATAGAAGGAACTATTTTGCGAGGTAAAATATAGTTCCGGCACTGACCAATATGAACTTACGAGACGTCAATATGGAAGCAATATCGATGGCTTTCATTCCAGTGTGTTTCAATGGGAAACGAAACTACGTATATAATATAGATCATGATCCAGTCCATAATGCGAAAAACAACACAATGAATACACGAGACATCATCCAAAACATAGTGCCTAACACAGTCGTCCTGATACAAGATACATGAATATGTATTTAACGTTGGACGCTGTAAAACATATAGCATTAGCTTCCAGGAATATTTTCCAACAAAGACCTATTTTCCGAGAAAGAACTATTTTCCCGACAAAACGCTTTTTCGTACAAATAAATATTTTCTTACAAAAACCTATTTTCCAGGACACAAAGAACCATTTTCTGACAAAGAGCTATTTTCCAACAAACATATGTTTTCTGCAAATTATATATTGTCGACATATTTGGCAGGTTGGAAGGGTGACGACGTGCCGCGATTGGTTGACGATTACATGAAGAAGGAACTGATGGTGGACGAGTTTATCACACATACCCTCCCTATCGATAAGGTGAACGAAGGTTTCGACATGCTGGTCGCCGCCAAATGGTTTGTATTTGATAATACAGTGCAACCTCTCTACAACAGCCGCTAATGGGAAGACGTAAAACTGGCTCTTGTAGAGAGGTGGCTGTTGTAGTGAGGTTAATGCTGAATTATATTTTGTCATCTGTTGTTTATTTACTTTCTTCGATAATTCTCATCAAATACATGCTTTGACATGTCAAAACATGTTTGTATTGAGAAAGAAGGCAAAAGCAACAGCAGACGACAATGTTCATGCTCAGCAGTCTAAGGAAATCATCCATTTTGGATATAAAATAGCGGCTGTTACAGAGAGGGTGTTGTAGAGAGGTGGCCGTTCGGGGAGGTTCGACAGTAGTATTATTAACACATTGCATTTATTGAAGAACACTTTACATGAATTCAGATAGATACAAGTGATTAGCACGAAATAAATGTATTATATTATAGAGTTCATCTCCTAAGTATTTATTTGTAAATGCTTTGATTTAACGACGGCACTGGCTCGATGACCTTGCATGTCGGAACCGATTATTTAAGTCCCCATCCGATAGGACTAGACTAGCATGAAGTTGTCTTGCTCAAGGAGAAGCCTAATCGGCCATTCGGAGTAGGTCGAAGTGGGAATCGAACCCGGGGTCTCCCGATCCGCAGTTCGACGCTCTACCTACTGAACTAATCCGACCACCATTATTTATTTGTCAGGTACTGCGGTACCTCTCTAAACTGGACATCCCGGCGTGTCCAGTTTGGAGAGGTTCCACTGTAGTTCATGTATTATGCAAATGTCAGGAGCTCAACTGGTGACAACTGGTCCATTTTCTCAGCAGGCGCTCAGTTTCGATTCTCCTGCCGTACTGTGCAATGTCCATGTTTATGGTTTCTGGTTGTCATATTCGGCGATTACCGCCGTCCACGCCATCTTGACTTTGTCAGATCATTGCCAAATTCTGTTTTCAGTATAAGGACCGTAATCAAGTTTGAGTGACCAATGAGGTATCGACTACACAGCCACGTGACAGCTGAATTGTGATACGGCGACCGCATGTCCAGAACTGGAAAGTAGATTCAGGCGGCATGTTTCCCAACGTCAAATTGAATTGGAAATCAAAATGTGATTAAAAGTTAATAATTTGTGTAATATAAAAAAATTTGTGTAAAAAAACTCCATGTCCCCTGCGGGGCTCCGTAGATACCTGTAAGGTATTGTACACTACTCACGTGAATAAAGCGTGGCGGGTGGGGAATGGTTAAACATATCCTTACTTTGTGTAGAAACCAGTAGAAATGTAAATTTTACATTGAAACAAACGGTCGCATTTACAGGAATATGATTTGACTAATAATAGTCCTTTAAAGGCGATTTTTTGTATGTTTTATGGCACTTTTTATATCTCTGACATTCTGCGGTTTATACACATAGTTAGGAAATGTTCACCATTTTACCATCTATGACACGGTCTATCCGCCTGTGGCACATTGTAGTGCAATTTATACATATCACCTACCAAAAGTGACAAGCAGATTGCTCACTGTCAATGGAATTGGAAATCAAAATGTGATTACAAGAAATCAAGTTGTATGTAATAATTAATTGACCAATTGAGTAAGGCAGTGTACATCGCAGTATGTGTACTTAGTAGAATGCTGAACAAAAGTAATTGCATACAAATGGGTGGTATTCGAGAAGTGAGTGACAAACGCAAGTAAAATGTGTTCTATTCCACTGTCAACATGTAATTTGAAATCAATATATGATTACAAGTTAATATAATTTACCAGACATTTGTGTATGGGCGTGTGATTTTGTATCGAGAAGATTTGCGACATATCATGACAAATATTTACACAATTTACGATATTTTTCGTAAAAGATGTCGAAAGTTGTCAACTTGGGACGTTGTTGTAAATTTTGTTCATGACCCAAAATCATGTGGTGTTGAAAGGGTTAAGTAGGCTTTCAATGCCGGTGTCCAGTTAATTATGAAAAGGTCGTATCAACATAATAAATATTTACTCCCGAAATTGCCATAATAATAAACACTTGCTTCTACGTTACTGTTGTGTTTGCTTTTATTCCTCCATTGGTAACAGTGTATGCCCAGTTTACATCGCGGCATGTCGTGACAGAAACACTTTCCATGGCGCGTATTATTGTGTATGTTTCCACACGTCGGCACGGCCACTGTGCTGTTTGTGTAAGGTCCGCTGACACTCTCTCTTATAGGCCACACTAAATCATCAGATACTCGCGGTGTAGTGTGGAAAATGAAATAATCCGGATGCTGTGTGCCATAGACTCTGCTACTGGTCTATTTCACAAGCAGGTTTGTCATGTGACATAGTTTCAATTCCAGTTGCTGACATTTTGGGTCATCACCAGGGTGGGGCCACATGAGATTGAATATTTCGTTCTTAACACTAATTACTCCCATATTTTAATTAGTGAATATCCACAGCAGAATGGGTACAGGCTATGGAGATCTAGATCCACAATATCCACAGCAGGATGGGTGCAGGCTATGGAGATCTAGATCCACAATATCCACAGCAGGATGGGTGCAGGCAATGGAGATATAGATCCAGAATATCCACAGCAGGATGGGTGCAGGCTATGGAGATCTAGATCCACAATATCCACAGCAGGATGGGTGCAGGCTATGGAGATATATATCCACAATATCCACAGCAGGATGGGTGCAGACAATGGAGATATAGATCCACAATATCCACAGCAGGATGTCAGCTATGGAGATATATATCCACAATATCCACAGCAGGATGGGTGCAGGCTATGGAGATATATATCCACAATATCCACATCAGGATGGGTGCAGGCTATGGAGATATATATCCACAATATCCACAGCAGGATGGGTGCAGGCAATGGAGTTATAGATCCACAATATCCACAGCAGGATGGGTGCAGGCTATGGAGATATATATCCACAATATCCACAGCAGGATGGGTGCAGGCTATGGAGATATAGATCCACAATATCCACAGCAGGATGGGTGCAGGCAATGGAGATATATATCCACAATATCCACAGCAGGATGGGTGCAGGCTATGGAGATATATATCCACAATATCCACAGCAGGATGGGTGCAGGCAATGGAGATATAGATCCACAATATCCACAGCAGGATGGGTGCAGGCTATGGAGATATATATCCACAATATCCACAGCAGGATGGGTGCAGGCTATGGAGATATAGATCCACAATATCCATGCTAAAATGAAAATAGCAGAGAATAGCTATGTGTGTGATGAATGGTAGGTTATATAGGAAACATCAACGGTGGTGGTCAACCCATACACGGTGTCTGCACACAGGTGGAAGAATCGGACCTAGGACCCAATAACTGGCGCATTTGGAAATCGTTACCCCACTCACCCATGTCCATGCACGATACCTTACAGCCTTATACATGGCTCATTTGGAAAACGTTACCCCGCCAACCCATTTCCATACACAATAAATTATAGCATTATACATGGCTCATTTGAAAAACGTTACCCCACTCACCCATTTCCATACACAATAAATTATAGCATTATACATGGCTCATTTTGAAAACGTTACCCCACCCACCCATTTCCATACACAATAAACTAAAGCATTATACATGGCTCATTTTGAAAACGTTACACCCACCCAATCATACACTTACATGTATTAGCACACCCATTTTCGATTACACAATACACATATAAAGCATTTTATACATGCCCCATTTCATACACAATAAATTAAAGCATACATGGTCATTTTGACGTTACCCACCCACCCATTTTCATACACAATAAATTAAAGCTTTATACATGGCTTCATTTGGAAAACGTACACCCCACCCACCCATCCACCAATAAATTAAAGCTTATACACGGCTCATTTTGAAAACGTTACCCCACCCACCCATTTTCATACACAATAAATTAAAGCATTATACATGGCTCATTTGGAAAACGTTACACCATCCACCCATGTCCATATACAGTAAATGAAAGCATTATACATGGCTCATTTTGAAAACGTTACCCCACCCACCCATTTCCATACACAATAAATTAAAGCATTATACATGGCTCATTTTGAAAACGTTACACCACCCACCCATTTCCACACACAATAAATTATAGCATTGTACATGGCTCATTTTTAAAACGTTACACCACCCACCCATTTCCATACACAATAAATTATAGCATTATACATGGCTCATTTTGAAAAACGTTACACCACTCACCCATTTCCATACACAATAAATTACAATATTATACCTGGCTCATTTTGAAAACGTTACCCCACCCACCCATTTCCACACACAATAAATTATAGCATTATACATGGCTCATTTTGAAAACGTTACCCCACCCACCCATTTCCACACACAATAAATTATAGCATTATAAATGGCTCATTTTGAAAACGTTACACCACCCACCCATTTTCATACACAATAAATTATAGCATTATACATGGCTCATTTTTAAAACGTTACACCACCCACCCATTTTCATACACAATAAATTATAGCATTATACATGGCTCGTTTTGAAAACGTTACACCACCCACCCATTTCCATACACAATAAATTATAGCATTATACATGGCTCATTTTTAAAACGTTACAGCACCCACCCATTTCCATACACAATAAATTATAGCATTATACATGGCTCCTTTTGAAAACGACAATTACACCACCCACCCATTTCCATACACAATAAATTATAGCATTATACATGGCTCATTTTGAAAACGTTACACCACCCACCCATTTCCATACACAATAAATTATAGCATTATACATGGCTCCTTTTGAAAACGTTACACCACCCACCCATTTCCATACACAATAAATTATAGCATTATACATGGCTCATTTTTAAAACGTTACACCACCCACCCATTTCCATACACAATAAATTAAAGCATTATACATGGCTCATTTTGAAAACGTTACACCACCCACCCATTTCCATACAGAATACATTACAGCATTATACATGGCTCATTTGGAAAACGTTACCCCACCCACCCATTTCCATACACAATAAATTATAGCATTATACATGGCTCATTTGAAAAACGTTACACAACCCACCCATTTCCATACACTATAACTTACAGCCTTTCCAAAAGGCTGTAAGGTATAGTGTATGGAAATGGGTGGGTGGGGTAACGTTTTCCAAATGAGTCAAATATTGGGTTCTAGGTCCGAGTCTTCCACCTGTGTGTCTGCATAGGGACAGTGTGCTGCGCAGTTATCAAACAGTGCTCCGATCATGCCGATAGGAATATCAGAATGCTAGCTGCTGTGCAGTGATGTTTACACAAGTAGCGCGATGCCCTGCACTGTTAGTTCTGTGCGCCAACAGTGACACCAATTAGCAGTATTTAAACCGTACATAGCTTAGTACAACTGAGACTAACCATGCAGGGGGCTCGCCACTCGAATAGTAGCTTTAATATCACTGTCGTACTCAGTATGCATGAATTTAGTTCACAAGTGCAAGACTACGACATATGGTATGAAGAAAAGTGTCAGTACCAAACATACCTGTTGTCGTACAGTGCAGTATGTTGGACATACCCCACCCACCCTTTGTCGTAAAATGCAGTATGTTTAGACATACCCCATGAACCCGTTGTCGTACAATGCAGTATGTTTAGACATACCCCACCCACCCTTTGTCGTACAGTTCAGTATGTTTAGACATAACCCACCCACCCTTTGTCGTAGAATGCAGTATATTTACACATACCCCACCCACCCTTTGTCGTAGAATGCAGTATATTTACACATACCCCACCAACCCTTTGTCGTACAGTTCAGTGTCTTTAGACATACCCCACCCACCCGTTGTCGTACCCACCCACCCTTTGTCGTACAGTTCAGTGTCTTTAGACATACCCCACCCACCCTTGTCGTACAGTGCAGTATGTTTAGATATACCCTACCCACCGTTTGTCGTACAGTGCAGTAAGTTTATAAATACCCCACCCACCCTTTGCCGTACAGTGCGGTATGTTTAGACATACCCCACCCACCTTTCGCCGTACAGTGCGGTATGTTTAGACATACCCCACCCACCGTTTGCCGTACAGTCCAGTATGTTTTTAGACATATCCCACCCACCCTTTGTCGTACAGTGCGGTTTGTTTAGACATACACCACCCACCCTTTGCCGTACAGTGCGGTATGTTTAGACATACACCACCCACCCTTTGTCGTACAGTCCAGTATGTTTAGACATACCCCACCCACCCTTTGCCATACAGTGCGGTATGTTTAGACATACACCACACACCCTTTGCCGTACAGTGCGGTATATTTAGACATGCCCCACCCATCCTTTGTCGTACAGTGCGGTATGTTCAGACATACACCACCCATCCTTTGTCGTACAGTCCAGTATGTTTAGACATGCCCCACCCACCATTTGCCGTACAGTGCGGTATGTTTAGACATACACCACACACCCTTTGCCGTACAGTGCGGTATATTTAGACATGCCCCACCCATCCTTTGTCGTACAGTGCGGTATGTTCAGACATACACCACCCATCCTTTGTCGTACAGTCCAGTATGTTTAGACATGCCCCACCCACCATTTGCCGTACAGTGCGGTATGTTTAGACATACACCACCCATCCTTTGTCGTACAGTCCAGTATGTTTAGACATACCCCACCCACCATTTGCCGTACAGTCCAGTATGTTTAGATATACCCCACCCACCCTTTGTCGTACAGTGCGGTTTGTTTAGACATACCCCACCCACCCTTTGCCGTACAGTGCGGTTTATTTAGACATACACCACCCACCCTTTGCCGTACAGTGCGGTATGTTTAGACATACATCACCCACCCTTTTTCGTACAGTCCAGTATGTTTAGACATACCCCACCCACCCTTTGTCGTACAGTACAGTATGTTTTTAGACATACCCCACCCACCCTTTGCCGTACAATGCGGTATGTTTAGACATACACCACCCACCTTTTGCCGTACAGTGCGGTATGTTTAGACATACCACATCCAACCTTTGCCGTACAGTCCATTATGTTTTTAGACATACCCCACCCACCCTTTTCCGTACAGTGCGGTATGTTTAGACATACACCACCCACCCTTTGCCGTACAGTGCGGTATGTTTAGACACGCCCCACCCATCCTTTGTCGTACAGTGCGGTATGTTTAGACATACACCACCCATCCTTTGTCGTACATTCCAGTATGTTTAGACATGCCCCACCCACCATTTGTCGTACAGTCCAGTATGTTTAGACATACCCCACCCACCCTTTGTCGCACAGTACAGTATGTTTTTAGACATACCCCACCCACCCTTTGCCGTACAGTGCGGTATGCTTAGACATACACCACCCACCTTTTGCCGTACAGTGCGGTATGTTTAGACATACCACACCCACCCTTTGCCGTACAGTCCATTATGTTTTTAGACATACCCCACCCACCCTTTTCCGTACAGTGCGGTATGTTTAGACATACACCACACCCTTTGCCGTACAGTGCGGTATGTTTAGACATGCCCCACCCATCATTTGTCGTACAGTGCGGTATGTTTAGACATACACCACCCATCCTTTGTCGTACATTCCAGCATGTTTAGACATGCCCCACCCACCATTTGCCGTACAGTGCGGTATGCTTAGACATACACCACCCATCCTTTGTCGTACAGTCCAGTATGTTTAGACATACCCACCCACCCTTTGCCGTACAGTCCAGTATGTTTATATATACCCCACCCACCCTTTGTCGTACAGTACAGTATATTTTTAGACATACCCCACCGCCCCTTTGCCGTACAGTGCGGTATGTTTAGACATGCCCCACCCACCCTTTTCCGTACAGTGCGGTATGTTTAGATTTACACTACACATCCTTTGTCGTACAGTCCAGTATGTTTAGACATACACCACCCATCCGTTGTCAGTGCAGTATGTTTTGACATACCCCACCCACCCTTTGCCGTACAGTGTGGTATGTTTATACATGCCCCACCCACCCTTTGCCGTACAGTGCGGTATGTTTAGACATGCCCCACCAACCCTTTGCCGTACAGTGCGGTATGTTTAGACATGCCCCACCCACCCTTTGTCGTACAGTGCAGTATGTTTGACATACCCCATCCACCCTTTGTCGTACAGTACGGTATGTTTATACGACATACCCCGCCCACCCTTTGTCACACAGTGCAGTATGTTTGATATACACAGCCCACCCTTTGTCGCACAGTGCAGTATGTTTAGATATACCCCACCCACCCTTTGTCGCACAGTCCAACGTTAGCACTGTACGACAACATGTGGGTGGGGTAATGAGATCGTTAAATGTAGTTTTGTCCTACGTCTTAGTTATTCACCCCGGATCTAAACTATATTGGTATAGACGAGTCCCATGTACGACGCGGTTCATGATATATAAGGTGTGGGATCACGTGGTTTCCGAACAGCGTGACGTCATCTTTACAATATGTGTTTACAGTAGATTTTCTTTCTTTCTAACGGAATAACGGATTTTTATGAAACATAGCGCAGCGAATGCAGTACATGTTGCTTTTTATTGTATTGGTTGTTTTATTCTCGTACTTCTGTCGTTTTGACGAATAATCGGTTACTGTAAATATTAATGAAAATGTACGAATGCAAGAAATAAGCGGTACCCGATTATTCGTACATTGTACAGAACTTTTAGCGCACCCATACAGTCATCGTCTTTGGTGACTGTAACAATGGCGTCACAAATTAGTCACGTCGGAAAAGCAGGCTCAAAAACGTTCGGAAACCACGTGATCCCAGGCGTGTAATAGCAGGCATGTCGCTAGGCGGAGGCCTGAAAGCACGAGCCCACCTAGTGTACTCACTCACTTTGCGAGCTTCATTGTAATTGCGATTTGTAACTGTAGTTACTGTACGCAACTAGCTCCATCGGATCACTCACCTGGGCTTCAGCTTTAGACATGGTCTTGCGACGTCCATGAATAGCATCGCCGGAACACAACAGCCAGTCTACAGAACCACGCCTTAAATACAGGCGGCCAGTCTATGTACTCCTGCGTGGCTGCAACTGGTGCCAGAGATTGTGTAGTAGAATCCGAGAAAACGATCCACTGTGGCACCGCCGCCATCACCACAACAACGCCGCTCAAAACAACAGACGCACGCGGAACGTGGTCTACCGTGTTCATTGCTCACGTATCGAACAGGATACGTGTAGCATATACAAGTAAATGCTTTCGCGCGCAAGTAAATATATGCGCAGTCACATGTAGATATAGTATTTAAATATAAGACACATCTGCGCTATTTGTTAGCGTGGGGAATTCTTGTTTACATGTTGGGAACGGTGTGTGAGGCGGTGTTTATGTATATCATGCAGTATTGGCAGTAAAACAATGCGAGATTTGAACGCCAACTTATTTACCATCGCGTTCATTGCGTATAGAACCGTCAAGAAAACAACCCAAACTACCATTCCAATATTTGATTCAGACTCTACATGTTAGTTCTCGCCGGGTTTACATGGTTCGCTAGTCTGATATTTGAACAAACCAGCCGTATGTTGTACGTACGGTACTCGATTACGCATACGAATGCTATTCGGGGAACATTACCGACTATCGGAACATGCCGAAATACGCACACTGCTGTACGCAAACAGTGTAGGCCCTGCTCATTTGTATAACCTGCTCAGGGTCCACACTGTTTGTTTACTACATACTCTGGTGATTTAAATCATTTAAGCAGCTAACAGACTGCAATAGTATGCGGTTATACATGTATATTTTCGCTGGTTGCGCGTCTCAGGTATATTTTCCCGTGAGCCGCTCGTTATATAGTACCGTGGAATTTTCATCAGAATCAAAATGGCGGATAATCGTAGTTTGTGAGGAAACTGTTCACGTTATGAAACTGTTTAATTTGGAGGTTATTTATTTTGGAAGTTATTAAACAATACGCTCATGGACACATAGGACAGAAACTGAACGGCCAATAAACTTATCATGTAAGTTGTTACATGAAATAATGATTTGTTCTCCATGGAATTTGCCTACGTTTAATGAGTTTATCCATCATGGGAGATTTGTGTCACTTTAAATATTATTATTATATCACCATGCGAAGTGGTTTGGAAAGTGGGGGTGGGGGTCTAGAGGAGTCGATATGATACATGTGTCTGGGCGTGGCACAGGACTGCTTAATTAAAGTGCATTATTTCCTGTTTATTACTTTAATTTTTGTTTTCGATTCTTCTCCATCAACACATGCTTAGACAGCGACTGTGGTTCAGAAACTTTTTCTCTGAGCAAAACATAAAACAGCCTACGGGCGACGGCAGGGTGAAGATCACGGACTACGGGCAACGGCAGGGTGAAGGTCACGGAATTTAAACACACTATTCTGTGGGCGATGTGGGGGTGGTGGCGGGGGGGGGGGGGGGGGGGGGGAGTACCGCGGGTCAGAATCCATAGCGCTAGGGGTCGTTTGTTTTGTCACAAACGAAAACTAAAACGAAATATGAAAAGTAAAAAAGTGATTATTTCACTCACCGCGTTCACGATGTAAATGGTATTATATTTTAACCATCCCTCACACCCAGCGTCATTGTATGGGATATAATTGTCATTCTCAATTTAAGTTAACACTTCACCCAAAATAGATGAAATAAAGGACTACTTTCCAGTATCTTCCGTTTCCCGATAAATGCTAATTTTTTCCATGCATATATCGTGTATATCATTATTTGTTGTTTTTTTGTATGTAGATTAATTGTCCAGTCTGACATGTACGTCGTTCGCCATAGAGTCGAAGTACCACACTTTTCTAGAAGTAAAATTCTAAGGAAATATTCCACACAACTGTGCATGCGTGCGAGTGTCCACTTGTTTCACTCATCAAGCTCAATGTATCGGGTAACTCAGGGCAGGGGCGGATCTGGAGGGGGGTTCCGGGGTTACACACCCACCCCCCACGTTCAGCCACGGAGTTTACATAGATCACAGTTTAACACCAGTTGGAGTCTGAATTTAAATGCCGTAAAACACAGGAAAGTGCATTTCGAAGAGCTCGAAAATAGGACAACCCCCTAGTTGCGAACGGTAACTCTTGAAATCTTGAAATTACTCCCGTACCGTCCGTAGCTAGCTACGGGACGGGAGTAGATTGCAGGAGTTACCTTCGCAACAAGACCCCCCCCCCCTCTTTCGTTCCCAAAATGCTGGTTCCTCCACTGTAGCTCGTGCATTGGCCGAATACAGGCGAATTGATAACACAATGTCGTATCCTGCGTTGATTAAAATTGCAAATCCTGGTCGGAACTACTGTTACTGACATTCTGAACTGCGTTACATGACGTTACTGTACGTCCATATAACAACGCAACGTAAACAAGTACGCGTTCTTTTCAACGAAAGACATGTCTTTTTCGCATCCCATTACATAAAATATTACCTTATAAATAGACTCGGCTCGAAAACGGTATAAATTAATCGGCGAGCCTCGGAATTCCAACGCGTTTCCTAGCCTTGCCTGAAAAACTATATATCAAAAGACCCTATTTCCTCGTGACTGTCCAGAATTGACACCACGGGATTCCGGTTTACTTCGGCTTTCTTTGGTATACCACAGGAATGTACAAACGTAATACAAACGCTTCACTCCACGCTGGCGTAAAATGTTTCACGTCGAATTAAGCGCCGGATTTCTGACGATTCCAATTCAGCTACATGCAAAAGATATTGCATAAACAACTGTTTTCTAGTAACCAGAGCAGAATTTGCGCCGGTTACTAGACGAAAAATTAGTTTATGCGATAGCTCTAAGTGGAGCTAAGTGACATCTCGTCAAGGAAACTGGCCCGTTTTTCGACGTGAAACACTTTATGCCAACGTGGTGTGCAGCACCAGTGCCAATGGAAGCCGACTCAAGCCGAATACAGTGTTCCGCTGTCTCCCAGGATGCTGTGGGCGAAGTCGTGTTGGCGCGCCGTGACCCAATGACTCCGCCGGCCCGCCGGTAAGGTGATGCGAATGGAGGCTCCCGGCGGTGCCGACCACAGCCCGCCCCTCAGCGACAACGCTGGCAGCTGGTCGTGGACCCAGTGGGGTATCGACCTCGGTGATATCTCCGGCCTCAACACAGGTCAGTGTTCATGTCGTGTGACCTTGGTATATCACTGGCATATAGGTCAAGGTTCATATCGTGTGACCTTCGTATTTCACTAGCATATAGGTCACGGTTCATGCGTGTGACCTTGCTATTTTACCTTCGATCCAGAGGTCGTGTTGTGTGACCTTGTTATTTCAGTAGTATATACATGTATATGGTATGGCCTTGGTATTTAACTTTTTATCTTGGAGGTAGCACCGGACTCAAAACAGGTCAGTGGTCATGTCGCGTAGCCTTGTTTTTTGGTATGCGATCTTGGCGGTGTCTTGAACCTCAAAACAGGACTGAGTTCATGTCGTATGACATTGGTAGTTAATATTCAATCCTGGACGTATCTACAACGTCAATGCAAGTCAGAGTTCATGTCGTGTGACCTTGGTATTTGACCATCGATCTTGGAGGTAGCTCCGGACTCAAAACAGGTCAGAGGTCATGTCGTGTAGCCTTGGTATTTCACATGCGATATTGGCGGTGTCTTCAAGTCTCAAAATAGATCACAATTCTTATCGTGTGACATTGGTAGTTAATATTCGATCTTGATCTATAGTATCAATATGGGTCAGAGTTCGTACCATATGGCCTTGGTAGTTGACCTTCGATATTGGCTAAATCTTCAGCCTCAACACGGGTCAGGGTTCATGCCGTGTGCCCTTGGTATTTGACCTTCGTTCCTCGCGATATCCACAACCTGAATGCATGTCGGTGTTCATACCTGAGTATTCGACCTTCAACCGTGCATGTAGCTCTACAGGTCATAGTTCACACTACGTAACCTTGGTATTTGACCTGGCGATATCTTCGAACTCAACACAGGTCATAGTTCATGTCGTGTGACCATGGTAGTTGACCTTTGATCTTAGAGCATATGCGAGGAGCAGGGGGGGGGGGTGGGGGGCAGAGTATTGAGAGTGGGGGGGGGGGCAGAGTATGTTTTGGCCCCTCCAATAATTGCACGAAATTGTGTGTATATATCGTCATTTATACCGTTCATATATCTATATATGAGACAATGTCAAGCTAGAGTTTGTGAATAATTTCACGTTCGTGCGACAGTTCTTGTTATCATTCAGAGACTAACACAAGAGAGCAGGCGTTTACTAGAAGCATGTTGGTGCCGCGCAAAATAAGTGCGGGTTTTACAAGAATTAATAGTAAACTAGAAAATGTGTTCATAGAACACAGATGTGACGTCACATGGGGCTAATGTAATGTACTTGGATATAAACGCAATACGTTGAATGGGCGTTTCCATTATGAATTTAAGGCCAGTGCAAATATTATGAATTTGACGTGGTCAAGCAGTCATGTCTGGAGACATTTTCTTGTCTGGACCATCTTAACCCTTAGACCGCTACGCACAACAATTGTCGTCTGCTGTTACTTTTATATCTTACCTTATTTCTGTACGATGGCTTGTACATACAAAGATGGCGGAGATGGCAACTCAATGCTCCATATAGTATACAGTAACAATACAGTATTCACATATGTTATATTCATATTGGTGCAATACATAATAGACACATATGACAACGGCCAGCAAATTATACAAAATACGATATATCTGAACATTTCTCCCATCACTATCAAAATAAATGTTGATGTGTAAACTTCTTAATCTGATGCGCAGTCTATGTTAGTGTAAATACTACCCATAGGTAAAGCCATATGTACTTGCATAGTAGATGAGTAGACACCAGGGACAATACACTCAGGTAACTGCCTACATGTCACTGGATTTGATAGATAGTCTGGGGGAAATTGCTTTATTAGTGGTTTTGTATTCGTCTGAGGTCCAACATTCCGACACATCTGGGTGCCATTTTTTTCGGACACTTTCAATGTCATTCAAAATCAAGGTCAAAATCCAGGTATTTATGCCCTAAAACCAAGGACTTAGATTAGTTGAAGTATCAATATCTTCGGTGGTATGCATCACAATAATTAAAAATCAACTGCAATCAAGGAATCCAACAACAACTATCAAGGTTAAGGTCACATCGCTATATGTTCAAGGAAAACGGCAACGTTTCTTTTTTAGTACTGATATAGCAGTAAGGTGTGCATATACCATTAAGTTATTACCCTAGAAAATATATCTCTAGAAATAAGATAATCTTCTCTTTTTTTCACCAGCCATAACCAAAGTGGACTTAATGTATTTCTTACTAGTGGAGCTCATGATGGGCTAGTACATTAATGCACCCTGGTATGAACATAACGTTGTCGTTATAATTCTGGGTAATCGCCATGAATGTGGCACATCGTGTTAATTTTTCTTCTCGTGGTTGTTTTATATTATAACCTTATATGGTTCAGCTTTCAAAAAAGTACGGTGCCATTTATTTTTAATTGAGTTCAATGTCCTTTCAAGGTCATTGAACATCAAGACAAACTTGATGATATATATACTTTTAAATACAAAAAAGTGTCATTATTTTCACTGATATTGATAATACATTTATTTGGTGAATAAAAAAGCAGTCATCAAATGTCAATATCATAGTAGGTCGAGGATGTTGATACTTTTAAATTAAACAAATCAAACTGCATATGTATTCTTTGTCATAATTCCGCATTTATTAGTATAAAGACATGTATTTCTTAAGCAAAATATCTTCAGAAATGTGTATATGCCCCCTATGCGATAGCAAGGGGGGGGGGGGGTATATTGCACTGCTCTTGAGGTTCCGTATGTCCGTCCGTCCGTCTGTGTTACGTCGAAAAGTAGAAATGTTTGGAAGAATTTCTCCAGTTAGAGTCTAGTATGCCATGGGGCCATATCCACGTTTTGCAAACATAATGTCTAGTTATGTAATGTATTTTTATTTAATTTTGTTAAGTTGAATGCCAGTTAAAGGTCATGCAAATTAAAAATAATGTAGTATTGTATTTATCAAAATAACAAAAACAGGATAAATACTATATAATGATCATATACTGAATATGTGTGTCAGGTTTCATTAATTAAAATAACTATTAAAGCACAGGCCTTATGAAATTATAATTTCAATATCTGAGGCCTCATAACGTTTATATTTACTTACTGTGACCTACTTATTTCTAATAAATGCATATTCGAACGCAGTTCATCACGACTCATGCAGGGCTATATGCGATAGTTAATGTATACACGTGTCACGTGAACACGTGCCATGCTGCTACCAGTGTGTATTACGCTAGATATATGTGTTCATGGGTTCCTTGGTCTCCTCTGTGTATCTTCTTTTGTGGTTTTGATAAGGTCACAAATCTAAGGTCGAAAAACATATAGGATTGTATTCAAGGTTTGTGGTAATGTAGTATAATCATTATTAGCTGCGAGCCTCTCGCAGGTTATGTAGCCGGTTCTCAATATACAGTCAGATATCACGGCGCTATTTTTTCTTGTGGTGCGTATGTTTACATCTTGTATCTAGGTCATTGTTAATGTTTGTGGTAATGTAGTATAATCATTATTAGCTGCGAGCCCCTCGCAGGTTATGTAGCCGGTTCTCAATATACAGTCAGATATCACGGCGCTATTTTTTCTTGTGGCGCGTATGTTTACATCTTGTATCTAGGTCATTGTTAACGACTCGTTTTATCCTATTTTAAATTTTACATTTCACATTTATTAGAATGTATATCTTTGGTACATAAGTAATTGAAGAAAAACCAATGGAACCTCAGATTTAGCCGTTCATTTTCCACAAATAAAACGGACTATTTTGGTCGAGCATTAATGGTGTGTAAACCTGAATCACACCTGTCTGGCAACTGTCTGGATTTTTTCATTCACAACTACGGCGTGTACAAATTTGCATAAAACAACACTATAACCACAGGTGTTTGAAGAGTGAATCCGGATATGGTATTACCACCCTTATCGCATCGCCGTATTTCGCCGATATTGATTTCGAAAATCAGTCATATTTTCCTTAAATGATATCGAAAATTGATAAAAGTTTCACATAACACCATTTACTACAATTACTCTATTTGAAATATTTAAAGGAGAATATACTAAAACACTGTTTACCACCCATTTCAGTTGGGCTCGCAGCTCAGTACTTTCAGTACTTTGATTATTATTGGTAGGACCGTACTGAGTTACTTCCATACAGGACCCACATTGGGATAGCATCTCCCCCATAATATATAACCGTGTCTAATTCTCCGAGTAAAAGGATATATACGAAATCCAAATGAGGATGGATTCACTGTTAACCAGACACCATACTAGAGGATCTACCTAGTCAGCTTATTTCATGTAATACTATATAAATATCAAATTTCACATAAGATATGACAGAAACTATGCATTACAATGATCTCTAGCTAACAAATAATACAGACCAGCACTTATCTACAAATGTCTTAGCTTTCATCATCATAATGATATCAGATCATGTATCTTTTCTAATATATACTGGCTACCACCAGTCTGTTGTGCCACCGGACTATGCGCAATAATCGTTTATTGCATAAACCATGATAACAAACAGACGAGCACTATGAAAATACAGAAATACAGGAATGATGACAGTTAATGTACACAATTAGCACATGGTATGACATATAAGCATGCATTGTTTACATTCTCCGCTGTAACGAATATCATAGAAGAACGTGGCCAAGCCCACAATCAGCTCTGAATACAGATCATGCTGACATATTATTTTACTTACATAATATAAGCTCATAAAAAGTAGCATATATATAATGGTTAAGTGTGTCGTTAAAAAATGCTGTCCTCCTACCATGCGCATTTTTATTTTTATAGTATTAACATGTTGACATTAGTTATGGTCCATATGGTTTACTGCTTTCTATTATACACTTAATAATAAACATGCGATGCATGTGACCTTCATTATGAGGAAATTTATCATACTGGACGTATTAAATTACTTAAAATAACCAGTGTCAAACTCGCTAACTGACTTGTAAAAAGTGCATAGGATATGCAAATATCATTGTCGACTTTTTCTGAATGCAGTGTATGTATCAGATTCAGCTTAACCCGAATATTAATTTCACATTATGCAAAATATTATATCGCTATAACTATGTACACTATAGTTTTGTATATACGGTACATATTGTATTGATGAAAACTTATTTAGTCCATGTAAGTTTCATAAATATCATCACCTTCAAAAGTGCTATTCATTCATACTGCTCATAAGCAGAGCCGTATAACCAAAATATTAGAAACTATTTATAACCACAATGACAATTAGTTTAGTATGTTCGAAAATCTGTGTAAATATGCCGATTAAGTCATATCCTTGTGCAGCATGTTCACAAAGTAAGGAGCATGCATGTATATATATTGTAAAACCTCATTGAGTATGTGACATAATTTGCATATGTTACTTCGCATAATGCTGTATTCTTCGATACCGAATACATGTATGTGGGTAAAGCACACTATGTTCGAACACATGTGTATACAATTCCAAGTATGCAATATATGTGTTAGGTATGCATATACTTGACTAGCAAATGTGATATAAACCACTAAAACTCATTGAATATTTGACACATATATTTCTGATGTACTGTTAGAATCTTTGATATGGAAGCATGGATTAAAGCATCCACATGAAGTTCACTATTTGCCTTTTTCACTGGTCTATACTTGGTAAATCGTTTTATTTTGGTGGCCATTTTGAAAATAAACATGATTGCCGTGATTATTATGTCGTTGCTAGCAAATACATTATTATCAATAGCATATCAGGTTGGCTGATTTCACTTTCTTGAGCAAAGTAATGGACGTGTGCAGTGACATCACTACCTGTATTCATAAGAAAAGGCATTTTGGTGGCCATTTTGAAATGTAAATATGGTAAATCATAAGAAACGGCATCACTACATTTATTATACGATACTTTGAACCACAAATGTATGTATATATACATTAAATTACGCTCATACGTGTCTTACATACCAGCCTATTTGAAAACGTAGCTTTTTGGCGGCCATCTTGAAAATATAACCGCCATGAATTGAAAATAATTGTGTCTTTCTGCTAGTAAGACGCAGAATATCTATTATTCAAATCTTCTGAGCAACTTATACGGTTATCCGTTCCATGAGAACTGAGCATTAGCCTATCCATATCATTATTCGGACACCAAGCATGAAGTTCAATGACCTTGAAATGACCTTGACCGTGGTTTGAAAAAATGGCACCCGGATTTTTTGGATACCTTATACATTCAAGTTTATAAAATCATCGGGTGCCAAAAATTAACATGAGGTGCCGGATTCGTATACGTATAGGTACATTTGCCCCCGGACTAATAGTATAGTAGTGGGTATATATGGTACGTGTTATGTGGTTTGCCAGGTAAAAGTGATACACTGTGCGATTTTCTGTGTATGAGTTATTTATAATGATGGTTCATGTTGTAAAAAAACACAGGCACAAACCTGTCCAGAAAACTGACATATTTTACAGTTTGGTATAATATAATTGATAGGAGTCAGTTCTCCTGGCTTTTCTACATGTGATTAGCTACTTTATAACATATGTTCTACTTCACATTTTGAGTTCTTTGTCAAATGGCAGAACAGGTGAAACTGGCTGATGGCTGGAACACACAAGGATGGCCGATTTGGCCACTCCATGTACCGTATAGGATACAGTAACGAGGCAGTATTCACATATATGTTATACATATATTCTATCATATTTACGAAGCAATTATCTTTGAATCAAACAATGATCATGTATAGAACGGGTCCTTAAGGTTTTGTACCTATTCATTGGGCATGTTTTTCTAGCAGTATTGCTGCTAGAACGCTAATTAAAATAGAATAACGTATCGTTGTCACAAAACATCTCACTCGGTCACCAATTCATTACAACGTACCCTCTCGGTATGTCATACATTGACCAATGTCACAGCCTGCAAGCGTTTATTCATCCAATAATGTATCGTTTAACTTAGAGGGAATTACAAACAGTTCTGGTTACATGTTACGCTATTTTAAGGGCATAGCATAAAACTAACACAATCATGCGGTATATTTAATTGCATCACTACATCATGTATATCTTTGCTATATATACATGTAGTACAGGACAATGTACTGTGGCATATTAAGCAAAGACATAACAAACATATATAATTTTACATGTAGCAAAATAGTGTGCCCCCCCCCCCCCCCAATAATTGAAACGCTCCTACGCCTATGTAGATGTAGCACCGGTCTTCACACAGGTCATGTGACATTGGTATTAAACGTGTGTGACCTTCGTAGTTGGTATTTGATTTTGGTGGTATCTACTGTCTCAACACATGTTTGAGTTAATGTCGTGTGACCTTGGAATTCGACCTTCAGATTGGAGTCTTTAAGGCGGCAACTTAGAGCTGCTTCTTACATGTATTTATCTACCGTTTTGCAGGTAGCAACTTGGAGTTATGTGGGCTGGTAGAGGACAAGGAGATAGCAGCCCGCGCCGTCGCCTTCGTCGTCAACAGCACCCGCAAGGGCATAGTCCCGCTCTGTGCTGACGTCGCAAATCTGCTTAGGTCCAAACAAAGGTGGGTCCCATACGTACTATACATGCTATATTACTGTCGTCACCAGCACCCGAATGGTGTCCCAGTATATCGTCAATCTACTCAGTTCCAGACAAAGGTAGGTTATATTAGGTACTCTACACTACAGTTTGTTTACCATGACCTTTGTCGTCTACAGCACCCGCAAGGGCATCGTCCTGCTCTGTGCTGACGTCGCCAATCTGCTTAGGTCCAAATAAAGGTGGGTCCCATAAGCTCTCTACACTAATGTGTGTTTACTGTGACATTTGTCCAGAAGATCTTACCGTTGTATGCCGGCGTCGCCAACCTGATTAGGTCCAAACAAAGGTATGTGCCATATGTTCACTACTGTTTGTTTACTGTCGCGCTACAGGCAGCAGTTTATAGAGCTGTGTGGCCTTCGTCGTCAAAATGCAGCACATGCACGGGAATGGTCTCGCTGTGTGCTGGTGACGACAACCTACTCAGGTTCAAACAAACGCGAGTCCTATATGTTCATTACTGTTTATTTACCGTCACGATGCAGGCAGCAGTGTAGAGTTGTGTGGCATTCGTCGTCAAAATGCAGTACCTGCACGGGAATAGTCCGCTGTATACTGACGTCGCCAATCTACTCCGGGGACCCATATGTTCACTACAGTACTGTTTATGTACCGTCACGCTGCAGTGTGGGATTCGTCAACATATTCAGTATACGTAGGAGAAACGTGTTAACCTCAGCAGGTCCATTAACCCTTTCAACCCTAAGTAACTGTAATGGACTGTGATATGCTAATTTTCCGACCAATCCAATCGTCACAAAATGATTTTAAGATTAGTCCATTTATGAAAAGGGGGTGTTTTTTGTTTTCAAAAATATGAACATTACTTTAAAAAAGTGCAGATCCTGATGAGACGGCTCGTTACGAGCCGGCTCATCTGGACCTGCACTGTTTGCATAAACCGATATAGCGGGCTTTCGGGTTGAAAGGGTTAAAGGTGGGTCCCATACGTATTATATACCAAGGTTTATTTACTGTGGCGCTCTGGTAGAAACTGAAGGCTGTGACATTCGTCAACAGTACATACAAGTGAATCACACCGCTCATCACGTGATCTGATGAAAGATCCGAGACGTGCTTTTGCATGATAGAAACAAAGAACATATGGTCGTATGAGCTTTTGACCAACAACAGTATGTTGCATACTCACGAATGCATCCAAACAACTTCGAAACTCGAAGCCTTCAACTCGAAGTTTTGAACTTTCAGTTTGGAGAGGAAGTTATACCAACTGAAGCGAGACCACGCGCTCGTCATATCGTCGGCGTCGGCCAGTTCCATCCCCAGCCAATCGATGAGCCCGACCCCGCCCTCTATCTGCTCGTACACCGACCCCTGCGTGAAACATCTGGCAGACAATACAACGCCCGGGCAGGTATGCTCGTGTATTGGTTCAAGTTCGTAGGTCAAATGTACCAGGGAAATATCAGCAATGGCGTCATGTTATGATTTACATGTATGTGCTTTAATATTTGCGAATATTGTTGTACGATAAATGATGAACGTGTTTTGAAAAAAAAGTGTGCCGTGGAGTTGTCACCGGTTTTCATGCCTAATAGTAGGAGATTAACATCAATAATATAAACAAACTACCCGAACAGATAGCACAGAAACTACATCCAACCCTCCATCATTTCATACGGTAACTAATAACTGAATTAATTCATTTAATATTGGCAAAGAGGCTGCCATTTTACTGAAGGCATACGCTGTGACGAATTTGCATTATGTGTATTCTTTAAGTTACCATTTATTGGCCGCGATTGTTGCAGGATCTACGTCGGTCCAGCTCCCGGTGCAGCAACTGTTCCAGCACACTGTCCGGATATTCTCCAAAATTCGACAAATCCCGAGGCGGCAATCGTCGCCAGAAAGGTAGAAAAAACACGTGATTAGTCTCTATACATGTCGATTGAACGCGAGTATTTCCCGTCGTAGGGGCACACATGGGGAATTTGACGGTCTCAAATTGGTGGGGATAATATAATATATGTACTTTAATTTCTATATAAACACTGGGACAGTCTTTTTGTGTGTTTAACAAGATGTATTGCGTTCGATTTTTTCTACATCGGTTCATGCGTCTCCTGTGTATATTGTTCTGTATTTTCAGACCATCAGGCATGGGAGTGGAACACTATCCCCAATCCTGAAAATTTATTTGAGCAGCGGATTGCGCTGCGATTTGCTAGTGGGATCTGGGGGTATGCCCCCCCCCCCCCCCCCCCCAGAATTTTTTTTCAATTCTAGATCACATTTTCCCCTGATAAAATATGCTATAATTAGGAAAAATTGGCAACATATCCACAAGATTCACACAAGTGGTCCCTGGGACCTCAAATCTGGATTTCCGGATTAATCCGGAAATTTCCCGGAATATGATATGCCGGAATTAGAATGTCAGTTTAAGAATGTGTATCATTCCCGACGGTTTGGTTGCCGCTCAACCGGGCAGGCAAAGTGATCGATACAGCGGTGGTTAACTGTAATGCTTTCATAGTTATAACGTCCAGCTAGACGTACATTCTCAGATGCTCCATATTGTCAATGATTGTTCAGTGTAACAAGTCGCCAATCCACTTATAAAATATTCCTACAATTGCAGGGACGCATTCCTCTTTCACGAGCAGTGTAGAAAGCCACGGCCGGGAAACGGCACCAAACCAATATAAACGCCCTGACGTCATCGACGGAACTGCCTCTAAACAGACGTCAATTCATGTCGCGGGACGATTAAAGGTTTCCGGCGCAACAGAAACGACCGCTGCGATAGTTCACTCGGAGCCTGTACGTGATAGACAAACAGACGAGACAACTGCTGAGGGCAGAAAACAGGAGGATAGCCCCAGTGTGAGACAGGGGTCCTCCACCAGACAAAGTATGCAGGGCTGCACGGCGGCAAATTTGTCCCACCCACTGAGTAGCCAGCAACTAGAGACCGGCCCTAGTGTAGGACTCGACAAACGTACAAGGACACCCAAAACGGCGACAGTGTTTACTTTTCATATTGAGAATGAGACGATCAACGGTGGAATCACGGTAGTCGATTCCTATAATGACAAACCCAGTAAGAAAACGGTCCCGCAGGACACAGTTGATATCGCGGCCTCCAGGCGGGGCCATAAGGAGCGGGGTAAAGCGAAGAGCCGCAATGAAAGACTGAAACGCGCAGGCGATCGTAGACGCCAGTCCCTGCCGGAAATGACGTCAACGCCGAACATGGAAGCATTTAGAGTGAGGTGAGCACTGACCAGGCGTTCCTATGCTGAATATTAGTTTGACACAAATATGTATTTACGATACTATTAGTTAAATATCAAATATAATTTATTTTGCGATCGGTTACATTCATTTCTCTGTGAATATAATAATACATGTATAACATTCATTAAAATAATCGCGGGAGTACAGATCAGAATACTCATGGATTGCTTGAATTTGCTTTATATTATTTGCACTTATGGTGTATTGCCTATTGTGTTATTTTGATATAATTTAGACAAGCCATGTGATTTTGTAAATAAGATGTGCGATTTTTCATGAAACATGTTTGCAAACAACGGTGATATTTTCGTAAATAACATCCAAATTTTCTGAAAAACATTTTCTTGGAAAATCGCACATCTCATTAGGTACAAAATCACATGGCTTGTCTCAGACGTGATGTATTACAGACCAAAGATATCGACAGAGACCCAGTGTAGTCTGCAGTATGGCAACAATACATCCCTGGACGACGCCTTCGTCACGTGTAAGTATGATATCCAATATGAGGCGATATATAGCAATCATACATAATGTATACGGTTTATTACGATGGCTATTACAATAACTTGGTTGTTTGTTTGTTGCTCGCAATTGACTCTTAGATCTTGAATACCCGCTATATGGCACACATGCTTAGATCTGGAATACCCGCTATATGGCACACATGCTTAGATCTGGAATACCCGATATATGGCACACATGCTTAGATCTGGAATACCCGCTATATGGCTCACATGCTTAGATCTGGAATACCCGATATATGGCACACATGCTTAGATCTTGAATACCCGCTATATGGCACACATGCTTAGATCTGGAATACCCGATATATGGCACACATGCTTAGATCTGGAATACCCGCTATATGGCACACATGCTTAGATCTTGAATACCCGCTATATGGCACACATGCTTAGATCTGGAATACCCGATATATGGCACACATGCTTAGATCTGGAATACCCGCTATATGGCACACATGCTTAGATCTTGAATACCCGCTATATGGCACACATGCTGCTTAGATCTGGAATACCCGATATATGGCACACATGCTTAGATCTGGAATACCCGCTATATGGCACACATGCTTAGATCTTGAATACCCGATATATGGCACACATGCTTAGATCTGGAATACCCGATATATGGCACACATGCTTAGATCTGGAATACCCGCTATATGGCACACATGCTTAGATCTTGAATACCTGCTATATGGCACACATTCTTAGATCTTGAATACCCGCTATATGGCACACATGCTTAGATCTTGAATACCTGATATATGGCACACATTCTTAGATCTTGAATACCCGCTATATGGCACACATGCTTAAATCTGGAATACCCGCTATATGGCACACATGCTTAGATCTTGAATACCCGCTATATGGCATATATGCTTAGACTGGAATACCCGTATAAGGGCACCCCATCTTAGGATATGGAATACCCGTAGATGGCACACATGCTTAGATCTTGGAATAACCCCTATCAGCACACTGGCCCTTGCCTTAGATCTGGAATACCCGGTATATGGCACACATGCTTAGATCTGGAAATACCCGTATATGGCAACACATGCTTAGATCTTGGAATACCCCTAATGGCACACTGCTTAGATCTGGTTACCCCGATAAATGGCACACAATTGCTTAAGATTGGAATACCCTGGCCCTATATTGGGCACACCAAGCTTAATCTTGAATACCCGCTATAGGGCAACACATTCTTAGATCTTGGAAACCCGCTAAATAATGGCACACAGCTTATAATCCCATGGAAATACAACCCGAATATGGCACAACATTCATTAAGATCATGAATTAACCCGCCTAATATGGCACACATTGCTTAAATCCCCTGGAATACCCGCCATATGGCAACACATTCTTAGATCTTGAAACCCGCTATAATGGATAAAATAATGCTTAAAGGATCGTGGAATACCCGCTTATAATGGCCCACATGCTTAGATCTTGAATATCCCGCCTTAAAGGCCCCACCCACACATGCTTATCGATCTGGAATACCCGCTATATGGCACATCTGCTCAGATCTGGAATACCCGCTGTATAGCACACATGCTTAGGTCTTGAATACCCGCTATATAACACACATGCTTAGATATTGGATACCCGATATATGGCACACATGCTTAGATCTGGAATACCAGCTATATGGCACACATGCTTAGATCTTGAATACCCGATATATGGCAGACATGCTTAGATCTGGAATACCCGCTATATGGCACATCTGCTCGGATCTTGAATACCCGCTATATGGCACACATGCTTAGATCTTGAATACCCGCTATATGGCACACATGCTTACAACCAATTGCATTTCATAATCTCCAGTGCCGGAATCGAGGATCGAACACGGGCTGCCGGAGTGACAGTCGTAACCTCTCGACTACAGTTCCACGTGGTTAACGAAAACACGAGTTACAACCAACCGTGTGGTGGCAAGTCTGCAGACGTGATCCGTCACAACAAACAAGAAATTATTTAGTTTCAAACATTGTAGGTGCAGAGCAGCTAGCACACGAATTCAACCCGATTCGGATGTTTTGTTACTGGGGACTCCATGGATGTTTCTCCAACGTATTAGCGAAAAGCATATGACATGTTCAGACTGCGCCGATGTGCATGCTGATCTGGGACTTCACTAATCGCCAAGACAGGCCACTGGTTGTCATGGAATCAGAAATCGTTACAAAAGAATAAAGATAGATTACAGTATCGAAGTTTGATTATGCTCTGGTTAGAACCTCGACCGGGCAGCACGTGATATGGTATCGATGTAATGTGGTCGTCAGATCGGCCTTCTCCCAAAATAGTGGCCACCGTTACGCCCCCATATGTGCCAACGAAACTACATGTATTTGTATAATTTATCTCGCGTGTGTTTGTAATCGTAATAAAATAAGTAAACTTTATATTTTACTACCGACCTGACCATATATTCCAGCGGCGTCCGTCAATACAAAACTGATGGAGGACTTACGAGCCGCCAGGAAGGAAATTGTCGAACTCAAGAAACGTCTAAAGGAGCTGCAACTTCGCGTATGTTATATCATGCTGAATTGTGTTTTGTCATCTGCTGTTCAATATTGCTTTTCTATTTTATCTAGGACACATGTCTACACGGAGACAATTCTCATGTCATTCCATCAGCACATGTAACAATAGTTTTACAGTAAACAGGCAAATATGCTTACCAACATGTCAATCGTTTGGATTTATTTTCCATTGGTCTTTGATTTCTGTTTTATTTGTTCTATTTGAGACACGCCATGTGATTTTGTACTTTCGGACATCTGCGCAATTTCATTAAATACGTTTACTAAATTTACAATATTTTTTTTATAAATAGTCAAAAGTTGACAAAATTTCATCCGTATCGAAGGTACAAAATCACATGGCGTGTCTCATTTTACCAGGACCAGCCACCAAGTAGTCAGTACGCCACTGAGAACTGCTATCTAGACGCGGGTGGTGGTGAGGTGGACGGAGTTGACAACGGAGGATACTACACCAGCAATAGTCAGACTGATCGCCGTCCGTGGAAGGGGTAGGTTTACACTCTGGGACAAAACGGTTCGGACCAGAGACATTGACATTCAATATAATATATTATCAGTATTGCAAAACACAACAAGGCGATCGCCAGCGAGTGTCTCACTCACGACGGCCAAGGTCACCCGAATGGTACAGGGTGCTTAGTCACCAATGCGAGGTAGCTATTTGTGAAGTTTGGTAAAGATCCGACCAACATATCACTATCAGTAGATATGCAACATTCTGGAGTGTAGCACCAAACAGCCAAAGACGATGTCGTACAACGGGACGAAAGTGTAAATGTCGCTCGTCCTGATATATTTACAGAGGTCCAGCGAAGTCTAGCGGCAAACAGCCAAAGACGATGCCAGTATCGTACAACGGGACGGTAGCGAACTGTAAATGTACGAACTGTCAGGAGGCAATGGGGAGCGAGGACGACTTGTCGCACTATTCCGATAAAATGTTAGAGGAGCCCCCGCAGAGATTTGCCGTCAGGTACACAATTGGAAGACAGTCACACCGTGGATGTTATATCATTAACATGCATGTAGTTACAGGGACACATTCACTGGAGTTGCTGCCCGCAAAGCCTATGTACCAAGTCGTAAACTCCGCAACTAGCAGTGTACGGTCCTCCAGTAGAATTAATGAACGCAAAAATGAAGGAATCAAAATACAAAATGTAGCTGACGTCACTTAGCCTCTGTGTAATAGTTATACGACACATATTGATTGTTTAATACATTAATTTCGAGCGAGCTCGTACGTTAATATTAATCTGAATAGTTCGTTATATTTTGTATTTTCTTTTGTAGCAATAAACTGCAGGTGCAGCTTGACGACCACGTGATGATAAAGGGCGATAACTACGGCCATATTCGCTACATCGGACATCTGGACAAGAGTGGACATCCCACCACGCTGTATGCTGGCCTCGAGATGGACAACCCAAGTATGTAAATATAGAATACCAGGCGAGCGGCCTTTGTAGTTGCGAGCCGTAACTCTTGCAATATACTCTCGTACCGTCCGTCATCTCAACTAGCGGCCTTTGATACCATGTTTACCCGGTGAGGCTAGGATAGGCGTAATAATTCCGAGGCTCGCCGAATATCTACCGTTTCCGAACGGAGCCGGATACACTCGATATAACAGACACTAAGCTGCAATTTTATTTATCAGGTAACGTTTTAATCCATGATATACACAGGTGTTATTTTGTTTTCATTGAACTTAACACGTTGCCATATTACACCGACATCATTTGATAAAATCATGCGAGGTCGTTCGACCAATGCAACGTCTGTGATTGAAAGTTGATTAGCAGTAATAGGTTGCATCGCCGTCAATGTATGATATAGCGTTCTCTGATCAGTCAGCGTGTACTCGATCAATATGTGGTTAGTCACCTGGGCCCGGTTGCTCAAAACCTCTGTTAGCTTAACAGACTGTTAAATCCTTAGCAATACTAAGGATTTAACTGTCTGTTAAGCTAACAGAAGCTTTGAGCAACCGGACCCATCTAAATTAATATGTGGTTGTGGTTGGAGCTGATTGGTTTGATTAATTGATTGTGCTTCGATGTCTTGTCACCACCAAGTCATACACCCGACCACTGGGAGCATGGACATTACTACCGTGGAACCTCTCTAAACCGGACACCAATAACACAACTATGATCTTATTTTGTATGAGTTTATTGGTCATTTAGCACATGTTATAATGTCTTTTCGTGATCGCATAGCACACAGCTATGGCTCAGAATGATCAAATGCCTGCTTTACAGTGAAACCTCTCTAAACCGGACACCCTGTGGACTTTCCAGGGTCTCCGGTTTAGACAGGTTTCACTGTATAAAAGCTTTCAGAACTGAAAAACAAGTGTCCTGATCTGGTACCAGGCACCCTTACTACACCAGACAATGTCTCAGGTGTGAATCCCAGTAACATTCACTGTTAATATGCGAGTTCATGTAAAGTACGATTCACCGCTATCGTAAGCATCAACCCCCACTCGTGTGTATTCTCTGCTGTACATCATGGCTTGTGGTCTATTCCAGTTGGCAGTCATGACGGATACTTCAGAGGAAAACGCTATTTCTTCTGTCCGAAACTCAACGGCCTGTTTGTGCCATTGGTGGACGTGTTGAGTCATTACAAGGTAACACAGTCCGACAGCGCCGCCTTTTCTGCTATATAATTGAGGCAAATACATTTCCCGTTCACAATTGGAGAACACATTGCTTTGGGCAACTTGTTTTTGAATTTTTATGAAATCACACGTTTTCACAATTGTGTCACAACGACCTACTAAACTAAATAATTGACAAAGTCAAGAATTATGTGATAACTACCATCTGTGACTGGGGGAAATATACAATGCAATCATTACAGTGTATATTGTTCCCCGTCGTGGTCAGTTTTATTCCGCTAATCATGATCATTTCTTCCTGAAATTGTTCAAATAAATGATCTATCAAAACATGCAGGGCGTTTCAAAATATCGACACCCTTCCATACTTCCATTATTGTACAGGCGACACATCATAGCTGTGTATCGCAGCCAATGTTACGGTTTAACCCTTTCACATCTAAGTAAGTAGAATGGATTTTGATTTTCAACCAATTCAACCATCACAAAATGATTTTCAGACTAGTCCCTTTATGAAAAGGGGCTACATTGCTTGCAAAAAGTGCATATCCTGATGAGATGGCTCGTTACGATATGCACTGTTTGCATAAACCGCTTTCGCGAGATTTCGGGTTCAAAGGTTAATCACAGGTGGAAGACTCGGACCAAGGACCCAATATAGGGCTCATTATTGGGTCCTTGGTCCTATGATGAAATGGGGCTTATGGGTTTTGTGACCAGTGTAGCTCCTGATAAAATAGCACACTCATGTAGCCTGATAACGATCTGTATTGCTTGTTAGGAGCATTAGGGTTTTTATTAATGGAATCGATGCACAGTCTGATCTGGATCTCCACTGGTCGCAAAACCCATAAGCCCAATTTCTCCAGTCGTAGTCACATATATGTTCACATGCAATGATTTATGTGGACCGTTGTGTACACATGGTATATAATTATTCTATTTATAGGTTACCACACCTGACAAAGACGATGTGAAAATCACGAAGAAGCCTCACAGAACTTCAACTGCCTTATAGGACAAACCTGGATATACATGGGGCGCCGACTGGTGTAACATACCTTAATATATGGTTATTTTTTGTGACCAGTGTAGACCCTGATCATCATGTATACTTATACCCAGTGTTCAATGATTTATCAAAAGTATGTTTCAAGAATATATACAATGTTGTACAATATACAAGTGACGGAATGGTGACCAGCATAGGCCTTGGCCAGACAGAGCAGTTGTGCCATCTGATATGGCCATGGTTATAAGGTCCCTTTTCTCAGCCAGCTTATGACGAGCACAGCCCAAGACCAGACTGCTCATCCACATAGTGCAGAGTCTACGCTGTTTGTCATTCAGCCAGAGAGTAGCTTTGTTCTCATGACTACAACTTTTACCCCACAGTCACACCGTGTCACTGTACAAGATGACCAGGCTCTATAATTGAGGGGTCAGTGGAAGAAGGGGCTAACACTGTATGGATTATAGAACTTGGTGGGTGGAGATTTTGAAATTGGACATTTTCTGGGACTTGGGTCTAAGTATTCCACTATGGAAGGTGATGAGGGTCTACAATTCATAGAGGCAGTAGAAGAAGGGGGCTAACTCCATAAGTCGTAAATGCTATAAGGTCATTTTCTCAGTCGGCGGCCTATATACATGTACAAACATGATACTAGTTCCGGTGCATATAATTATGTATGTAAACAATCAGTACATAGGTAGACAGTGCAATCAACTCTGACAGAATTAAATATTGAACGTTTCAAATGGAAATCAATCTTCTTGTCTCTGTATTTGCCTCCTTTCACTGCCAGCACTGAATTTTTCTGATGAAACTTCGTGGTACAAGGTCATAGTCTAGTCAGCGATTAATTGATTGATTGGTTGGTTAATTGATTGATTTGTTACTAACTTGATTGATGATTGATTGATTGGTTGGTTGATTGAGTGGCCGATTGATTGTTTGGGGTTTTATGCCTGTTCAACAGTAAGGTCACATACAGAGGAGACCTGTATGGGAGGGGGGAGCTGTGCAATCTGCATCAAAATTACAATAACTAGAGCAAAGTCGATGACGAACCTTTGTAAAATACCCACTTTGAAGTTGTAGATCATAAACAGGTGGATATAATCAATACCCGAGAGGTTAAATTAAAAACCGATTATCGCTTTGTGCATCTACACACCATAATGAAGGCACACACCAAGCTTGAAGTCCCTACCTATTACGGTAAAAAAATGTTTACTTCTTACAAGAGGTGTCAAATCAAAAATAGAAATTCACTTTGCGCATCTACACACCATTAGGAAGGCACACACCAAGTTTGAAGTCCCTACCTATCACGGTAATTTTTTTTTACTTCTTACAAGGCAAAATTGGCGAATTCTATGTCGAAAAGGGGGAGATAATCTATGAATTAAAAATCGAAATTCACTTTGAGCATCTACACACCATAAGAAAGCATACAACAAGTCCCTACCTATTACAGTAAAAAAGTTTTACTTCTTACAAGAAACGTGACATACTGATGTACGGACAGACAGACAGACAGACAGACAGACGGACACCCATGACGAAAACAATATACCCATTTGTTTTCAAAAAGTGGGTAAAAAACTTTCAGAAAAACAGTGTCATGATCTGTGCCAGGCACCCATACTATGAAAATAGGTATTAAACAGTTTGATACCTGTGTACCAGGGGCCCGTTTCACTAAACTTTGTATGACTAAGAAGTTTGTATTCAAGTGCAAAATTGAAATCCACAATAACATTTGTTCCGACAGCCGATTTTGGAAAAGCTTTTGTGGATTTGCTACATTTAATGACATGAATCTGTAGGTACAAAATGGTAACATTAGAGAAACACGTTAATGTGAGAAGCAAATTCATAGAAATCTTCGTACAAACATTTTTTGTCGTAAGAAGTTGAGTGAAACGGCCCCCAGGAGCTAGGTGGACTACAAACTCCATAAGCCCTGGTTCTCCACTCAATCAAAAATATCTCTGGTAAGAAACTCTGTAACCATGGTAACCAGATATATATATTGCATAACATGGGCTCACGTCACATGCGGTGTAACAACAGTGTATTAAAAATCAAATACACAGGTGTAATACTTATGTACATAAAACATGATAGGTGAACATGAACATGATAGGTTAACAGTACCACTTCATTGAATGGTGGTGTGCTTATGCAATAAATAGAGTGATGACTAAATACCATATTTATGAAACTCAGACCAATTTCATAAATTGTCGGCATAGCTTTGTTTCTTATGAAGCATATTAACACAAGATCCTCTATTTATTAAACTCACCGACTGATTTCTCATGAAACCTGGCATAGCCTTATGACACTTGTTAAATAAATAAATATCATATTCATTTTTAATCATCACACACATAAGATCCTCTATACCTATGCTGACTTCCCATGAGGTAAATAAAGCACACAGGTCCATCTGTAAGCAATTCACAGCACACATTATATTTACTGTTGTCGCAGATTCCATTGATGTCGTCATTTTGTGAAGTATCCAAGGTGCATGATCACGTGGTTACAACAACAACAACAACGTAGCCCACTCCAAAGTATTATTTGATATTTTATGAAATATGGCGCAGCAAATGCGTGTTCATGAGATGCATTTGGTGGTCCAGGGAGTTTGGCACAGACTTGTGTCGTTTTTGCAAAGAATCGATTTCCGTGTCGGAAAAACGACAGAAGTTTGGGCGAAAATACAGAGACCACCAAATGCAGATTAACAAGACACGTCATGACATAGACTTGACTTACTGTCATGGAAAATATACACAGATATGTTACAGTTATCGGCATAACATCTTAGGTCTCACAGTTCTGTTGCCATGACAACTATCACAGGTCAGGCGTTGCCATGACAACATAAGCGCGGCAACTGGAGCCAGCCAGTGTTTCCACACCCAACTTGTACCTAACGTTGGTGCCGTACGCTTCTGCCTCACCCACATTTCTTCACCTGAAACCATCGTGATTAATTGACTGACTGGGGTTTTATGTTTGTTCAACAGCAAGGTCAATTATACACATGGAAATGAACCTGTATGCAAATTCAGCAATAAAACATGTCAGGACTGCAACAAGTCTCCTGATCTTGTACCAGGCACCATTAATACACATATTCACTTGGTCCCAGGTGTGAATCTAGCTACTGTTATGACTGGGACTGGAGAACGTGGCCAGTATAACTCCCGATTTGTGACAGTTGTGGGAGAAATGGGGATTATGGTATTTGTGACCACTCTAGATCCTGGTCTGTGACTAGAGAAATGGGGCTTATGACACGTGTAGCCACTCTAACTCTTGGTATGTGACTGGAGAAATGGGGCTTATGACACGTGCAGCCACTCTAACTCCTGGTATGTGACTGGAGAAATGGGGCTTATGACACGTGTAGCCACTCTAGCTCCTGGTATGTGACTGGAGAAATGGGGCTTCTGACAACGTTGCACCACACTAACCCTGTTTGTGACTGGAGAAAGGGGGCTTATGAACACCGTGCAGCCCCACACTCCTCCTGGTATGTTACTGGAGAAATGGGGCTTATGACACTGCATGCCACACTCTAACTCCTGGTAAGACTGAGAAATGGGCTTAGACACGTGCAGCCACACTAACTCCTGGTTTGTGACTGGAGAAATGGGGCTTATGACACGTGCAGCCACACTAACTCCTGGTATGTGACTGGAGAAATGGGGCTTATGACACGTGCAGCCACTCTAACTCCTGGTTTGTGACTGGAGAAATGGGGCTTATCAAATTTGTGGCCAGTAGCTCCTTCAATGTGACTGGAGAATTGGGGCTTGTGACATTTGTGACCATTATAGCTCCTGGTCTGTGACTGGAGAATTGGGGCTTGTGACACTTGTGGCCTGTCTAGTTACTGAATTGAAGAAGTGTGATTTATGGCATGCATGGTCTGCACTGTTTATTGTTCTTAGTAAGGTACAAACAGCATAGATGCCATGAGCCCCATTTCTCCTATCACAGCCACATATATAACATTTAACAACGAGTACCGACCTTCGAGAGGAAAGCTTCACAGAGCTCCACCACAAACTGGTCCAAAGTCTGAAATGTTGTGTTCCTCTGGCTTCTACCCAGCGCCTACAACAATGAACAAATAAAATGACCGCTATTGTGCGCATAGTGGTAAGTAAATATACAAACTATTTGGCCTGAAGGACTGACTGCTAACAGACCAGACGTGGAAACGGACAACATACCTGTTATATCTCCTGACAGAAAAAAAAAACGCCTGCTTTTTCGCCATTTCTCCCGACATAAATTTTCATCTCCTCATTTAAACTTTGCTTTTCTGGGTTTCAGAACACTGGCTTAATGATTAGTGTGTACAATTAAGCTGACCATTGTGTCAAGGTGTCATTTGTTTGCCCATATTGGCAGTTGTCAGGGATAATCAGGAAAATTATTGTTAGAATCTGTTTAAAATTTTATGAAAAATAATAACAGTTGTCAGAGGAAAAAAGTCTGATTTCAAGCGAAATGTGCTGATTTCAAAGCCATATTTCTGTAAATCACCTGCAATGGAGCGGAGCGTTCACTGTACGACGGGTATAGCGGATGATGTTCTGTGTCAAATCCACAGTATCCCCCCCACTTTAGTCCGAGGGGATGCGGGTACTATAAAGTCATATTTATCCAATCACATGTTATGTATTATTGTAATGAGTGCAGCACTTACCCGGTCCAGAGCTAAATATAGACCATCAACACCGAGGTTGTATCCGCTTTCAAGAATTCTGAAACAAGATGAAAACACATTGATGGCCAAACTCAAATACAATCATTATTATTATTATGAAATATATAAGTTGATTGAATGGGGTCTTACATCCACCCAATAACACGTTCATATGTGGCTGTGACTGGCGAAATGGGGCTTATGGGATTTGCGGTCAGTATAGATCCTAATCGAATAGCGTGTTCCTGTAGCCCGATAACAATCTATACTGTGCAGACGTACAGGATGATCAGTAGCCGATTTCACCAACATTGCAAAGTATACTTTTCTAGCAAAGTATACTTTGAGGGAGTAATTATTTATTTTTCCTGAAATGCAATATTTCATATAGAACTAACGACTGCATATATTTGATGATTACAAGTATGCAGAATTATTATACTGAATTTATTACATTATCACAGCCAAATTGGCTGTGATAATGTAATAAATTCTGTATAATCAAAATTAATACATTTACGTTAAAATTGAAAATTTCTCCCTCAAAGTATACTTTGCTAGAAAAGTATACTTTGCAATGTTGGTGAAATAGGCTACTGGATATACACTGGCCTATAAGCCCCATTTCTCCATTCACATATGCAAAAGGGAATGCACCTGTATGTCCTGACGTTATCACACTGCCCAAGATATGAATCATGGTGAGGACTAATCAATCGTTAAGATAGGCTTACCAACCATTCCTCAACATTAGATGTCAGCTATTACATTCGGATTTGTTCAAAGTTGTACAGGACCACCGATTCGAACCAAGTACATGTAACATGTGTAACGATCTATCTCTTTATACTGCTTCACACGCTTCACACGCTTCACACGCTCACGGTTAATTTCTGCTTCACACGATCACGGTTAATTTCTGCTTCACACGCTCACGGTTAATTTCTGCTTCACACGCTCACAGTTAATTTCTGCTTCACACGCTCCCGGTTAATTTCGAGCAGCTCAATCTCAGTACATTATAACATGCACCTGAATTACTTCTCTAAGACAGATACCCGGGGGTCTGTCCAGTGTGTCTGGTTTAGAGATTCCACTGTAATCAAAACGAGACATACAATTCTGAAAACATACTCCGAGATATGTTTACCTCCTAGCATCCGTGCGACTACTGCCAAGGGCCGTGTTTAGTTGCTCCACGACGACATCACACAGAGCCTTGTTGGCTTTGCCACTCCGTTGGACGTCCAGCGAGTTAAACAGGCCATCAGCCAGCTTCACATAATCTGTAATCACGGCGACACTTTTCTAACCAACAGAAAAATCCATGTTAAATACGAGTGCTGGATGTTACAATATGTATCTGTTGAAACAAGATAAACCAGGCGAGATAACCCATTAAAGTATTGAAAATCAATATTACCTTTTTCCTCATGCCGTGATACACATGCAGAACAAATTTGGTTAAGATATATCAAGTAGAACTTGAGAGATTGCGAGAAAAAAGATACAGTATATGAAAAATAAAAATGGCTGCCACAGTCGAACCTCTCTAAAACGAACACAGAGAAATGTTAGTTGTGCTTAATTTTGATATATTCCCTTCCCATTTGCCTCCAATGATAATGGCTGTTCATGATCACAACACACCCACGCATGTCTAGAACTAGTCATCTGTTTGTTTTACCGTGGGTACCCAGGGTGTCCGGTTTAGAGAGGTTCCACTGTACCTTGTAAGACGAAACATGTGAACACACTCGACTTGAAGACGGTGAAATGGATGGCCTCATGATTGGCACACTCCAACTTGAGCAGTAACTTACTGACCACCGACTCTGGCACATCCCTGGAACATATGCCACATCAATCAGACATTGTAATTCATTGATTGGTGTATTGATTGGTTTATTATAGAAAATTTATCTAAAAGGTTTCTTCGATTCTACTATTCATTATAAGAGTATAAATGACATGAACTGTAGTACCGTATTTATTTTACTAATAGCCCCCTCGGTAATAGCAGCCCCATTTAGAGATATTTCATTTTCACACAGTTAAGTCATTTCATACACCAAAATCTTGCTACAAGCCGTCTCATCAGGATCTGCCGTGTTTGTCAGTGTTTTTCAGATATATTAAACATACCCTGGTTAATGTGATTGTCCAGAAATTGGCAAGGAACTATCAATGTCAGATATTTAGGGGTGAAATGGTTAAACGACAATCACAGACACGATACTTACACACACAAGGCTGTCAGTAGTTGTGTATACACGGCACCATTCACACCATTCACCCGCTTGTTTACTGGAACGGGAGAAATGTGTGGATAAGATATACAAGTTATACAATCTAAAAACCTGGCTATTGGTAGCCAGGGATAGTCTGCAAAATGTAGGTCATTGTCACTTGGTTGACACAGCATGTGAGAAAGCAACTAATGAAGTTTGGTAAAGATCCGACTAACGAGATATGCACAATTTGTATGTACATTGTACAGATAGATCCAAAATTGTTGACAGAAGAGTTTGTAGGTTTTGTGACTAGAGTAGATCCAGATAGGCATGTGCATCCACACCATTCCACACCTGTCATGCAATATACATGTATATCATTATCACTTATCAGGCTATAGGACTGTGCTATTTGAAGAAGATCTATACTGGTCACAAAACCTGAAACACCATTTCTCCAGTCACAGATAAAAATGATGAACAGTGTAGATACTGAACAGACGGTGTGGATGTGTAGGCTGATCTAGGACTGCACTGGTCACAACAGCAATAAGCCACATTTTGTTGTGTCTCAGATTGGTGCCCACCTTTATGTTTGCTGAGGATATCGTACGCAGCACGAACGTTGGATTCAAACAGTGGGCGGCTATGGTGGGTCATCTTCAACATCTGGCATGCTTTCTGTACCAGGCTAGCCTGGTCTTCTATCGAGTCAAAACTGCAAATGGAAATTGGACAGAATCTGACAATACATTAGAGTAGATTGTTGTGTCAACCGAGGTCAATTTAGTTGAGAGTTACGAAAAGGAATGTTTGTAAAGTTCAGAGAATACAGAGAGAAGGTTTATGGTCCTCTATGGTTCTCTAACATGTTCAGATTCATCTTCAAATCTGATACACAAGACCACCACTTGAAATAGTAACACTTACTATTCAGCCAAGAAAGCTATCGGATCCTCGGGTCGGTTTGCAATAATTTTCCCAAGGGCATCTCTCATTAAGTGGCCAACTGTGCTTCTTTCTGGAACAAGGTACACAAAAGCCTGATAATAAATAAGATTAATTTCTCTGATTTATGACTTAGGTTTTGTTTGTTTGTTGGGGTTTAACGGCCTATCAACAGCTAAGGTCATTTAAGGCCGAGTCAATGGGTTTAGTACTAAATCCCATATATTACCTGTAAGTACATGTACATTTTTAAGTACATGTACAAATGGGTGGGGGGGGGAGGGGGGGGGGGGGGGGGGGGGGGGGAAGGGGGGGGGGTCCCAAAATCAGAACTGAATATTTACAATAACAAAACTATATATTCAGCCCTGAAATCAGAATAATCCTGATCTGATGCCAGGTCCTCGCCACACCAGAATCACTTGGCCCCTCCCAAAAGCAATAGGTTCAGTAATAATCTTACTACTTTTATAATGGGCAATAACCCAATTCAACTCCCAGGTAATAAAAGAGCCCAAGAAAAACGCACCTGAGGGCCAAACCAGGCAAATCGTGATTCCTTTCAGGAGGAACCCCTACCGTTAATTTACACCGTCTTGTTCGCCCGACCACGACCCACTATGACTTAGGTGTGAAAATGTAACACTTATTAACCCTTTATATTCTGAGGCTGCACAATTTTTCATATAAAAATAAGTCTCTTAATTTATCCACACAAGTGTCTATATTAAGTGTACGTTGTTACCACTCAATAAAGGTGACCACTCTCATTGAAACGGTTCAAATGAGTAATCACAACATATACTTTTGCGAAGTAGTAAGATTCACCATCAAGGGATGAATTCTTAAGGATGGAATAAAATAGAGTTAGGTTTGCAGAACTAATTTGTGACTGTGATTAAGAATATCCGCATGCTCCGCCTGATGTGTTTAAATAAACAACAAGAGTTGTCAGAAGACAACGAAGCTCGTCTGTTGGCAGCCTTCACTCAAACTTGGCACAGTTGCATAAAAAAACATGAATATTATATATATTGACCTTGTGTTAGGGGCGTGCGGTGGACCTTGACATTGGAGTCAGTGGTGCAAGGTGGGTCGTGGGTTTGCTATAGCATAATATAGCATATTAAGATGAATGCATGTATGAAATATCAATGCGCTCCCTGAAAACAGAAGTAAAACATAATTTAACCCAACGTTAAGTTTATGAACACACTAAGTTGGTGATTTTCTACAGCATGATAGCTATTCACATGAGGAATGCATGTATGAATGTGCTAAGTTTGTGACCTTGGAGAAAGGGGTGGGGGGGGGGGGTGGGTCATGGATTTGCTGTAGCACAATAGAGGATCATCAGATGAATGCATGTATGAAATATCAAAGCGTTCCCTGTAAAGAAACAGAAGTTAAACAACATTTACCCCAACGTTAAGTTTATGAACATGCTAAGTTTGTGACCTTGACCTTGGGGTAAGGGTTGGGTGGTGGGTTGTGGATTTGCTACAGCATGATAGAGGGTCATCTGAGGAATGCATGTATGAAATATCAAGGCGTTCCATGAAAGGAAACAGATGTTATAACACATTTACCCCAAAGTTAAGTTTATGAATGTGCTAATGTGAACTTGACCCTGGGGTAATAGTGCGGTCCCTTAACTTGAAAAACGTGGATTATCTATACACGCCGGCCAAAAGTGCCATTTTTTTGTGGGACGTAGCTAAGCTCATACCGATTCCTAAAATAAGTGGCTCCAAAAAAAAAGACAACCGAAACACGTTTAAAATGCAGGAATCCAAGATGGCCGCCAAATATTACTTGTATGGCCTATGATTGATATGTTTGAGTACTTTAACCCTCAGGAATGCGATTGTTGGATGCAACAATGTATTTGAGTAACATCAAAATATAACTGAATCATTTTACTAATTTGTATAAATCCAAGATGGCCACCAAAGTTCATTATTTTGCCATACATTTGCTTTCTGAAGGCTATATACATTCATTTAATATTTCTGATTTGGTTTAGTCAATAGTAAATGGCAATGTGGGTACTGTTGCAAGGTAACTGCAGACTTACCTCATTTAAATCAATTTGAAAAGAATGCCCACTATAGGCCTTTATGTATATATAACTGTATATATATGTTCGGTAACACTAATATTTACACAACTGTATTGCTCAAGCCTCGTTTTATGCAAATACATGTATATACACAATTTTAGATATAAATTGTAATATCCCATTTTTGGTTTACCCATAATTACATGGTGGTGCTGAATAGTAAGCGCGGGATTTCATAAATTACAACAACAACAACAATTAGGTCTAGCTCTAACAACCAACAGATTTCGTCTAAATAATGAAATACTTGAACACTTTTGCATCAATGGGATTCAATAACATACATATGGAAAGCGGTCAGTGTTAGCATTCCCTGAAGGCATATAACAAATGTTAAAGGATGCACTAACTGTAAGAGATTACAAATATGATGCATTAGAAATTACTAAAGTTTCAAAAGCTATCCGCAGAGACATCTTTGATTCTGACGAACAGTTTCAGTTTTCGGGTGATTTTCCTCCTGACTGTCAATCTACAGCAGTACCGAACAGTCTCAATGCCGTTGTGTCAATGATAGTAAATGGACCAACTATCAAAGACAAACAGCCCAAGTTATCACAAGCCTGTTTGACTATATCACAATTGATGCTCTTCAACACAATGAAAACAATGCCAGAAAGAAACACTAACACGGCATACCGTTGAACAAAAGCCACCTCTTGTCGTATATCTTGGGTTGAACATTCACTCGCTAAGCTAACAAGAAGCAAAAAATTAATTAAACAGTTGCACAAAATGGCTGTTTGCATTTCATATGCCCGCCTGCAGCAGCTGGAAAGAAACGTCACAATAAGCATGTGCACACGTTTTGCTGCTACCGGTGTAGTTTGCCAGTCACAGCTGAGATCTGCACTATTTGTAGTTGGTGCTATGGACAATACTGACCACACTCCGTCATCCACAACGGCCCACTCATCATTCCATGGCACTGTCATCAGTATCATACAGTTTACAACAGAACATAATATTGGTAAACCCCAAGACCCATTTCCGTTATCCTACATAGGGTCAGAGAAATTGCTTCTTCCAGACTCATATTCAGTAGTTCCTACAGTAACAATGAATCCATCTAAGATAACAGTTCCTGCTGTTCATACCAAATAAATGAGAGGTGAATTAAACAGAGCAATGGCACTTGAAGATGTCTGGTTACAGAATGCAAGTGAACTTTTGACAAGAGAAACACTAACTAATGAAGCAAATGCGTGGGCTGCCTTTCATTCTAAAAATGTATCTACCATGTTGGACCCAGCAGCTATAATGGCTTTACTACCTCTCTCCATGGAAAAGACTGACACACCAGCAATGGTCAAACATGGCATGAATGTAATCAAATCTGTCACTGCATTTCTACTTCCTGGTCAGATCCCTGTCATGGCATGTGACTGCCCCATATTTGCAAAGGCAAAATATATTCAATGGCCATGGCCAGACTCTCATGGGGAGGACAAATTTGTTGTGGTCTGCATCTAGAAATGGCTCTGTGGAATATGGCGGGCGATTACCTGCAAGGTTTGGACTGGACAACAGTAGTTGTAGTGGCTGAAATTGCCACATCTGGAATCACTGAAGGTTTCCTGACAGCACGCATCTGACACGGACTCGCCATGCACATCAAGTCTCTGTTGTAAGCGTTATCAGCCCTCCAACAACGTGCATTTCAACTTTCAAAGAGTTCAAATGAAACTGATGAAACATTTGAGGCATGGAGGAAACGCATGCTTATCACCAGTCCTACCTTCCAGTTTTGGGATACTGTTATAGCCATAGAAAAAATGATCATTGTCCTTCTGAGAGCACAGAGAAAACAAATTTGACTTGTATGTTGAAGCACTTGAGTCACTTGTCTGTTTTTTCTTTGCATTGGGTCACTACAACTATGCCCGCCGGATATCAATTCACATTCGAAACATGAAGCCCCTCTCTGCGGCTATTGAAGATGCATTCAAGAAGCACTGGGTTGTTTCCAAAACGACAAACCGCTTCTCTTATATTGCTATCGACCAAGTACATGAACAGGAAAATGCCAAGGTAAAGGGAAATGGAGGTGGCATCGGATTAACAGAAGACCATATTTCTTTTCGACGATGGCTGATATGTGGGCCAGAGCATGCTAATGTTATAAAATACTTTGATACCCAGTACATTAATAAAGATGATCCAGATATTAGCATGCATCACGCAGAAGAACCTTCCACTCGGAAACTGTTCCATCAGCAGTCACGCAAACTTGTAGATGTCATATCCGGCTTTGGAAACCGTTTCCAGGATGATTGTTCTGAGCTGTTGGTATTGAATAGACGTGTTTGCGCAGATGAATCAATTGTAGAGACAATTCGGACAATTGAATAGCTAGGTAGAACGCAGTATATAAAGTATATGAAAGATGTGATTGAGACCAGAGACTTACCAATTCAGAATCCAATCGAGAAAAAAGCTCACATCCACTACTGAAATCCCCCAAATCAAAGACAAGTTCAAAATCGTCGCAGGCTGTTAAAGTACAACTGCAAAACAGCAACCTATTTGGTCGACTATACATTGCTAATCAACAACGTGATGGAAATCCAGCAACGTTTTTCTCCCATGAAAATAAATCTACTCCGCCTTCGCTGTCTGATTTTGGTAAGATACGACATGGACAAAAGTCTAACCTTCTGGGCTGCATTGAATCTAGTGAACAACCTGATATGCCACAATATTTTGATTGTAAAATATTAGATGGATATTAGACAATCCCATCACCAGACGAATGGGGATGGGCAATGGACGGCTCTTCTGTCTGCATGACAAGTACAGATGCTGCAGCGAACTGATCGAATGTGGTTGTAAGTCTGCCAGAGGATGCATCAGCTGCAAGTGCACAAATGCTGGGCTTATATGTATTAACCCTTGCAGCTGCGGTTAACATACCTGTTATGTCCCAGATACATGACAATTACCCACTCATTCTTAATTCAGATCCAGATGTCATGCACCCACCACAGCTATGTAATATTGCCAGCCTATTGACATTTGGTTGCCATATTGTATTTATTTAGATGAAACATTCCCACAGTCCAACTTCAAAGTTACAAATTAATAGTCAAGTAACAACACTTCCTATTACATGCAAACATTTCCAATATGACATCCACAGTGCAAAATAGAATAAAATATTGATATTTGGCGGCCATCTTGGAGTTATGGCAATTACAAAATGATCAAATTGTACATGATAGCCATTTGAATTAATTGTTGTGTGAATGTGTGTCGTTATAGCATACTAATTGTTCTAAATAATTATAACACAGGTTTGCACTTACATAGAAATATATTGATATTTGGCGGCCATTTTGAATTTATTGATTTTTTTAGGTGGCACAGTGGATAGATTTTTTGGAACCACTTATTTTTTAATTGTGCATCATCATATCTTGATTCAGTGAACAAATGGCACTTTTGGCCGGCAGGTATTGATTCATTTGTTAAGGGACCGCACTATAAGGGGTGGGCGGTGGGTCATGAATTTGCTATAGCACGATAGAGTATCATCAGATGAATGCATGTATGAAATATCAAGGCGTTCCATGAAATGAAACAGGGAATGCCTTCATATTTCATACATGCATTCATAAACTTCACGTTGGGGTAAATGTCTTGTAACATCTGTTTCCTTTCATGGAATGCCTTGATATTTCATACATGCATTCCTCAGATGACCCTCTATCATGCTGTAGCAAATCCACAACCCACCACCCAACCCTTGCTCCAAGGTCACAAACTTAGCATGTTCATAAACTTAACATTGGGGTAAATGTTGTGTAACTTCTGTTTCGTTACAGGGAATGCTTTGATATTTCATACATGCATTCATCTGATGATCCTCTATTGTGCTACAGAAAATCCATGACCCCCCTTTCCCCAAGATCAACATCATAAACTTAACGTTGGAGTAAATGTCTTTTTATAACGTTTCTTCACAGGGAACACCTTGATATTTCATACGTGCATTCATCTGATGATACTCTATCGTGCTACATGTATAGCAAATCCATGACCCGCCCCCCCACCTCTTTCCCCAAGGTCAAGGTCATAAACATAGCACATTCATAAACTTAACGTTGGGGTAAATGTCTTATTATGCCCCCGCCACCGAATGGTGAGGGGGGCATATAGTGTTACCGGTGTCCGTACGTACGTCCCGAAACCTTAACGCTCGGGTAAATGGCTTATAATAAAATATGCCTCGTTTTCTTTGGCTGCCAGCGGGGGCATTCGTGTGCCGACAGGCCACATTTCTAGTAACATCTGTTTCCTTTCATGGAACGCCTTGATATTTCATACATGCATTCATCTGATGATACTCTATCGTGCTATAGCAAATTCATACATGAAATATGAAGGCATTCCCTGTAAACAAAGAGAAGTCACACAACATTTACCCCAACGTTAAGTTTATGAACATGCTAAGTTTGTGACCTTGACCTTGGGGTAAGGGTTGGGTGGTGGGTTGTGGATTTCCTACAGCATGATAGAGGGTCAGCAGATGAATGCATGTATGAAATATGAAGGCATTCCCTGTAAATAAACAGAAGTTACACAACATTTACCCCAACGTTAAGTTAATGAAATGAACATGCTAAGTTTGTGACCTTGACCTTGGGGTAAGGGTTGGGTGGTGGGTCATGGATTTGCTACAGCATGCTACAGGGTCATCTGAGGAATGCATGTATGAAATAACAAGGTGTTCCATGAAAGGAAACAGAACTTATAAGACATTTACCCAACGTTAAGTTTATGAATGCCAAGTTTGTGACCTTGACCTTGGGGTAAGGGTTGGGTGGTGGGTCATGGATTTGCTACAGCATGCTAGAGGGTCATATGAGGAATGCATGTATGAAATAACAAGGTGTTCCATGAAAGGAAACAGAAGTTATAAGACATTTACCCAACGTTAAGTTTATGAATGCCAAGTTTGTGACCTTGACCTTGGGGTAAGGGTTGGGTGGTGGGTCATGGATTTGCTACAGCATGATAGAGGGGTCATCTGATGAATGCATGTATGAAATAACACGGTGTTCCAAGACAGGAAACAGAAGACATTTACCCAACGTTAAGTTTGTGAACCCTAACCCTTCTGGTGCTAGCTAGCTTTTCTTATATGACTGAAATACTTAAAAAGCTAAAAAGCTCTTAAATATAACACAAAATCAATTTTATTTTTTATAAACAATTTTCGGTCTGGTAAATTTTAATTTTAAGTTTACCAGACCGAATGTCCTGTAACAATTTGGCAGTTTCGCGGAGACTGCAGGGCCAGAAAATAGCACTGGTCCGAGGTCCTGGACCTGCAAATTTTAAAGTCGGACCTTTGTATTTTACAAGCAACAAGTCAGCCGGACCTGTGATAAAGTTGAAATTGCTATCATCATTCAGTGGCGATGCTAAATCCATTCTGATTATCGTCTTATAAGATAATTTATGGTGACTCATTCGAGTATTTACACATGTTGTGACGAGTAATTGCCCATAAAACAGACACATATTTCTACCGTTTTTCTAGCGATTATCCTCTCGGACCTTCCAAAAAATTCCTTGGACCTTTTACTTTTTTCCTTGTTAGGTCCCGGACCTACTGGTAAAAGCTGCTATTTTCAGGCCCTGGACTGGTCTCATATATTCAATGTGTGTGTCCGACACATGGCTCGAGTCATTCAGCAGGTTAAGCAAGGTCATACTCGTAGTTAAGCAAGTTCATACTCGTAGTTAAGCAAGGTCATACTCGTAGTTAAGCAAGTTCATACTCGTAGTTAAGCAAGGTCATACTCGTAGTTAAGCAAGTTCATACTCGTAGTTAAGCAAGTTCATACTCGTAGTTAAGCAAGTTCATACTCGTAGTTAAGCAAGGTCATACTCGTAGTTAAGCAAGTTCATACTCGTAGTTAAGCAAGTTCATACTCGTAGTTCATCGATTAACAGGGGTGGGAACAGTTGCACATGACAAATCCTGGAAATGGCTAAAAAAACATATGATTGCACCCACAAATGTGTAAAACTCTGCTTTCCATGTTCAAACATTAGTATTTTTCTGTAATTATCACGAACCTCAAATCCTGATTCCGACCCTTGGATTAATTTATTTGGTCAGTTGACAATACCAAATTGGATGGTAGTGAAACGTGCATCAACGATGTATTAGCAGCCAAGCCAATTAGTGAAGATGTGACAAATAACCGTTGAAATTTAATCATTGAATTCACAAAATAGGGACATTATCACTCATTTTGCTAAGTTCTGTTTGGCCTGATTGCCGAAACGGCTTGTTGACGGAACAATTTTTATTCCTGATGTTAGAGATTCAATGCTGTAACCATCAGACAACCTCTGTATCATGGCTTTCTATGATACTACTGTGGTGAAAGATGCTACTTGTGACATACTAGGTGTGCCTACGAAGGCAGAATATATCAGTGATTCTATATTTTATGTACATCTGGTGTCTCGGTGTAATTTATTGACAAATCACAAAATTACGTATAATACCAATCCATTAAGAAAACAGTATTTACAATTCTTGTTATGTGTGTTTAGTCATTATTTTCTGTTGTTGGCATCCGTGTGGTGCACCAAATGGGCATGTCCCGGTCATCAATCAGCACAGTTTACAAGCCCGTAATTCTCAAATCTTGTCCATTTGTACTTAACTATACATTGCATCTGAATTAAAATAGTTTAACATTTACATTAAACTTATTCTGCAATAAATTTGCCTTTTGTTGTCAAAAATACTGACGTTAATGTATCTGTCCCGAGAAATTGAATCATTACCGTTACGCCGAACAAAAAAATGTAAAATCAGAGTAACCTCCCTTTCCTACTCTCAGTTATTAATGCAATGAACACTGTTTATGGGCGCGCGATTTATAAATAAACACGGTGGTAACACAACTTAAGTCATTGCCGAGAACGAGGCTGGTCTGTATTCGGAATTTTAAGGTTACACATTACATGCATCATTACCGTTCGGGGTTTATACACGTCCATATGTATGAAGGTTGTCTGAAACCAAAATGGGTGGATAGACACACTTACAACGTTGTATTTGCATATTTTACCTTCATGATGCGTTGTATATAGAGGGGTGAAAAATGGGAGTTTTTAAAGAAAAATCATTACCGTTACGGTCATTTCCGTTACAAAATTGTGTAACGGTAATGACGATCATATAACGGCAATGATAAATTACCATACTAACCTGTCAGTTCATGCGTCAATTAGATATAAACCATGTCCCATCAGTTGTCGGTCAGTAATGGCACATTTATTCAGACCTACAACCTTTATATATCCGGATTTAATTAGTAAAAGCTCTGGAACAACAAAAAACAGACACAGCTTCGAGGAGTGTCGGTTTCTATTGGCAATCACATTAAAAGTAAACATTAACTTGAAGCTATATTGTACAGCATATGCAAAGTATAAATATGTTTGTTATATATGCTGTATTAGTATTTTAAATAAATGGAAAGTCATTACCGTTACGTTTTGTCATTACCGTTACATAAATCATTTCCGTTAGGCCCATATATTTGGCTTTTTTTTTTTTGTAGCTTTATAACGATGTTTGGTACATGTGGTAAAACACGGCATTCTGTTACATGCCAAGCTATTTTGTTTTTATTAACTTTACTGATTCATATTAAATACATGTTGTTGGGTTACCATAAATGAGAAATTCCACAACTTGCTACTAAATTGCTCTGTTTCAAGCTAATACAATTAGCTTACCATATTCTTGACACTTTTCTTAATAGATGCCCCTTCAGTTTTATGTGTTATGCGGTTGAAAAGAAAAAAATGTAAATGTAAAGCTATATTTACGTCATGTAAATGTACGTAACGGAAATGACATTTCCGAGACCCCTGGTCCCCTGAAGTGGAAATAAAATATATACTAGAAATGTGGCCTATCGGCACACGAATGCTCCCGCTGGCAGCCAAAGAAAACAAGGCATATTTGATCATAAGCCATTTACCCGAGCGTTAAGGTTTTAAACGCACCTTGACCCTGGGCTTAGTGGGGGCGGGACGAATGTGGATTTGTCACAGGGCGGTAGAGGACCATTGTAGCAATGCGTGTGTGAAATGTGAAGCAGATCCGAGCAAGGAAACACAAATTATAAGCCATTTAACTGAATGTTAAGGTTTCAAACGCACCAAGTCTGTGACCTTGACCCTGTGCTTAGCGGGGGCAGGACGAATGTGGATTTGTCACAGGGCGGTTGAGGAGCATTGGAGCAATGCGTGTGTGAAAGTTAGTGTAGGATTGAGAAACGCGCACGTAGATCTGTCCCAAAGTGGCAAGTAAACAATTAAAATGGAAAAGGTGAAGGTCAAAGGTGAAGGTCGAAGTAATGGGTGGTGGAGTGTGTAAGGCATGTTCATATGTATCACGTGTATAAATATTGACATAATATAATATGTGAAGCCATGTAGAAGTTACTAAAGAATATGGTAATATCGGGACGTACGGACGGACGTACGTCAGTAACACTATATGCCCCCGTACCTTTCGGTGGCGGGGGCATAAAAATGATGAGAACAATTGGCTATACTATTATAAATGTAACACCTGGACTGCCATCTAATGGAATAAACACAGTTTAATGAATTATTGGTTCTACCTCGAAACTAGAAAAACGGCACCAAGATGTACATAAAATATAGAATCACTGATATATACACGAACAAGATACCAGTACCGTAACCAGGATGAGGGAGACGAGGCAGTCGGCTCGTTTGTCATTTTCCATTTTTTTTATGCTAAGAATAAGTTTAATTTAAACAAATCCCTGGGGTCGTGGCAGGAAGAATGCTCCCCGACCGCCATATCGGGACTTGGTTTGCCTCGTTTGGTACCGGATACAGACACTTTTGGTCCTCTAGAAATGCATAGGTTCCTATATTAATGGAAATCTGTGATACATAATTTTGTCCGAATTTAGGAATTCCACGAGCATTGGTTACTGCTGGCTAGTTTATGCGGTTTTACACAATCGCTCAGATGCCACGTTCAGTAACAGCATACTACAATTATGAAATAATTTCTAGACTATCCGTTGGAGTAAATAAAACGTGACGAAACCTAGAAACTGGCGGTCGGATTCCTTTGGAACTTCGTCAGCCGAATTAACTTTTCTCCTGTCCGCCATTTTCGTGGTAACAAAATGCTCAACGTTCATTGGTCATTAGCTTGATGGAATACAACACTGCCTACTCGCTTTCTTGTGACTATACATTGATCGTTGTGAGTTGCAGCCGCTGACATTTCGACTCCATAGTTCGCATAAACTGGGAAAGTATTGTTTCGACACACTCTGGTTGACGTGTAGTCTACATCGACAAAATGCATAAACAAGTAGGAATATTACTATCTATTCATGATTAGCGTGGATAGAGAGGCATGCTGGTCAATGCGGCAATTACATTTTTTTCGCTGGCATGGACGATTTGCATGGCCAGTGTAGACACTGATCAATTTGCAAGTTATTCACATTTATATTTATATGGGGCTTATGTGCTTTGCAACCAGTGTAGATCCAGATTAGACTGTACATCCGCGCAGTCTGATCATGGTCTACATGAAGGAATGTAGGAATATTACTATATATTCATGATTAGCGTAGATATAGAGGCATGCTGGTCAATGCGGCGATTACATTTTTTTTCGCTGACATGGACGCTGTGGCCAGTGTAGAGCCAGATTAGCCTGCCGTGATTAGCATGGTCTACACCGTTCGCATGCCGTTCAATGAAACACCCGCCATACTTAAAGCAAGCAACATATAACATTAATAGGAGACATGAGTATTTGATCAGGATCTACACTGGACACAGCTATCATCAGCCCCATGTATCCAGTCACAGCCACATACCACACAGTCATTAGTGGATACGAGATTGACGCATATGTACTGGGTATAACATTATGCATGCTTGCTCTTACTCTGTTCAATAAAAAGAGGTAGTGTGGCACTTTTCATGTACCAAATACAAATATGTAAACGTAAATGCTTGATTTGAGGATCAAAATTGACCCTCGGGCATTGAATACCCGACAACCAAGCCACTATATGGCACACCTGGGTAAATCCAGCTGGTAGACCGGGGCATATTCCTCAACATCCAGTAGAGCGAACCCGGCCGCCGGAGTGGGCGTGGCTTGCGGATGTTCTTACATCTAAGTCACAGTTCCATTCTACACCCAAATACATACAAGACCAGCTGGCCATTCGGTACAATTAATGTCTGTTTGTAGCGATATCACATACAGAAATTATGTTAATATTAATTAATATCACTATCGGGAATTGCAGTCAAACAAGCAATGACATTTGCGGCATGTAACGCTCCAAATATGCCTGCATCCTCTCGAATAGCCTGGTAAGGATATATTTTGCTTACACATTGCATTGCGGGTATTTCACCGATTGAATGTTGAAAAATCCGATCCTGATCCGATGAGTACCTTGATCTCTGTCTCATCTTGTTGAAACGGCACCCATTTCTCGAATCACACTGTCATGTTGAACATTCTGTAATAACCATGCAGGAACAGTTTAAATATATGAATAGTCACTGTGGTGACGCAGCATTTATCTGGTTTGTGCACACACACCCCCCCCCCCCCCCGCCCACTTCCAAACCAGTTCACCCCGTCATCCTTATTGCATCAACATTTTCACGTGATACTGATTTCGAGCAAATACAACATCTTTTGTTTATGACTTTGATAGGTACTAATTTCGACGACGTCATTTACCTAAAACTGGATTTGTTGTTTTCGAAATATCGTACAATGTAGTAATACGAAGGTAATACCGGAGCCATGTCCACATACAACATTCTGAATATGTCAGTACTCAGTCCCAATACCAAGAACCAGGTAATCAGATTGCTCGATGCTGTGCCCAACATCTGACAATTAAATTGTTTATTTAGTTAATTAGTTTAATTAGTACTAGTTTAGACAACGTGCTAAAGAAGAACGGCCCGGGTGCTATGGCATTACTGTCTATAACAGTCTATTACACTCTCCGCGAAACTGCCAACATTTTACAGGACATTCGGTCTGGTAAACTTGAAACTTTTTACCTGAGCGGACAAAAATTTACCCGACCGAAAAAAAATTATAACAAATAAAATTATTTTGTGTGATATTTAAGAGCTTTTTAAGTATATCGGTCATATAAGTAAAGCTAGCTAGCACCAGAAGCGCATACCAAAAGGAAGGTGATTCCCATTGAAGGTTAGAATAACTTTTTTTTAATAGTCGGACATGCGGTTCGGCGACTTCAGGTTTACCGTCGGACCGGCGGCAATTTTAACGGACATGTCCGACGAACCGACAAATTTCGCGGAGACTGCTATTATAAATAAACAGTGGTAGGTCGCTGTGGAAGCAACTGTCAGGTTCAGTCCGAATGTGATAAGCGTTAGAGACGACACGAACCGAACAACACCGCAGTGCTGTGACCTAGCATGCGTTACAGGGCAATGGTTGTACTATCAACAGCTGTCCCGTTTGTAAAATAGTTCCCACGAGTGGAACGAGGGCTGGTCAAACATTTATCGATTTCAGTTGCGAAGCTATTTCCAATAAGGACAGACATTGGGTAAGAGGAATGGGTGCGTACGATATTGATCAAACATGACAAGCGATGCCCAGTGTGAGTATACGTGGTAGAATCATAATCAGCATGGTACCATAATGTACACTACAGTTTATATAATTATAGATTATATACTTTAGCAGTCAACATAAAATATAGAGACAGGCGGCAAAAACTCCTGTAAGTAGAGACGGGAATTGGTAAATAGCATTACAAACCTGACCTCGAAGAAATATGGTTTACCGCATTTGCGGCCAGTGTAGCTCATGATACTATTATATTCTTTGTTAGAAGACATAGCACTTGTGCGGATGCGCAGACTGGTCTTGGTCTATACTGGTTTCAATGACCACCGATCAATTCTTCAGTCACAGCCACAATTATATTATTTACCATGGGATAATTCACGCGTAGCTGTGTGTCAAAAGTGTATCATTATAAATTACCACTTCAAAGATAGTAAGTTCTATAAGTTTTCCAACAACCCTTCTTTATGTAGTTAATAGTAATACATTCATGAGATAATGTGTCTATTTATTTGATAATTATTCGCCACTTCTTGTTTTGAATATACTGATTTCCAGCGAAAACATATCAGTAAATACGGATACAAATTAATATAAAGTTCGCTTTGCTCATGATTTTTTACTTTAATTTTAAATGTAAAGAATGTCATATACGGCAACTTGTCCTATCAATGTACCCATATGTGGCTACAACTGGAGAAATCTGGCTTATTTGTTACCAGTGTAGTCCTAAGCAAGCCTGCATCTGGTCAGGGTATCCACTATACAGCCAGGTATTCAGTGTCATATTTCATCATTGTTCTAACAAACAATGTACCTGTATATCAGTCTCCTTGCATTTAACAGAGGACATGCAGTTGAACGGGCCGGCATGTCATGAATGCCATATTTCTTATCAGACCCCAAGCATATACGATCTCCGACTGACACGAAGATGCGTGCAATATGAAGTTTAAAAACAGCACTTAAATATTCGGGGGGACTTAACTGATTAATTGTGATGTAAAGATGACATTGTTCCGTGAGTATCAATACAACATACCGCTGTAAACAGTCAGCCGTAAAGTCACGTCGCTAGTCACAGTTTATACATGTATACCTTATATGATACTTAGGTCAGCGTCGATTATTCTGAATATACTCTTATTTGCTGTTCTAGATTAGTTTTTGTTTAATCTGACTTTCCATCTCATCCAAACACTCACCACCCCCATAATACCCATATGCTGTAGGTTCATTATTTTGTCAGGCATGTAAATAACATGTTAGCAACAATATAAACTTGAAAATGATGTTTTATTTTCAGATGCAGCTAGTTGTATTTGGATTTATGTTGTATTCGCCTTGTTACTCCGGTACTGTGGTAAGTAAATCTGTTGATGTATAACGGTATGACATAGTCTCTTAATAATAATGTATATACCATTTTTTAATAAGAATTACAGCATTTCACTTCGCTGAATTGTAATCAGCATAATATGTTATCTAAAAGCTACATGCACCATGCCTGCCATATTACCGTGACAACTGAGTAGTAATATGTTATCTAAAAGCTACATGCACCATGCCTGCCATATTACCGTGACAACTGAGTAGTAATATGTTATCTAAAAGCTACATGCACCATGCCTGCCATATTACCGTGACAACTGAGTAGTAATGGTACAGCTATGGAGTCAAATAAAATGGCAGCCCATGGCGTCATGTATTTGCATTTCGGACGAACAAGCTTTAGGTAGCTATATATAGATCAACAAACAATTTAACAGATGAATGAATAGATCTAATAATATACTAATATTTCCTCATATACTCTGAACCGATTACTAAACATAGTTGTCATTTATGGTAAATATGATCGTTTTGTAAAAAATAAAGTTTTGCAAGGAAGATAATTCTGGAGACATACTTGCACTTAGAACATTACTTGTTCATAACATTAGAATGGGGCCCTGCTGATAGAAGCGATCTTACAACTTGCGCGTTCATCTTGTTCTATGAAATCCGCATGTAGTCGTTGTTTTTGTAGCAAGACATACGGACTTATTTACCTGGCGTTAAACGTCAGCGAAAGTAATGCATCCTTTGTGGCGTTGGTATATGTATATCTAGTCAATGAAGATACGACCATTTGTTATCAGTCAGTACGTATTCGGCCAATGCAATTTTCGCTACCTGACATTTATTGTTTCAGACGGACTGGACTGTTTCAGCTGTGTTAACGTCTCCAGTACGGATGCTTGCCATGTATCAAAGCAGTGTCTACCTCAACAGGTATGGTGAGGTGCCGTGTTGGACTTTAATACTGTTTTGTGATATCACCTATTCGAATCTGAAACGATGATATTACTTATTCGAATGCGTCATATCGCCGATTCGAATAGGTGACACAACCATTTTGTGTTGAATCAATGATAATACCCATTCAAATTAATGATATCATCTATTCCAAATTATGATATCACAATTTCGATTGGATGATATCACTTATTAAACATGAAAGGGTGCTATCACTCCTTTGTCAAGTTGAAAGTAGTGCGGTTTTATTGCACCTGTCCATTTGTGTATTTGACTGTACCAGTGATACAAACACCTTCTAGAACAGGCGAAATTCATTATAAATGGGTACTCAATTAATTCCAACAAACAACATTAGTGTGCACTACCGTCTTGAAAGCAGTCGTGCTCAACGACCACTAATGATCTGAACAATAATAACATCACTGGAAGAACGACCGAACGCTCGGAGAGACTTTCAACAAATATCACACTGCATTGTAAATTGTGTATGAATAAAAGAGAAAAGTATGCTTTATTTTCGTTTTCAGTTCTGTTACACAGAGAGCCATATATCGAGCTCAGGCCAAGAATTGTTCACCATGGGCTGTCGGACCGACCAGGTTGGCATACATGTTGCACCATTTCATCCATACATTTAGTTAACTATTTTGTATGTAAGGGTGTGACTTGGCTCAATCGGCTTTCATACACAGAGATATAAGTCCAAACTCATAAATAGTTATGTGCTATTGTGATTTGTGACGGTGCAAAGGAGACAAATGTTTATAATAGTTGTGCACCGTATATATCCAATACGGACATATAATTACGGGAGGCAGGAAGAAGAGCGGGAATAACGTGTAGAACCAAATATATTATAAATGGTCGTATGATCTTGTTATTTTGTCGAAGAATCAAGTACAGTGGAAGATCGATCTCTCGAACAGGTCTCTGTCGAACACTCCGGAAAACTCGAACTCGTCCTGTGGTCCCGACAAATTTCTCTATATAAATCATATATTTTTCTACCTAAAACTCGAACTACGACAAAGTCGAACTCTCGAACAGAAGTCACGGTGCCTTGGTCAGTCAATCAACGTAAAGTGCTATTGATAGCGAGAGATCGATCTTCCACTGTACAACCCAAAACAGTCAGCTTCTAGAGCACATGACTCGTATACCAATACGATTAGCCGTGACAATAAAGTTTGAAATATACATTTAGTGTTAACACGTATCTATTACCGCATTTTCCTAGTGCGCAAATATCATTAAAATGCGCATGTTTGCTGAGGAGATATTGATTTAAAAGCCACGCTACACTAATATGACATCACGCATCACGTATCATATTTAACAAACCTGATTTCTATATGTTTACAATTTGATTTACTCATCATAATGGTATAATGTTATCATGTAAAATGATTTTTACATACTCGGGCATTTGATAGAGGCGTTTTATTTACAGAGCCATCGTATAATTTACACGTGTCTTTATTTTTCTGGAGTTTTAGGCCGGATGTACATGCGATTCTCAATGGCAGGAGGTAAGATGCGTTATTATGTTACTGCTGGGTACTACATGTATTTACATTTCAACTGCTTTACCGCCATAAGTATATAATTTACACGTTACACACGAATGCTCTCGAGCTCCCGTATGTTGTAAGGTTATGTCGTCATTTATGTCATTTGCTAACTTGTCAAATTGCAGCATTCGGACATATGCACATACGATGTCTCATACGTACACACCGCTATATGCTTTCACTAATGTATCATTTTCCCAACAAATCCAGCTTTTATCAGGGGACTCATCGGTGCAATCTGTAAAAAAAACGGAAAAAGATACAACTCTACAATTATGTTTAAGCTTAATTGATTCATCGATTCGTAAGCATACCAGATGCCCAGTTGATTTTCCAGTGATTTGCACTCGATGTAATCATGTCGTTTGATTTGCCGAGATGACAGCAGCATGAAAACAGAGTACATACAAGTTTATAATCAAGGAAGTGAACTATCTTAGTCGTTTTGTCATGTTTCTAAGCACGTGGTCAGCGTCAACCAATCAGACGTACAAGATTTAGATCATGATCAACGAGATTTACACTCCCGGAATATGTCTATGGTTGCAGTTTTGTAAGGTTCTGAGCAAGTACTCGAAATCAGGCTGTTGGATTGGCAAATAATGAACACACAGCTCAGTGTCGACCAATAAAACTTCCTGATTTCAAGCTAGTTGATGACATGTTACTCTTCAAATACATCAATATCGTCCGTAGCAGACACATGCTACAGGGGTATTTGTAGAGATACGTGTCCGCAACTATTTTCAAAGAAGAATATATGCCCAGAAAGTGCTATAATCCCGAAATATGGTTGCAGTTTTGTCGGGGTATATCCAGTATAGTGGGTCGTGACGTACGACTGACGTCATCCCCGGGCGCATGTCTTCAGTGCTGTTCGATGCACGGCTGTAACAAATACCTGTGTCCGATACGCTTCATTACTCGGCCAACTATTGGTAAGGACCGACAGTTCCACTGGAACGTCGAACCTACATATTGGCATGATTTGGATATCATCTACAGTTACCTTGAAAGATGTATATATGTAATGTAACACTTATTCTGTAAATGTTATATACATGTACCAATACTTCGCATATCTCACCCACCGCCCAAGACACTTGTCTTTAGTATGTACTTTCTTCGATATCTGTATAGATACATGTATTTAGTAAGTTCGGGAATAAGTTACTTGCCTTGAATGAAAGGTGACTGAAGAAGATATGTTTGTTATACCATTTTTCCTTCGCAACTTCCAATAGTAGCGTCATATGTTCACCTACCGAAATAACTATGTGTAATGGTATATAAATTATTTCCAGAAACAAAATATTGCTTAGTTTTGAGCATATTGAACGAGTTTAATACGAAACAATACAGTAACCTTTTCAGCACGGCTACTACTGTAATGCGCTTATTAATACTTGCACCATCCCGGGACAGCGACAGGCAAGCGTTAGGAAATTAGCAACCTTCCAAAAAAACATTCCCGCCTTTCGGAAGTGAATCTACATGAATGGCATGTTAAATTACATAGAGAGGGAATATTTTTTTTCTTTCTGTAGAGACGATACTGTCAGACTTGTGTACATATAAAGTCATCAACTTCGGATTTACATTGACGGTCTAATTGTCACCACTATGACATTATAAGCCGCCGATTTCCCCAGTATACCATGCGTATTGATCAAATGATTTGGCGAAGTTTTGTGTCATATCTCACAAAATCTCGTTAATGACGCAAATCTCTTTCAATTGTCATGAAACAAAGTTGTGTCCCAACTTTATAACGTTAATATTGTATAATGTGGCTGTGACTAAAGAAATCCGACTTCTGACCTTCACTTATCAGGTTAGAAGATCAGAATATAGAATCGCCATCAGTCCCGTAATCCCAGTTTCTCCCAGCACAGCCACAGGTGACAGGGTGGTTCTATATTTCACCAGTAAACGGGGCGTGGTCCTACTGGGGCCCGTGGGGAGCCTGCTCTCATTGTGACATTGGACTACAGTCACGTTACCGGAATTGTGACAACCCTACGCCATCTTCAGCCGGACGTGATTGTACGGGCGATGCTAAGGACGTACAGCTATGTAGAGAGACGTGCACAGGTTAGTTTCATAATATCGATAGCGCGGTACGGTTCGTCCACCTGTACGATGAGATAATCCGTGAGCTTTAGCGAGCGGATTATCGACCGTACAGGCGGACAACCATGTTCTAAATTATTTATTTCACCCCGTTATATACGATGTCAATTTATCCTCATAACACGGATTCGGCAGAATGTATGACAATATAATATAATGATATGTGTATATTATAATATAATATGGGCAGAAGTTTAAGTAGGATATTGTCTGTGACGGAGTCAGTGCACTTCGTGCTGATCGAAGTCACGAAATCACAAAGTGGCGAAAAAGTGAAAAGTACAGAGTATCTTGGAACTACATATACGTTAATTGACGTGTCGAATATGCAAAATAACAACAACATCCACCGTAATCATCATCACTATCTTCGTCGACATATCATTATCAACAAGTAGTGACCACAACAGTAATCATCATCATCATCATCATCATCATCATCATCATCATCATCATCGCCGCAACTACCGCAAACTATAATTTATTTCTAAATTCGAATTCCCCTATAATAGTGATTTTAAAGCGATCATTTCCCTATATATTGTAATAACAAACCGTAATTTAAAGTAAAAATACACACCTGGCGAAAGTTTAGGGGGGTGCGTTCGTATCCTTTGGACCGCCCCCCCCCCCGGCTACGCCACTGTAAACGAAAGTTCATGCGAGACGAATCATTGTCATTTGTTCCACAGCTGAGCCAATAACTATCGACTTAGATCCGCAGACGACACCAACAGTAACAACAGTGACAACAACCGCAACAACAACAACCGCAAAAACCGCAACAACAACAACAGCAACAACATCAACAACAGCAACAACAACAACAGCAACAACACCGACCGTGACGACGGTGACGACGAGACACTATGTAACCGCCGACCTGACACAGGCGCGTGCGTATCAGGGCGAGTAATCCTTGATTAAATGCTGCAATCAACGCTTGTCATCTGCTGCATGAGAATCGTTTTTAATGGAAGTTATTACCTATAAGTTTGACATATTTTAAACACGTAAGCAGTTATTATGTTGAGTGTTACCATAGAGATAAGTAAACTACGACTGATATATACTTATCTAATGACTCATGTATGCGTGTCAAATGTGGCGGCCATTTTGAATTATAGGTATATGTTTTGTATGTCCAATTGCCCAATGCAATTGTATACCTTTAATTTTACACACTACGTCAACATGTGCTGATTTATGTATTTGGCTGTTATCTCGATTTGTTTTGTGAATGGACACAGGACATACTTTATTAGTTTGGTTTCAGCCGGGCAGTGCGCGGACCTTATCGATTGTTCCGGGTACTACCCGCCCGAGGCGTGCCACGGCATATATCAGGCCTGGGCCCAGAGGTACTGCCCCGTCCACTGTGGCTTCTGTCCCAGTGAGTATTCCAGTGGAGCCCCGTCGCATCCGGGGTATTGTATGTTCGTGGTCGCAAAATTCACCGCAAATGTCGACTTGCTTCGTTTTACCTGTGATATACCTTTGATGATCAGGTCGTTATAAGTTTATAACTTCTGAGACCCCTCGTATGTGTACTTATTAATAACATTTATAGGATGATATGCGCATGCTATCTCAATATGTTGATACAAACGTGTGACGTTTCCAGATCGTTTTTCCTCTTTGTTATAACAGAATAATATTCTCATATAACAGGAAGTAAAACAAATATTCATTAACTTATTTTTGTTTAAATAGTTATACCTTTAAGAATATATAACGCAATTATAAACCTTCGTCCGTTACTTCAACCTATGCGTGTCTGCCGTGTCGTTTCAGCGCCGTCGCCTCGCCCGTGTGTCGACACGATCGCCAACTGTCACGAGTTCCAGACGGACATGTGTGGCAGTGTCGTCTACTGGCAATGGCGGGAAACCCACTGCCGGAAGTTCTGTAAACTATGCTGATTGGTCCATCAACTCTCGTCTCGCGATATGCTTGAATATTCTCGGATTAATTGTTGTTATGATGTTTTGAACTTTGATGCTGAAATACATTGTACCGTAATAACGATATTACGCTAGTCGTTGTTGTTGCAACCGCCGATTTAATATAAAAATGTGGACCTAGATTGTGTCTCTTGTTTTTATCATAGGCATTTACAACCTAATGCTTTTTTAGAATATGTAAACAAAAGGGAGTGCACAGTGGAACATATCTTCGGAATGTGTCTGTGTACGTACATCATGATGAAGCTAATATTGCAGAAGTGCTGATAAATATATGTTATTGAACGTGACATGAAAATGACAGAATCCACCAATTCTAACGCCAATGATCCCTGGAAGTAGTTCTAAGGAAAGTTGTTATTCGTGATGTTCAAAGTTCGGTAACCTACATGTATTTGTAAGATTGGCATACACACCGACCTTTTCAAATCTTATAAATTACTGGAGAAATATGGCGTATGATTTTCCTGATCTAGAAACAATGTATACGGCTGTGACTAGATAAATATAGTGTATGGCCGTTTGTGACCCGTCTAGCTCCTGATCTGTATATATGGCTTGGAACACATACATTTGGTTTATGATTCTGATCTGAATATGAGGTTGAGAAATGTGGATAATGGAAATTGTGACCAGTTAATGCTATGGTTTCTATATCTGGCTGTAAGTGGAGGAATTGGGTTTACGGCTTTTCTGATCGGTCTATCCCCCTATATATATATATATAATGTAGCTAGCTGTGACTGGAGAAATGGCATTCATATGCATGGCCTTTGTGATCGGGGTTCATGGCTCCAATGTTTGGTATATATGATAAAGGATGGAGAATACCGTAATCTTAGGACCAATGGGCAAAATGAGAAGACCATTTAGTTTCGTAATAATCATACGCTGACATAGCGCGTTATAGGCAGTGCCTATTTCGTAGTATTACTTATCAGAACACACAGGGCGTGATTTGCTGTTATTGACATGTTGTATCACTGATCATCATTTACTTCAAACATAGTTTCACATAGTAAATGTGATGTGATATATGTATAACATATATGTGAACTTGTTATGCATACGACACGGCGCATGGATCGAGTTGCCATCCCGGCCACCTTTGCATGTACAATCCATCGATCAGTTTCACGTCGTAGCGGCAAACAATATAACAGATGAATTCATCCAATTCAGTATAACATGTTACGGAGATAAATATTTACAAATAGCTCATGCCAAAGCGTACATCATTTTTGATACATTGGTTATTTTTTTGTCATTCCCAAGATATACAATGGTCATGTTGCACTGTGTATATAATTAGGTTTCTCCACTCATCAAATTTTAGAACTGCCTGTATGATAGGTGTACCACATATATTCTGCTAGCAACACCTTTATGCTATCAGCACAAGTCCATAAAACATCAATCGACTCCATATTGCATTGAATACAGTATAACTGGTAAATAATCTGTGTGCAGGTAAGATAGCATATATAACTGTGCAGTTCAAGATAGTCATTGTCGATATGTATGTGTGTTTTAAAAATGTGCACATTTATCATCAGAAATCAGACTTGGTATTGCGTTGGGCTACATATAATATAACGGACAGGACAGTGTAATTAATTATTTATATAACCAGGGCCTATATTAGTTAATATTCTACACATATAGAACAATGTGTAATTCACCTGTCAAATGCTGAAGCTCTCTATGTCAAACGTTACAACGGGCCGGTAGCTTGTTCATGCTAAGATGGCTCAGATAGCAATTCATTGCACACTACAGTATAGTATGTATACACTAAAAAGAACTGGGTCAGATAAACGGTATAACCGTATACAAATATTCAATAACATTTACGAATATATTGTCTTTGAAACAAATGATGATGTTCTATGAAGTCAGTCCTTAATGCATGATTGGTATTCCAAGGGTTGATGGATATATCATGTAGATAGTGAACACGACTGACATTCCATGGAATAAATGCTAAGGAATGGGTTACGGGCCTTGGTGGCTTGTGCGACCTGGTCTTTTTGTATGGGTTAAAACTATATCTACCTATCGCCAAAACAACGTGCCTGGGATATGTGCTGGTCACCAGTATATAATATATCGTCCAGTATTAAATATCAAACGTCTTGTTGGAGCAGTATACGTACTGTAGCTTAATACCTCCTCCGGGTTTGTTGTTTCCATCGGTTGTTTTTGTCTCTGGATAACGGGTGTGTACACAGATGAAGATTGGACGAAATCTGTAATCGTAGTCAATTGTTAAATTGATGTTTAACTGTCACTATCTTTGACAGACGATAATTCGTCGGGTAAGTTTATCCGTGTGCTAATTTAGCATATCCTGATACGTGACTTCCGTTGAAGTTACGTGACTTCCGTTGAGACAACAACAACAACAACAATCTGGAAGAAAATATATTTTCTACCAATTTTCTCGGCAATTAACCATCTAAATGGTATTGTTATTCGCATTATTTGCAAATATGCACTATTTAGAATACTTTAAATACTACTGTATGATGCATTTTAGTTTTTTAGACAACAAATGTAAATCTATTTCTGTCATTAGTTTTCGCGGTTGTTTATAATTTGTTGAGAGATCATGTTGCTCATTAATTGCGGGAAATAACTCTACAAAAACTCCTGTAACTCTCTGGCATAGTTACGGTTCCATTGTCGTTAATATGAAATAGGTACTACCTATGACGGGCGACGTTAGTGTATGAAAGTAAATTTACCAATTTATAGCTTTACCATGATGTTGGTATGCTATAAACGGTACCGTAGTATATTGTAGTATTGCAGAGCTACTTCCCACAACTACCACGCTGTTACAGCTTCTCTATTATAATTAAATGGTGCCATTGGAATTTGAAGCAACGATACAATTTAGATATTTCCTTTTCATATATAGTACTGTGACAAAAATGCCGGTTTGTGCGAAACCGATACGGGACGACAACGCAGTGTCATCTGGCCGTAATTATCTCCCTTCCTGCAACAGTGAAAAACGTATGCCGGTGTCGCAGTATTGAGATTGTTGTAATATTTGCCAGAAACGGCAGAGTAAATCAATGTTTTCTATTTATTTAATTGGCTTTAGTATTGTAGAATGGAGTATCACTGTAAAACCGTGGATTCGATGGTATTATTGTTTAATACAAATAAACGTCTGGCTGCGGGTTAAGAAACCCCATTAGTTAAATATGTTTCTCGGCTTCTTTAGCTGAAATTTCGATCAGCGCTCGGTGGTCTGGTATTTTGTTGCATACGCGTCACTATGACAGAGACTGGGAACCTTTCTCAGAAATGGTCCCAGCTGTGGAAAGCGTCTCGCTGCCCAACTTGGGAGTGCTTTGCTTTGTGTTTCACACAGTCAACATAGCAGAGCACCTTCTGTTCACTTGGACGGAATCCATCGCCAGTAGTTCAGAACTTTGAGCATTGCGTTCACTGGGCAAAAGCTGCGGGTGGATTAGGACAGGGAACCGTTAGTTGCACGCTTAGCCCAGCAAGCTGGACGGTGCATCGACGAGCATAGCGTTTGTCGAGCCCTTACAGTGTTCAGACTGGGAGCTGTGCTCATCACTGTGTTGAAGCACTTCGCTGCGGTGTATGCCAAAATACGCCCGGCTATACAGCTGAACACTCCATTTGGGCTGAGCAAGTATTAAAATTTGACGCTCAGCCCAGCTGCTGGTCAAAGGCATCTTGACGTTGTTTAGACGAGCATTGCGTTTGTCAAACCTCATTGAATGTGGAGACCAGGAGCTGAGCTGATCACTGTAGGAGACACAGGGGTCGAAATAGCCGCTAGCCCGTAGGCCCGAGGCCAGTGAAAACTCTCTCGGGCCTGTAACTCTTCCTTTCAGGTAGCCCGTCGGGCCAGTAGAAATTTGGTTCGGCAAATAACAAAATTACCGTGTGTACCCGGTGAAACCGTGCGAAAACGATATATTTTCAGTTACCGTTAACGTAGACTCGGCCAATTATTTTATCGATGTTATATGCAATCTCATTGGTCCGTTTCTAAACAGTAGGCTAATGAAAACCTCTATTACGAAACAGCGTCGGTTTCACTGTCAACATGGCGGACAGGCAAAGAACTCTCGGGGAGTTCTTTTCTTCGCGAGTTCCAATCGGCCCCAGCCCGGCCAAGACGCCTAAGTTAAGCGAAGAAGAAAAGCAGCGCAAGGCTCGCGAATATGAAAAGTCGCGCAATCGCCCGTTTCAGCCGGGATGGATGACCGAATTTAAATGGCTTCAAAGCAATTGTATGATTGATATTGACGGTGATATTTAGTTGACTTTGTTTCGGGCCTGTGAATTTGGCTTCGGGCCTGTAACATTTCAACCTGACTGGCCCGGTGGGCTTGTAGATTTTTAAGTCTTAAGTCGACCCCTGAGACATATTCCCAGACCAATGGAACAAGCCCCATGCTTGGCTATTGCTCGAGGATAGCCCAGCTACAGCCTGAGATGTCTGCATATGAGCTGTCTAAATGAAGGCTATTCCCAGCTCACAGCCTGGCATATATGCCAGGCTGTGAGCTGGGAATAGCGTTCATTTAGACAGCTCAGAAAATCGATGAGCTGAGGACATAGCTCAAATAGGAAAGTCGCTCAGCTAAGCAGTTCATGACATTGCTGAGCTAGTAGCTCGGCTTGTTGCTGAGTAATATATCCCGGACGTATATCCCAGCAATCATATAATAGGTTCAGCTTCAATTAGGATATAGTATATACTATGCTGATCGACAGGACTGTCATCAGATAGTTAGTCCAGAGTATGGTACGGGCATGTTAGCTCAAATTGGAGACGAGCTACACTCCCGGCAACACAGATAGGTTCATGATAGGACGCTCAGCTAGTGGTATCGCTCATACCACGAGATTAACACTTTATGGAATTATTACACAGCTACAGTGGCATAGCCCATGCCAGAGATGGGAATCACATTAGTAGTGTTTCACCACTGTAGCCGAGACACTCCGCCCATAATATTGCTTGTAGTTGATTATTGTTAAATTCAATGTCTTGATTATTTGTGCTGATCCAATCATTGTAACGATCAGCGTCCATAATCATTGGCGAGGTACGCCCGAGGAAAATCTATATCTGTATATATTTTGTAAATAGTTCCCAGATATGTAGTCTCAGCATCGTCGCATGAGACGGGCTGAGAAACCAGTTATACCGGCCCAGCTTGATACCAGGAATGGTAGAATTCTACTATTCGGTTGTCAGGCTGGACCCGACTTATGAGAATAGTAGTTCGGCTGCTGAGTGCCAGAACTTCATATAACTTGGTGCTCAGAACATTGATAAGTTGATAGTACGGCTGATCAGACTGGTGACAGCTGATGCCAGCCATTGAACGCTTGTCTCGTGCTTGAGCTAGCCGGACAAGCTGAGAAAGGCAAAATACGTTACATAAATAGAATATACCCTTGTGCTCAGCATTCTTGTAATAAGGTAGATTAAACTGGTCTCGTGCTTGAGCTAGCTTACAGTACATTAATAGCCTAGGCATTATAGAAACTGTATTAGTACAAGGCTAAGCATCTTCAGTGATATTATTCCCAATTTTCGTCATTGAGCACGACTGTCACTTCGAGAGTTATACACATTTTGCCCATTGTATCAATTGTGTTTACATTTACTTTTGATTAACCCAGTGCTGTGTCAGATGTGTTTGTATCCTGGACTACAGCAACAGGTGCACTAGACGCACACTTGCAATGTATACTTTGTTCTGGTAGTCGTGTTCCCCAATTATCCCGGATCGCTTGATTATGTCTTGTATTTTTAAACTCACATCAGCGAAGTTAAGTGCAGCGTGGCAGCTATAGAAATTCCCCAGGTGCGTTCTTCCAGTGAAGCTATTATTTTCTCGATCCCTAGTGGTCTTTGAGCACATTTTGACTATTTGTTGTATTAGTGTTGTCCTTTTTACATACAGTTTCACTTCAGCTGTTGGTAAGAGGTACTTGTGTCATGGAATGTGAATACAGCACAGGCCGTGGCACAATAAAACGGCAGTTGCAATGTATACTTGTTTCTGTTAGTCATGTCCACAGAGTATCACAAATTGCTTGACTATGTAGTAAACAAAATCACAACAGGTGCGGTCCTTCTATCTAATGATGTTGAAAGATAGAGAGAGAAATATTATGGTTTATATCTAATGATGTTGAGAGAGGGGGGGGGGGAGATATATTGTGGTTTCTAGGTAATGATATAGAAAGAGACAGACAGAGAGGAGAGACATAGAGAAACAAAGAGAGAGAGACAGAAAGATAGAGAATGAAAGAAAGAGAGACACAGTCTTGACAGGCAGACATAGAGAGAAAGAGAGACAGGCATACAGACAGACATAGAGAGACACAGAGAGACATGGGTGTGGGAGAGAGAAAGATGTGTTAAAATAAATACGGCATAATGAAACTCATTTTCTTTTTTTTTTCATAAAATATTCAATGCGCATTTAAGGCATTTGTACTCGTATCATTTGAAACGCATATTTTCAAGCGTCTCTCGAGTGTTGATAAGGACAACTACCCAAACTATTTTTCACTACCCAAACTATTTTTTAATTTAATCCTGTTAATAACTAGAATAGTTTGCCTGCTATATTCAGTATGTAGCATAAATCGGGCTAAAAACTAAAATAACCCAGATACAATGACTGTTTCTGCCTTCCGTTACTTTCGATGCATTCGACCCATTCGCACAGTTCCTCGGTTTGTCGGCTGTTGCATCAGAAAAATTAGACACAAATTTTACCGAACCATCTTCGGAAAATTGTTCGGTAAAATTTGTGTCTAATATTAAATAACCCACCCCAAAAAAAGATATTTATTTGAAAACCGATGTCGGCTAGTTAATATATACCGTTTATAAAAATAGAAACTTATTATTTATCTGTGTATGGAAGTACGGATAATTCCGAAGCTGTTCCCTTGGGGGACTTTTTTCAGCGTTGTGATAAAAGCAAATTTAGTCTTCTTAACGACAACACAATTATTTTGAAATGGAGTAACTTCGTAAGCTATATTCAGTATACTTTCCGATGTTATCTACATTTTGTTTTAGAAGCATTTGGCCCTTTGGGCCAAATTATTCGTCGCCCGTATTAGTAAAATACCTAGCTCCAGATTGGCTCCAAATTTTACACTTTCAATCATATGTTCAACCTAGTTTCACTGTATGGTAAGTTTCATATACGCGTAACATAAAGCGGGCTGCTTAGTCGCCCGTATTATTTATTAAAAAAGTTAGGACTTAATGGCCAAATGGATATAATGCTATATTGGAACTCGATACCAAAGTTCAATCTCCGACCTAGGCATATTTATACTTTCATATTTCCACTGGCCTTTTGGATTGAAGCCAACGCCCTATCTCTCTATGACCATAGCTGTTACTTGGATGTTAAACCCATTCACTTCCACGCTTTTTGTATATTGTTTATATATTGACTAGCCATTCTGTAAGTCGAACTTCGTCCATTTCACACACCTGCCGGTTATAATTATCTCCCCTGACGAAGAGCGCAGGGTGGATATCTGACCCGTTTTGCTATAATTTAATCATTTTTGAACGCTTCAAACAACTAAATTCCAATCGCTAAATCAAATTTAAGTGCAGGTTTATAATTTTAAATGGTCATTAAAAAATATTCTTATCACCATTTAGTATTTTCGTAGTATTTATTTTAGAGCAAAATGTACAGAGTAACCCCCAAACATATCACGTGACTAGTGATATGTCACTCCGACTTCCAGAATTACTGTTAACATTCTATACCCCAGTTCGGCTGGTGATCACCGTGAGAAGATGGAGGCCCCCACCCGAAGTCTCGGCGGCACCAAGATCATGGTGTTCCGGCCCACAATGGAAGAGTTCAAGGACTTCAACAAATACATTGAATATCTGGAGAGTCAGGGTGCACAGAAGGCTGGCATCTGCAAGGTAAAGACAGTTTAGTACAGTACTATCATTAATATCGATTCTCGGGTGTCTTACTTTAGTAACACCTTTTATCTTTCAATAACTCATGAACCGCCTCACCAATTTTTATAATATTTGGCCACAATGTGTGTCTAGGGATGGTGCTTTGTTTTGCATATGACCCACGTCCGACCGCCCAAGGTCAAGGTCACTGAGGACTTATGTTCACATTGTTCGTAAGACAAAAATGTTAAAAAAAATAATTATTGTATCCCCCGGACTCCGTCGGGGGATACTATGGATTTGACAGCGCGCCGCGTCCGCGTACGCGTCCGCCGCAGACACTTCTTGTCCGGAGCATAACTCGAACATCCTTTGGAATATTTTCATGAAACTTCACACATGCATAGACCACGACCCGAAGGTGTGTCGCGCACAAGAATGACAACTCTTGCATAGCTAATTTTTTAGTTATCTCCCTTTTTTGTTTCTCGCACTGATTTCGTGTCCGGAGCATAACTCCACCACCCTTTCGAATATTTTCATGAAACTTCACACATGCATAGACCACGACCCGAAGGTGTGTCGCGCACAAGAATGACAACTCTTGCATAGCTAATTTTTTAGTTATCTCCCTTTTTTGTTTCGCGCACTGATTGACCATAACTCGACCACCCTTTGGAATATTTTTATGAAACTTAACACATTCAATTAGACCACGAACCGAAGGTGTGTCGTGCACAAGAATGACAACTCTTGCATAGCTAATTTTTGAGTTATCTCCCTTTTTTGTTTTCGCTCACTGATTTCCTGTCCGGAGCATAACTCGACCACCCTTTGGAATATTTTCATGAAACTTCACACATGCATAGACCACGACCCGGAGGTGTGTCGCGCACAAGAATGACAACTCTTGCGTAGCTATTTTTTCAGTTATCTCCCTTTTTTGTTTTGCGCACTCTACAAACTGGACAATAATACATGAAGACCTGTTTTCTCGTCTGCTCTGTACACCTTTTCTCGTGTGCTCGGTACACCTTACCTGTAGAGAGAACAATAGAAACTAGGAGAACCATGTGCTAGCATGGGCTAGCATGTGCAGATGTCCAGTGCTTGACCACTGTTGACCAGGTAATTTATACAGGTAAATTACTACATTGGGTACTGTGTTGAAAATATTGTGGCATTATGTGGACCTGTGCAGATATATGTAGATAAATATAGGACTATTAAAAAAAATCTGGTCTCCAATAGCAAGCATTATTATTTTTATTTTTAAAACTTTTTTTTTTCATTTTTTTTTTTTTTTTTCATTATTTTTTTTCATTTTTTTTTTCAAATTATTTTTCAATTTGACTGGAAAAAAAATCTGGGCTCCAGTAGCAAGCATTATTATTTTTAAACTTTCTTTTTCCATTTTTTTTTTTTCTTTTTTTTTTTTTCATTTTTTTTTTTCAAATTATTTTTCAATTTTTGTCCAGTAGCATAAGGTCGTAAGTGCTATATACAGACTATTCACCTGTGCATGTGCTAGCATGTGCAACTGACCACTGACCACTTACAGGTAATTTATACAGGTAAATGATTATATTACATTTCCGTAAACTGTGTTGAAAATATTTTGGCATTATGTGGACCTGTGCAGATATATGTAGATAAATATAGGACTATTAAAAAAAATTCTGGGCTCCAGTAGCAAGCATTATTATTTTTAATTTTTAAACTTTTTTTCCATTTTTTTTTTTCATGTTTTTTTCAAATTCTTTTTCAATTTTTGTCTAGTAGCATAAGGTCGTAAGTGCTATATACAGACTATTATCATATAATAAAACAATTATTGACTAGTGAGCCATAGAATATAATCTGATATTCTATGGTTCACTAGTCAATAATTGTATAATATGTTCGGGCCAGTGAAAATTGCTTTCGGGCCCAGGCTCGAGGTCAAGGCGGGACAAGGCGAGGCATCTGATTCCGCGGAATTCTTGTTTACTTATCTCCCTTTGTTGTTTCGTGCTCTGATTTTGTATCCAGAGCATAACTCGAACACGCATATACGCATTGCTCTAATGGTCCTCTACCGCCCTGTGCCAAATCCACGTTCGTTCTGCCCCCCGTCAAGCCCAGGGTCAAGGTCACATACTTAGTGCTTCAAAAACATTAACGCTTGGGTAAATATCTTATACTTTCTGTTTTCTTTCATGGATCATGGATCATCTTCATATTTCATATACGCATTGCTCTAATGGGTCCTCTACCGCCCTGTGCCAAATCCACGTTCGTCCTGCCCCACCAATCCCAGGGTCAAGGTCACATACTTGGTGCTTCAAAAACTTTAACGCTCAGGTAAATATCTTATAATTTTTATTTCCATTCACGGATCAACTTCATATTTCATATACGCGTTGCTCTAATGGTCGTCTACCGCCCTGTGCCAAATCCACGTTCGTCTTGCCCCCGCCAAGCCCATGGTCAAGGTCACATACTTAGTGCTTCAAAAACTTTAACGCTCGGGTAAATATCTTATAATTTCTGTTTTCTTTCATGGATCATCTTCATATTTCATATACGCATTGCTCTAATGGTCCTCTACCGCCCTGTGCCAAATCCACGTTCGTCCTGCCCCCGCCAATCCCAGGGTCAAGGTCACATACTTGGTGCTTCAAAAACTTTAATGCTCAGGTAAATATCTTATAATTTTTCTTTCCATTCACGGATCAACTTCATATTTCATATATGCGTTGCTCTAATGGTCCTCTACCGCCCTGTGCCAAATCCACGTTCGTCCCGCCCCCGCCAAGCCCAGGGTTAACATCATATACTTAGTGCTTCAAAAACTTAACGCTCAGTAAATATCTTATTTCTGTTTTCTTTCACGGATCAGCTTCATATTTCATATATGCATTGCTCTAATGGTCCTCTACCGCCCTGTGCCAAATCCACGTTTGTCCTGCCCCCGCCAAGCCCAGGGTCAAGGTCACATACTTGTTGCTTCAAAAACTTTAACGCTCAGGTAAAAGAAAATTTTGACTTGCAATTTGGCCTCATTTATTATCAAAGCGATATGTGGGACATCCGTGTTCTATGAACACATTTTCTAGTTTATTAAACTTCACACATGCATAGAAGACGACCCAAAGGTGTGTCGCACGTAAGAATGACAACTCTTGCGTCGTTAATTTCTTAGTTATCTCCCTTTGTTGTTTCGTGCACTGATTTCGTGTCTGGAGCATAACTCGAACACCCTTTGGAATATTTTCATGAAACTTCACACATGCATAGACCACGACCCTAAAGGTGTGTCCCGCAAGAATGACAATTCTTGCATCACTAATTCTTTAGTTATCTCCCTTTGTTTTTCCGTCACTGATTTTGTCTCCGGAGCATAACTCGAACACCCTTTTTTCAAACTACTTGTGTATCTGGGGAGGGGGATACACATGCGCTTGTCGACAAGCGTCCATTTCTAGTTTTATTATCATTCAAGGCTGCCAGCGAGGAGATTAGCTTAGTGATAACGATGCCGTTGTTTAATTAATGGATCAGTTCAATCAACATTAAGCCGTATATTTATATTCACTCACTGTACAGGCTATTCTGTATATGACCTAGGTCACCTTTTTCTAATAGACGTTAAACAACAATCAATCATTCACTGTACAGGTGATTCCACCGGCGGAGTGGGTGCCGCGGCGAAGTGGTTATGACAACCTGGACGTCGTTATCAACGGGCCGCTGATGCAGGAGGTCCACGGGTCTCGGGGTGTCTACACGCAGTACAACACGCGCAAACGCCCTATACACGTGAAGGACTTCGAGAAACTGGCCAATGGTGAAAGGTATGTTATCCTTGTCTACACCCAGTACAGGAGGCACAAATCCACCAGACTCCCAGGGCCAAGTTATAGACTAGTAGGGCAGGCAGGGCATTGTATTTCAGTAACAAGTTGCGGATGCGTAGTGGTCCCCCATGCAGGTGTATTCCTATCCTAACCCTCAATCAATCAGTACTTCCCATACAGGTGTATTAACATCTGTATGTGACCTTGCTTTTGAATGGATGTAAAAGCTGAATCAATCAGTTGATTGCCGTACATATCAAGAGGATCTTGATTCGTGATAAGGAACTGCGGCTATTTATGTCACTCCCACAGGTACCGGACACCGCGACACACTGACTACGCTGACCTGGAGAGGAAATACTGGAAGAACGTGAGCTTTGTCAACCCGATGTACGGCTGTGACGTGTCCGGAACCATCACTGGTCAGTGCCATTGCTGTCTGGTTGTGCGGGTGGACTATCATTTAATTATCCCCTGGTCGATAGGCAAGAGGGGATATAGCGTTAGTCCATGTATGTCCATGCTCACGTACGTACATTATCATGGCTGCCAGCTACGTCATAATCTTAGTGATAATGAGCCCTTGTTTGCATTGTATCTCTAAATGCAATTATACCTGGAGAAATTGGTCTGATGGGTTTTGTGACCAGTATAGATCCAGATCAGCCTGTGAATCTGCACAGTCAAATTAGCATCTGCACATATGAGACCTTGAAGTAAATAATTTCCAATCATTTACAGACTCAGACTTGAACATATGAAATGAGCCATGTGATTTTGTCACCAAAGAAAATGTGTTTTTTCAGGAAAAATATTTACAGCAACTGTTATAGTTTCTGTAAATGACATTAAAAGTTGGCAACATTATCATAGCAAATGAGGAATCCCATTCCACATTTGCTCCGAACATTTCATCAGACGTCAGCGAACATTTTATCAGACGTGATTTATGGAAGATATCGCAAATTTTGTAGACCCAGACTTGGACATCTGGAACCTGACCAAACTCGGCACGATCCTCGACTTCGTGCGCAAGGACCTGGACACCGAGATCGAGGGAGTTAACTCCCCTTACCTCTACTTTGGCATGTGGAAGACGACGTTCGCATGGCACACCGAGGATATGGACCTGTACGCGATCAACTATGTACATTTCGGGGCACCGAAGACGTGGTATGCCATACCGCCGGAACATGGCTGCCGATTGGAGAGACTCGCTAAAGGTACGACTAAACATGAATAATTATCAATGATCTCTATCCTGTACATTCTGTCTGTTAGACTGGGTCTGTGAGGAAGTTTTTGACAGAATGACACAGCACTTATGTACATGTAGTAGCGACCATTGATGGTTCTGCCTTATCTGGGGCTACGGAACTCCAGGTAAGCCATGTATTGATGGTTTTTATTTCGGGCACCCAAGACATGGTCCGTCATACCACCAGAACATGGCTGCCACCTGGAGAGATTCGCTAACGGTACAATGGCTCGGTAATATGTGGACAGAGCTCAGTTAGGCTTTGTGCCTTTTGCACACATCCCATTGTTTGGTATTGTTATGCTCATGTGAAGACTGTCGGTAGGGCATTGGTTTAAACAATATTTATTTCACACAATCCATTGTACATCAATTACATGTGATATGTACGTGGATTTGAAAACAAGCTACCGTATTGGCTTATATGAACTCATATCCATTCCATCCTGCACTTTTCTCCAATACACATGTCATTATCGACTTTGTAAATCGTCCTTCACCTGTTATAGAAAACATGGGGCTATAAATTTGTGTTTATAATTTTAATTTCCTCTGAGTAGTTTCACCATTGGTAAGTGGTCGAGTGTTATTTTCACACCCTGCATTATTGTTGTTTGTGTGACTTCAGGATTTTTCCCGAGTAGTTTCGATGCATGTCCAGCATTCTTACGACACAAAATGACCCTGCTTGCCCCAGCTGTTCTCCGGAAGTATTCCATACCCTTCGACGTGGTAAGCTTACATATTCCATACCCTTCGACGTGGTAAGCTTACATGTTCCATACCCTTCGACGTGGTAAGCTTCCATTGGGGATACCAGGCTAGTGTAGGAATTGCGAGGCTCGCTTGATAAACTTAATATCAACATGTACTGGGCTTGTATTCTATATATCGGATAACGTTTTATGCTCGCCGAGTATCAAATATAAACTAGAACATGGACGTGTTTACATTGCGTCATTACACCAACGGTATTTGGTAATTATATCATTTGACGCCTTTCGACCAATGAAATGAGAGTTTTAAGTTTGTCTTAACCTGGATATTATGCTATGTGTCTGTACATATTCGGCCAATACAAAGTTTGTTACCTGATAAATTTGCAGTTTGAGGATCACATCGTACCAGAAAGGTGTGACATAATGTTATGTTTTTAGTATATATTTGTATTCCCCACCACAATAGTGGAGGGGCATTTAGTGTTACCCTTGTCCGTCCCTTTCGTCCGTCACCAACCTTGTAAGTCGTAAAACTTTTAAACCGTACTAGCTACAGACTTGAAACTTGGTATGTAGCTTCCTTATGATGAGTAGATGCGCAAAGTTTGTTTAAATTTTGTATTCGACCCCCGGTCATGGATTATCTCCCCCCTTTTTGACTTACAATTTGGCAATTTTGTCTTGTGAAACTTTTCAACCGTAATAACTACAGACCTGAAACTTGGTATGTAGCTCCCTTATGATGAGTAGATGCGCAAAGTTTATTTAGATTTTTGATTTGACCCCCGGGTCATGGACTATCTGCCCCTTTTCAACTTAGAATTTGGGCAATTTTGCCTTGTAACTCATCAAACTTATAAATCGTACTAGCTACAGACCTGAAACTTGGTATGTAGCTTGCTTATGCTGAGTAGATGCGCAAAGTTTATTTCGATCTTTGATTTGACCCTGGGGTCATAGATTATCTCCCCCTTTTCGACTTAGAATTTTCCAATTTTGGCTTGTAAGTCGTAAAACTTTTAAACCCTAATAGCTACACATTAAACATGTGGTATGTAGCTTCCTTATGATGAGTAGATGCGCAAAGTTTATTTTGATTTTTAGAATTTGGCAATTTTGCCTTGTAACTCGTAAAACTATTAAACCGTAATAGCTACAGACCTGAAACTTGGTATGTATCTTCCTTTCGATTGTTGTTTTTGGATGCACAGGCTGATCTGGATCTACACTGGTCACAAAAAACATAAGCTGCATTTCTCTAGGCTCAGCCACGCATCACACACAAGCAGCAGTCCTGACGAAGTCGAATGTTTGTACCTGTGTCAGCTTGTTATTTAACTACCACAATTAGAATATCACCCACAGAAAATATGGAAACTAACTGAAGGCACATTTAGGTGAAGTGTTTAGTATAGTTTGTGTATGTGGTCTTGTTGCCAGATAACCCAACAGCCGCGGGAATTCATCATTACGTTTCCCTATGGCTACCACTCGGGCTTCAACCATGGGTTTAACTGTGCCGAGTCTACAAACTTTGCCTCACATCGATGGATCAATTATGGAAAAACGTGTTCACATGTAAGTATTGTGGCCATTATTATTTGATTGCATCAAATCTGTATTTTCAGTGCAATAACTCACTGTATTCACTTGTGTAATAAATATGCATATAAAACCGCTACCGTGTTTGGTGATCCATACAGCTTTCCTGTATGATTCTGTGTTTATGCAATAAATATAATCTAATAGCTTATTTTCTTAATATGGAATCGGTCAGTTTAATAAATATCATATTAATTCAACAGTCAACATATGTGGGTGGTCGGGCAAACTGACGGCGTAAATTAAGGGTAGTGGTTCCTCCTTATAGTAATCACGATTTGCCTGGTTTGGCCCTCGGGTACGTTTTTATCTTCGCTGTTTTGTTACCTGGGAGTTGAATTGGGTTATTGCCCATTATAAAAGTAGTAAGATTCAGGGTTCAATCTAGGCCAAAAATTTAGGGAGAAGTCACTCCAGGGAAAATAGGGAGAAGTGAGGGGAAATTAGGCAGAAGTGATCAAGATCATATTTTCCCTGATTTGTTCTTGTATAGTTATCGCGTAACTGTATACATTAACTCTATGTTTTCAAAAACATATCTATTATAGGGGTAGAGGCATCAACATGTTGAGCCACCTCGTTGAGACGGTTTAAGTGAGCGTTAACAACGCATACTTCCATTGAGAAAGAAAAAATACAAATTGGGGGGGGGGGGGGGGGGTGGGGGGGGGGGGGGGGGGGGGGGGGGGGCTCTGGGAAGCAAATGTAGTACATTGTAGAATTTGAAAATAGATTGTAGAATTTGAAGAAAAAAAATTATTTCATCTCAAAAGTAAATGTTGTTACCACCCATTTGAACCTCTTTAACTGTGTACATAAATCGTTTATGAACTTGGATGTGCATAAATTCTGTATATTTAGTTAATACCAAACTGAATTATCATAAAAATCGGGTTATGTTAACATCGATTAGAAAAAGTTGCAAAAGGACGAAACTACGTAGGTACGAAATCACCGAAATTGTCCGTGATATTTACAGACTTTTTCATGTTTTCTGACAATTGAGTTAGCCATATTTGGTTGAAATAAACAGTTTGTAATGTAATAAACAATATTTGTTTTCGGCATCAAAGGATTTCATTAGAATATATCGATTTCGTATTTAATTCTTTCACACTTTTCGGCGAAAAAGAAAGTTGCAATCATGGGTATTCCGCATCCGCTGTGTAGGCCACGACTAGTAAAACCGACCTGTGACTTTTATTGTCACAGCCACAGGCGATTCTAGCGTGTCTTGGATGGTCAATTATTGTTTGTATATACATAAAACACCTTTTTAAACAATGTACAAGACAATTCAAAAGTGCCCGGGTGTAAATATAATAATAATACTAAGTATTATTATATTTACACCCGGGCACTTTTGAATTGTTTTGTACATTGTTTAGAAAGGTGTTTTATGTATATACAAACAATAATTGACCATCCAAGACACGCTAGAATCGCCTGTGGTCACAGCGGGTATGCATGATTTTAGTGAATCAATCGCATAATGACGTGATGAAAATTTTGTCAAACAATCGGGTGTCGTAAAACAAATTGTATTGTAAACAGTTTGGCAGGCCTGCAATTAGCGATATTTAGGTCGCTGGGTGGGAAATGGGGATTATCTGAACAAATTTGGTTCCAGCTTTTTTTAGAATTTCCGATATTTTGCGAGATTTTTTAAGGCGAAGTGAACTTCTCCTTGCCGGACACATAGGGCGACTTGGGTAAAAAAAGCGACGACTTCGCCCAAGTCTCCCCCAAAATTGAACCCTGAAGATTATTACTGATCCTACTGCTTTTGGGAGGGGGCCAAGTGATTTAGGTGTGGCAAGGACCTGGCATCAGATCAGGATTATTCTGATTTCAGGGCTGAATATATAGATTGTTTTATTGTAATTATTCAGTTCTGATATTGGGAGTTTCCCAGGTAATATATGGGATTTAGTACTAAACCCATCGACCCGGCCTTAAATGACCTTAGCTGTTGATAGGCCTTTAACCCCAATAAACAAACAAAATTAAGTCAACACAAATGTAACATCCTTCCTACCTTACCAGTGGATACACAAACAACTGTTGTCCAACCATTATTACTGTGCCTAATTCTGTGTTCTTCCATCAAGTTAGCCTCAATTTGTTGAACATGTTGACGGCTAATTCCATACACAGTATTTATTCTAATAAATGCCTCCAGGGCTATGCAATTTCTGGGGATCAAAACGTGGAAAATATGATCAATTTAGAATATGTATTGGAGGGAGGGGGGGCTACTATTAGAGACTTTAGAGTAACTATGGTATGTAGCTGTGACATCTGTGACCAGTCTAGCACCTGATATACTAGCTCTCTCCTGCTGCAGAGTAATGTTCTAGTAGCATGACTTATATAACATCTGTGACCAGTCTAGCACCTGATATACTAGCTTTCTCCTGCTGCAGAGTAATGTTCTAGTAGCATGACTTATATAACATCTGTGACCAGTCTAGCACCTGATATACTAGCTTTCTCCTGCTGCAGAGTAATGTTCTAGTAGCATGACTTATATAAAACATCTGTGACCAGTCTAGCACCTGATATACTAGCTTTCTCCTGCTGCAGAGTAATGTTCTAGTAGCATGACTTATATAACATCTGTGACCAGTCTAGCACCTGATATACTAGCTCTCTCCTGCTGCAGAGTAATGTTCTAGTAGCATGACTTATATAACATCTGTGACCAGTCTAGCACCTGATATACTAGCTCTCTCCTGCTGCAGAGTAATGTTCTAGTAGCATGGTTGATGTTTCGCTGTTAGAATGGTGGATGCACAGGCTGATCTGGGTCTACACTGGTCACATGTGCCATTTTCCCAGTAATGCAACACTCCATTAATTCATTGATTTTAACTAAGTCCTGATTACAAAACAGTTAATCGTTCACTGCGGTGTTTACAGCGTTGCTGCCTGCAAAGCATCATGCATTGAGACATGCTATTAGTTAGCGCATGTTTGATCAATGCATAGTGAGGTACTTGGTAAAACACCATTCAACAAAGTCCTCATTAGAAAACAGTGAATCGTTCACTGCGGGTCGGTGCCAAGATGGCAACATGCATTTGCACATGCTATCTGTCAGTGTGTGTTTCATGTGCAATGCATACTGTGTTACCTGATAAAACACCATTCAATCATGTCCTGATCACGAAACAATCAGTTGGTCAATGCCCAAGTCCCATACGATGTTGTCAATCAATCGGCTACATTCCAGTATGTACCGGTATACAAATTTGCAGGTGAACAAACGTAAACCTCCATTAAATCCTGACGAGAGTTGAGTCTTATCCCAAAATAGGTCAATACTTGTCAATCAATCACTGCAGGCCTGTGTTTAGTTTTAGTTTAAACTATATTTTATTCACATTTTGATGCAGATACATGTAATAATGTATATACAAATATATCAATCACGACAATGCTTTACAATTTGTGAAAAGGATTCAGTAGTAAGCGCAAGCGCTTATAAACACTGTCTCCTGTGTTTACAGTGTCGTTGCCGTGAAGACAATGTGCACTGGGACATGGACACGTTCGTACAGCGGTTCCAGCCCGAGATATTTGACCTCTGGAAGTCCGGCCGCGACTTGACCCCCCACCCCGAGGCTGACCACAGGAAACGGTCAGCAGCCAAAGTCAAGACGGAGCCGTTCGAATACAAGTAAGTTCTGTTTTATATTTACATGTTGTTAAATAGGGAATAACCATTTGTTGTATACATGTACTGTATGGAGGTTATATTCTACAGTGAGAATACATCTGAAACAAACTTATTATTAACAACAAATTTTAATGTACGTTTTGTGTCCCAATGGCAAGCCTACATGTTTCCAAGCCTTGTCTTATAAACTTGAATGTAAAGGACACGAGCCATGTATTCTCTACGTTTTATATCAAGTTTATCATGTTTCCAAGTCTTGTCTTATAAACTTGAATTTAAAGGACACGAGCCATGTATTCTCTACGTTTTATATCAATTTTATTGGCACGGCTTGGAAACGGTACAAATTCCTCGTTGTGCCTCGGAATTTCCAAGCCTTATCTTATAAACTTGAATTCAAAGAGCTCTAGCTTTTGGTATTTTCTATGTAAGACCAGGCTCGGAAACAGTGGAAATTCCTTGATATGCCTAGGAATTCCTACACATTTTCTCACCATGCATGGCTCAGAAGCAGTAAGAATCCCTCGGTGGGCCTCAACATTTCAAAATGTCTTGCCTTATGAACCTGATCTCGAAAAATACTAGCCTGGTATTCTCTGTTTAACAGGACCATCTCAAAAATGTGTAGGAATTCCTCAGTGAGACTCGGAATTCCTAGCCTTGACTGATAAACTTGATATCAAAGATGACAGCCTGCTGTTCCCTTTATTCAGTCACATTGACATAAACAAGGCCCCATGTTTTGTCCATTACACATTGACATAAACAAGGCCCCATGTTTTGTCCATTACACATTGACATAAACAAGGCCCCATGTTTTGTCCATTACACAGTGGCATAAACAAGGCCCCATGTTTTGACCATTACACAGTGGCATAAACAAGGCCCCATGTTTTGTCCATTACACAGTGGCATAAACAAGGCCCCATGTGTTGGCCATTACACAGTGGCATAAACAAGGCCCCATATTTTTTCCATTACAGTATGTTGAGCCTCGAAGATAAAAGCGACCCCGCAGAGAAAAAGGTTGTCTATAGATCTGATAGTGATGACTCCGACTCGGAAACCTATAGTAAACCGGACTCGGATACATCGTACATTGCTGAACTGGACAGCAGTGAGTCGGACAGTGACTCCAACATTGAATTCCCGGAGCACAGTTCACTGATCGCGTCTCTCGGTAAGGTTGGCGAGGAAAAACAAGAACCACAGGAATTGCTACAGTTGCCGGAGACGTCGTACGAAGACAGCTTCCAGTTGTTCCTACAGCACGCGACAGATGGTGTCGACTCTCCAACTACTGCTGCAGGTCTACAGCAGGATCCGACTGGTATAGCTGAGGACGAGCTGAATATACTGGACTATAATATAACCGTGAATGATTACGTGGATAATCTAGACTACGAGATCACGATGAATGATGATGAGGAGGAGGAGGATTATGAGATCCCCAAACTTCGTTCTAATGTTAATGTGAAGTCAGTGCCGCCCAGTATTCACAAGCCAGAGACCGATATTCCAAAACCTGTTACCTGCTTTAAATCATCTACTATGAAAGAAGTAGTATCTGCACAATCACTGAAAGACATTCCACAAGGTAACAGAGATGTTAAATCTGCAGGAAACATGAAGACAGTGCCAACTTATAAAGATGGTCCGAGACCTGTTGCCTGCATTAAGTTGTCCACTATGACATCAGTAGCCATGGCTAAATCACACGCAGCAGTTCTTGAAGTACATAGGGATGCTAAATCATCAGCTGCAGACAGTAATAGGGGTGTTCAACCACCATTTATAAAACCAGCAGCATCAGCCAAATCAACTGCAGCTACTCCAGGTATTAATAGTGGTGTTCCACCTATGAAACCTCCATTGATCTCTGAAAAACGATCACACAGCATGCCAGTGTCAGCTGTTACAGCCGCTAGTGCAGAGCTCATGGTGACCAGGAAGATAGCGGTAGCTCTCGGGAATAGACAACTAAGTTGGGTGACGGAGCAGATTGGTGAACAGGAAATGGCCGCAATGACTTCACAGCTGAGGAAACCAGAACCTGTAGACGACATTCCAGAAATAACCAGCGAAATGACATTCGCGACGAGGCCACATACACAAATGTCTTGTAGAAAGACTGTTGAACCTGCACAGAGCGATCCTAGTAGAGCAAGACCAATTGCTCCAAAGGCACAAATGAGCAACCAGGAATTTGTGGTGTATGCCGACGATCTCGCTGGCGGTGGGACTAAGTCAGAAACAGAGCTGAATAGAAAGAAGAAACGACACAAAGAGGACGATGAGGATTGGGTACCGTCTCCAACCCGGAAGCAAGGCAGACCGGGCGGCATTGTGAGGAAGGGAGGTGGTGGGAAGCCGCGACGAACCTGTGGCAGCCAGCAGTGTGACGTAGAGATGAACAGACAACAAAAGGGAAGGTCAGTGGAGCAGGATGTCGTAGGAGGAGCCGACTGGGAGATGGATGATACACAGGTGGAAGAACAGGCGGATGGACAGGTGGAAATAGATGTTAATAGAAGGCGGGACCATCCAGGATCTGACAATAGTGGGGATAATTCACGGGAGATGTTGGGTGTACATATTACGGAGGAGTCAGAGTCATCACCTACAGAATTAACGATGACAGGAGATGAGATTGACAGTAAACCTGATCAAGTTAACCAAATGCCAGCAGCACCAGCTCAGAACGATGAATCCAATGATAAACCTAATTATCTGAACACCTTCGCGAAGTTTCTCTCTAATCTAGGACGAAATGTTGAACAAAATAAAACTTCTGTTGTCAAGACTCCAGAAAATGTGGAAACAAAGACAGAAATATCTTACAAAGAGACCTGTCAGACTCGTAAACAAGCAGATTTAGCAACAGAATTAAAGACCGATAGTCACAAACGAACACATAATACAAACTTGGCAAAAGGAATTGAAAACAGACAAAACAAAACATCTGCCAAGACGCAGGAAAACATTGAAACAAAATCAGAAATATCTCACAAAGAGGCATCACAGACTCTAAAACAAACACATTCAGTCACAGCATCGAAGTTTGACAGCCACAAACGAACACTTGATGCAAATATGGAAACTGGTGTGCAGAAACGACAAAAAATGTCAACGGTCTCCGAAGAAAAACCAATAGATCTGAAAGGTAAAAAGGCTTACGACGAAACAAACTTTTTGGCAGCCTTCATTAAATCTTATGAAACAGTAGAAAATGTTCAACCATCTTCAGGAACAAATATCAGTGTAAATGAGAATAGTAAACCCAGCATAGTCACAGAAGATGCAAAGATCAGTACATTACCTCTGAATGGCAAGAAGAATGACAGGCATTCAAACACTACAGACCATGTTCAATCTCACGATGCAGCTACTAAATATGAACCAACCAAACCTCACAAAGACGTGACAAAATACTCTGGCTCACAAAGCAGCAGCTCGATGAAAGGATGTGTAAATGATCAACTGTGTAGTAATAATGAAAGTGGTCCGAAAAAGAGTTCTGAGAAGGGATTTCCAACGCAGACTTCTCCTGATCAACGGAACTGTCATGATAAAGTAAACTGTCCTGGTAAAGGCTGTACACACTGCGATAATGAGAGTAACTCGGGTAGAGGGTGTTCCAAAGTATGGTGTCCAGATTCAGGCTGTGGTAAGAATGAAGGATGTCCCACTAATCATGATCATCCTGATACCAGTTATCATAGTCAGAATCCAGCTGGCTTGGGTTTAACATCAGATTCTGATAAAGCTTGTTCTGGTAATGGTTGTCATAGTGATAATGCTGGAGCTGATACTGTTTCTCTGGGAAACGGTTGCCATGGTGTTGCTGATGGATGTCGTGGTGATGAATGCTACAGCACCAAGTCTGGTAAACAATCTGCAGTGGATGCTCTGCAATCTAATCAACGCAGTCAGGCTTCACGATCAAACTCACCATCTGTGAACCTGCTAAAAGCTGGTATTGACCACTGTCATGATGAAGGCAGAAATGGATGTGGCCCAAAGCATGCTACGGCTGGTAACATGTGTACATATGAACCACTGAACAATGCAAGAACAGATACTCGCAAATGTAAAACAAACACTAACACTAAATCTCCGCACAACTTACAACATAATCAGGAATCAATTGAAGAAATGCCTGTTCTCAGAAAAGAAACTGTTGACAATGTTAATGTAAATACAGACAGTGGTGTAGATAAAAATCCTGCCGTCGATGGAGACCGGTTGGATGAAGCACCACCAACGCTACTCGATCCGTCGTGTACATGGGTGGTGGATGGTGCTGGACATACAGAGGAAGCTGTCATTGACGAGGCGATGGACTCAAAACCTCCGACCCTGTTGGGTCCCAGACAACCGTGGTCAGGGGATACGCCTGCAGTTGGTGTCCATGGTGATTCCAACACTGCAGGTAATATGTTTGTTAAAAAAAGTTTAATCTTTATTTATTTGTGCCTGTGACTGGAGAAATGGGGTGTAGATCCAGATTAGCCTGTGCATGTGCACAGTCTGATAAGAATCTGCACTGTTTGCCATTCCATCAATCAAGCGCTTGTTACGCTTCTAACAAGCAAACATATATCTTTATCTGGCTACATGAGGGTGTTATTACTCAGGAGCTGCACTGGTCACAAATCCCATAAGCCCCATTTCTCCAGTCACAGTCACGAATGACATCACCAAATCATGGGTAATTTATGTATACCTTCCTTTATGTCTACCTTCCTGTCAAGAAAAATAGTATTATACTTTTTTATTCCATGCAGTTGACATGGGATTCGACCCTGCCAACCCGGCCGGCCTAAAATCACCTTAATTATAGCTGTTGACACACCATTAAATAAATAAATTTTCATTCCATAGCACAAATCAGAAATATCACAAATGGAATACCAGTCTAGTGACGTGCTACCCAATTGATCAGACTTTGCTTCACCCCCAATGCAACAGGTTAACTGCGGGATCGAACCCGTTGGCCCTGCTTTAAATGACCTTAATAGCTGTTGATAGGCCGTTAAACATCAATAAACAAACTTGACTTGGAAAATGGTAGGAATTCCTTGCTAACCCTAGGAATTCCTTGCCTCGTCTGATAAATCACTAGCCTGGTATGGTGGCTGTGACTGGAGAAATGGGGCTTATGGCATTTGTGACCAGTGTAGCTCCCGATCAAATAGCATATTCCTGTAGCCTGATAACGATATATATTGCTTGTTAGCAGTATGACAGGCGTTTCATTGATGGAATGGCGAACAGTGCAGATCCTGATCAGATTTAGATATACACTGGTTGCAAAACCCATAGGACCTATTTCTCCAGTCACAGCCACAATTTTGTATTCTCCATGTCCTATTTCCAGACAAACCAGTGTCCAACACCAATAACCCCAACCCTGACAACAAACTTCATGAGAAACCATTATCCAGCAGTCCCAAGATTCGACGCGGTAGTAAACGCGCGTGTAAATGCAAGTTCTGTGGGAAAACATTCCAAGACGCGAGCCTCCTCATGAAGCATATTCGGGAACACAGCGACGATACGCGCTACGAATGTGACATTTGCTCACAGTCGTTTGCGACTAAACATGAATATATGGAGCACCTTGCGACACATCGTCGCCTGGTTAAATGCAGTGTTTGTGACAAAATATTTAAATCGGCAAAGCAGTTTGACAGGCATCAGTCTGTCGCTCGTTGTTTCACGAAGAAGAATGCAATAAAAGTTAAACAAGACGATGTAAATGACATACAAACACGCTGTAACAAGTTTGACGTAGATTCGGAAAATGACAGTGTCGCCAATAACACATCTCTGCTTGCAAGTGATGATAAAACCAATATTGGTGGTAAAACAAATGTTAATAGATCAAAGCATACGGGCAGGTCAGCTAGTGTACGGGAAGAATTGTCTACGGGTGTCCATGAGTCGCTGGGGGACGAGATACCACCAGACCTAGATAATAACGAGTTTCCTGATTGCCCCGTTAACACTGGCGAGAACTCTATGCCAATATTGTTTAAAGAAGATGACAAACTTAAACATGACTTGCATTCCGTTAATATGAAAAAAGTCGAAACTGCAGATTTTTCTAGTAGTAATAAACGTGTAAAAACGTCCCGAGGGAGTTCACGCGAAGGATCAGTGAGGTTGCCGGACGATGAGCCTGAGATGGGTGATGTTGGGAAGGTGAAGGAAGATGGGTCAGCGGGGGATTACGATGCGATCGTCGCGGGAGATATAGCAGCCTTCATCGACCAGCAGTTGGCAGAGGAAGGGTTACAATCAGGCACACACTTACAGTATGGTACCGTATGTTGTTTCTATATCCCAGTTTTACGCTGTCATTCTAGCTACAACTCTGACTGTGGCTGGAGAAGTGGGCCTTGTGTAGATCCTGTCAGATTGAATAGCTCTTGATGTAGTCTAATAAAGATCAACATTGCTTGTTAGAAGCGTGACAAGTGTTTCATTGATGGAATGGCGAACGGTGCAGATCCTGATCAGACTGTGCAGACGCACAGGCTGGTCTGGATCTGCACTGGTCACAAAACCCATAAGCCCCATTTCTCCAGTCACAGCCACTAATGATGTATACTATTCTAACCATTTACTCTGACAGTGAGTAACTACATCCGGGCATTTGACAGGAGTTCATATGTAAATAAACTCCAGAACAGCTGACAGTTTGTGTCAATTAAAAATTTCAAATACGAAATACACAATATGGCGAAGAAATATTTATTCACTTTACATTTGTTTAACCGTTTTCATGGTGAGGATACGCTATTATGTTAGTGGGAAATCCTAAATATTTTTCTTCTTTGCGCTCAGAAGTATATGTCGCAACCATCATTTGAACCGTCTTGTCGACAAATGAATGGTCACAACATATACTTTCATTTACACTTTAATAGACACAACGAAAATAAAATATAAAAAATTCATACCTGTAAAGGTGCATTCCGCATGTTATGGGTTAAAGAGACATTATAATGTCTACTTTTTATTATTTTGACGTTGCGTCGCTGGTTTTGACTCAAAACCACATGAAAAGAATGTACAGGAGTACTAGCATACAGTCGTTGGAATTTTGAAAAACTATGAAAAATAGAATGTCAAATTATTGTGTTCACATTAAACCCATCAACAATCATTGAAAACAATAAACATCAACCATATTCATTATTTTATGGGGTAATTGCTAGACATATTAGCCGTAATGTTGCCCTAGTAGAAAATGTGCTGTTGCTAGATGTGACACAATAGCACGTGTAGGGAGAGACAAGCAAATATCACATGGTCGGCACAATACGGATATTCTTGTCTCGGGCATCTGGTGGGCAAGAAGTCATTGTCCCTATCTGTATGTGTTTGTCTCTAATCTAGCAACACCCCTATCTGTAGATACAACATGAGTATTTTTATGCCCCCACCACCGAATGGTGAGGGGGGCATAAAGTGTTACCAGCGTCCGTATATCTGTCCGTATTTCCGTACGTACGTCCCGAAACCTTAACGCTCGGGTAAATGGCTTATAATTTATGTTTCCTTGTTCGGATCTGCTTCACATTTCACACACACATTGCTCCAATGCTCCTCTACCGCCCTGTAACAAATCCACATTTGTCCCGCCCCCGCTAAGCCCAGGGTCAAGGTCACAGACTTGGTGCGTTCGAAACCTTAACGCTCGGGTAATGGCTTATAATTTATGTTTCCTTGTTCGGATCTGCTTCACATTTCACACACACATTGCTCCAATGCTCCTCTACCGCCCTGTAACAAATCCACATTCGTCCCGCCCCCGCTAAGCCCAGGGTCAAGGTCACAGACTTGGTGCGTTCGAAACCTTAACGCTCGGGTAATGGCTTATAATTTAAATATGCCTCGTTTTCTTTGGCTGCCAGCGGGGGCATTCGTGTGCCGACAGGCCACATTTCTAGTTAATGTTTATTATACCCCCCGCAACGAGTCGGGTTGTCCGTCCGTCCATGCATCAGAGGAATATTGTTAGAACTTCTATTTCCTTCATCTAAAATGCTTAATATTTCACACATGCATTCTTGTAAGGCTCTACTACCATTTTGTGCCAAACTGCCAAATCCACGACTGTCCAACCCCCGCTGATCCCAAGGTCAAGGTCAAATACTTTACAGAACTTAACATCAGAGAAATAAGTTCCTTCATTGAAATTTTTTAATATTTCACTTGTGCATTCCTCTAAGGTTGTACTATCATGCTGTGACAAATATACGACCGTCCAACCCCCGCTGATCCCAAGGTCAAGGTGACATACTTAGTCTCTTTACAAAACTTAACATCAGAGAAATATGTTATACATTGTAACTTCTATTTCTTTCCTTGAAAATTCTTAATATTTCATGCATGCATTCCTCTAAGGCTCTACTATCATGCTGTGACAAATCCCCGCTGATCTCGAGGTCAAGGTCACATACTTAGTCTCTTTACAAAACTTAACATCAGAGAAATCGGTTATAACTTCTATTTCCTTGCTCGGATCTGCTTCACATTTCACACACGCATTGCTCCAATGGACCTCTACCACCCTGTGACAAATTCACATTCGTGCCGCCCCCGCTAAGCCAGCCCAGAGTCGAGGTCACAAGCCCACACACTTGGAAATGTTTTACATATTTAGGTATACCTGGGCCCACGCGGGGGGTATTCTGTAAGCCTCGCTTACCGACCAATCTAGTTATTGTTTGTAGTTTGATGTGTGTTTATATTGATGTTATAGCATCATGTCGTTCAATGTTTATTCCCAAGACTGCATGGTATTGGTAACTGATCAGGCAACATTGATAATATACATAACCAGGGGTATAAAGATTCACTGAACATTCAACGGTTTTCACATTTTCAATGCTTTGCAGTCCCAACATATGCTATAAATAGATATTATTGTTAGGTTTTACAAATGGTAAAATTAAGTATCGGGAAGAATATATAGTCCAGCGGTCTGGAATCATTTTCCAGTTCGGTTTTATGATTTATATCGAGTATATGGACATTGAAAATGTATTTGTGAATGATGGACTAGTATCGCGAGATGCATCATATTGTGAACTAAGTATTACGATATGTATCGTATCGTGAGGTACACCCCTATCTATAACCAAATTCATTACCGGGCAGCCCGGGACACGTTGAAACAGTTGTGCATCTAGGCAAATTCAAAATTCAAACTTGAACACATATGAGATACGCCATGCGATTTTGTACCTTCAGACAGCTGAATAATTTCATTAAATATGTTTACAAAATTCCGCATGTACAGAAAATATTGTAAATTTTGTAAACATATTTCATGAAATTATACAGATGTCCGAAGGTACAAAATCACATGGCATGTCTCATTTGTGGCTGTGACTGGAGAAATGGGTTTTGCGATCAGTGTAGATCCAGAACAGCCTGTGCATCCACAGTCTGATCAGGATCTGCACTGTTCACCATTCTATAAATGAAACACTCATCATACGTGTAACAAGCACTATATATAGCTATCATGCTACACGAGTGAGCTAGTTGATCAGGAGCTATACTGGTCACAAATCCCAGAAGCTCCATTTCTCTTGTCACAGCCACATACAATGAAACCTCTCTAAACCGGACACCCTGGGAGGTCCCCAGGGTGTCCGGTTTAGAGAGGTTTCACTGTAAATCAGGCATTTGATCATTCTGAGCCATAGTTGTGTGCTATGCGATCACAAACAGACAGTATGAGATAAATGACCAAGAAACTCGTCAAAAATAAGATCACGTGTTTTCTTGGTGTCCATTTAGAGAAGTTCCACTGTATTTGTATGGTTCTCTATTGTAGATTATCAGCCGGACAAACAGCGAGCCAACAGCCTGACCTGCCGTTGGTGTGAGGAGAAGTTTCCAAGGCCCGAGTCTCTGAAGCATCACATGACCACGCACCACTCCGAGGACACCCTTCAGTGTAAACACGATTCACAGACCTACACGAATCGCCGCAGTCTCGAAAATCACAAACAGTCACACACCGTGGACCGGACTGTGCATTGTGAATACTGCAAGATGGTGTTTAACAACAGGCAAGCATTTGCTGAACACCAACAAGTGCATACTGGTGACGCACCTTATCATTGTCTGGTGTGTTGCATGAAATTTGTCCGTCGTACGCCGTTTACCGATCATTACCGTGTCGTTCATGGTTGCGATAAATGTTTCAATTGTGGTTTTTGCGGTAAGGCGTTTGTGTCGAAAAGTAACTTAAAACGTCATCTGGATTCGCATGCCGAGCCAAATTCTATGAATGAAACAATTATGCATGCTGATCCGCAGTCGATTTATGAATCAACAAATTCACACGCTGACCGGCAGTCAATGAATGAATCGACAAATGCACACAGTAGAAAGTCGCACCATCAGTTTAGCTGTGACGTCTGTGAGAAAGCGTATGCGTCTAAGCGGAGTTTGATGAGACATCGCCGACAGAATCACCAGCCAGAGACTCACCAGCCAGAGACGGTCGTGAGTCCGTCATCGCAGCAACTACCTCAGTGCGAAATTTGCGGCGAAATCTTCAACAGGAAGGAGTATTTGGCGGACCACGTAAAGGCAGAACATACCGTGTCGTGATAACATCACGGTGACATTGTGAATGGGGCTTAGAGTAAACTTTCTAGGCTTTAAACTGCGTCGTAATAAAATCTCTTGTCACATTTTGAATGTGGCTTTCAGTAAATTTCAGTAAATTGCTTGGAGCCGTGTCTGCATAAAATCTCTTGTTGTCACTTTCAGAAATGGGGGCTTATGGCCGGTGTGACTGCTCTCATGCTAGAATTAATTAGTTTGATTGGTCGAGACTGAGCTCTCGCCCAATCAAACTGCATGGTTTTGAGTACAAATATGGAGAATGCTTCATAAGAAATTGGGATTGATGGCATTGTGGCCAGTCTAGCTCCTGGTCTGTGACTGCAGAAATGGGGCTTATTGGATTTGTGACCAGCTCATGATCAAATAGCACACTCCTGAAGTCTTATATTTCTCATTAGAAAAAGCATGACGGGTGTCTCATTAATTGGATGGCGAACAGTGCAGATCCTGATCAGACTGCGGATGCACAGGCTGATCCGGATCTACACTGGTCGCAAAACCCGTAAGCCCCATTTCTCTGAGCCACCGAGATTACACGGCGGATCCGTGGTGACGGATGATGTAGAATCATATTTATTAATCGAGTTTACTTATTTCGTAAGAAACGAGGCTTACCGGAATCCCGACCGGAGACCTGGTTTGGCCCTCGGATATGTCCTTGGCATTCTTGTATGTGAGAGTTGAATTTGGTTATACCCCTTATATGAGTAAGACGATTATTCCTAATCCTATTACTTTTAGGGGAAGGGGCCAAGTGACTTGGGTGTGGTATAGTCCTGGCACCGGGTCAGGTTAATCTAATTTCAGGGCTGAATATATTTATTTTGATGTAAATATTCCGTTCTGCAGCAGAATGTGGGATCGAACCTGCTGGCCCGGCCTTAAATTACCTTAGCTGTTGATGGGCCGTTACACACCATTAAACAAACAAACAAACAAAAAGAAACAAGGCTATGTAGAGTTTCTTATGAAATCAGTCAACAAGTTTAGTAAATAGAATATTAAATCAACAATTATGTGAGATTCTATTTATTGCATATACACGGCACCATAGAGTGAAGCTGGACTGATCAACTAACATGTTTTATGTAGCAGGCTCACATACATATTTATTACACATACATATTTATTACACATGTATCGCGAGTTTTCTCTCACCCACGTCAGTGGAAAGTGAAGATAACGGTCACAATTCCCACGTAGGCATGGTCGTAGGCATCCACTATTCCGTCCAGATGTTGAATGTCTCCTGATCATCACATCATTACCAAACTTCATCAACAGCTTCCTCACACTGATGGCTATTCACCCAGTGGTATTCATGTCACCATAATTCCAGCACAAAAATATTTACACAATTCCCTAACATTTGATTGGTCCGTAGCAAGTCTGTCCAGAATTTATATCCCAGTAAACTCCACGCCGAACTACTTTCCGTAACCGTCGGGCGCAGTTAAAATAATTCTTAAGAAAACGGAAAATAAACACATTTTCTTCATGAATTTATTTGAAATGCTGGAATTATAAGGAATGAATGGCCTTTTTGTGGAATTTATCAGGGATATAAACTTGGAAAAGTCGCGGGAATACTGGACGAGGCCTTCCGGCCTTCGTCCAGTATTCCCGCGACTTTTCCAAGTTTATACCCCGATAAATTCCACAAAAAGGCCATTTATTCCTATATTGACCTTGGTAACCTTGACCTTTATGTGTTAGAAACTCGCCACAAGGAAGTTAGTTTAATGCAATAAAACGTGTTCACCACACGATTTACTGAAGGTACATGTAACTGTGGCCCAGATGTACATAGAAAGTGACGCAACTCAGTTACTGTGTATAAATGTTGGAAATAGTATAACAGTAGATTTTCTGTTTTTATTGTACATACTACACTGTTACCTTGGTTACAGTTATAGTGGAATTCCATACCCAGTAATCTCCCCTGATTATCACAGGTAAAGAAAGGACTGTAGTGAAAGTGAATTGGTTTAGTGTCCCAGCAACAGCTAAGGTGCTCTAACCCCTGGGCCACAACCCATCCCTAAAGGAATGTAGTAACCAACATAGTGGGCACCAGATCGCACAGGGGGTTGTTTGGTACGCCTGTTTCCTCCCACAGTAACCCTTTCCCCTAAGTAACTGGAACAGATTTTTATATTTTAATTTCCGGACCAATCCAATTGTCACAAAATGATTTTCTGACTTGTCCATTTATGAAAAGGGGGTGTTTTTGTTCTCAAAAATGTGAAAATTACTTGCAAAAGTGCAGATTCTGATGAGACGGCACGTCACGAGCCGGCTCATCTGGATCTACACTATTTGCCAATACCACTATACAGGCCTGTGGTGTTGAAATGGTTAAGAACCACTCTTGTGCCTGCATACACGTATATACCTATTATGAAAGTATTTGTATAACATTTATTTGTATTTGTGTGCATGTTTTATTTTAATAAAATTTAAATCTTTATAATTTGATCAAATAAAATGGTGCTTTTGGTGGATGTTGATCAGCTGCTGTCTGTAGATACAGCCTACAGCCACATATGGAAACGAATATTGAATATTGATATTGAACAAATATATGGTAATGTTCACACGTTCATGTGTAGTACACGTTTAGTACTGGTAATAAACTTGTCATACAATGTATTCATAATGTACGGAGTTCATGTTCCATTTCATAACTGTATGTATAATGTACGGAGTTCATGTTCCATTTCATAACTGTATGTATAATTTACGGAGTTCATGTTCCAGTTCATAACTGTATGTATAATGTACGGAGTTCATGTTCCATTTCATAACTGTATGTATAATGTACGGAGTTTATGTTCCATTTCATAACTGTATGTATAATGTACGGAGTTTATGTTCCATTTCATAACTGTATGTACATCTATCACCATTTCCAATCTTATTGCATGAGACGAGCCATGTGATTTTGTACCTACCGTAAGAACATGAGCGATTTTACATGAAATATATTTACAGAAACTGTGACATTTTCTGTAAATGACGTCGAATGATGACAAATTGTTCATAGCAAATGCGGAATAGAATTTAGCATTTGCTATTAACAATTTCGTCAACTTTAGACATAATTAAATTTACAGAATATATCGTATATTGTATTTTGTAAATATTTTTCATGAGATATCGCACATGTTGTTAGGTACAAAATCACATGGCGTGTCTCGTATGAAGTCATTGTATCCAGAACCTGCTTGTATGTGTCGTATTGTGCAGCTAACACCTTGTCATACTATCCATTGTATATAAGTAATAGTGGTGTGTATATTATAACACTAACTACCTTGTCATACTGTCCATTGTATATAAGTAATAGTGGTGTGTATATTATAGCACTAACTACCTTGTCATACTGTCCATTGTATATAAGTAATAGTGGTGTGTATATTATAGCACTAACTACCTGTCATACTGTCCATTGTATATAAGTAATAGTGGTGTGTATATTATAACACTAACTACCTTGTCATACTGTCCATTGTGTATAAGGAACATTGTGTGTATATTATAACACTAACTACCTTGTCATACTGTCCATTGTATATAAGGAACAGTGTGTGTATATTATAACACTAACTACCTTGTCATACTGTCCATTGTATATAAGGAACATTGTGTGTATATTATAACACTAACTACCTTGTCATACTGTCCATTGTGTATAAGGAACATTGTGTGTATATTATAACACTAACTACCTTGTCATACTGTCCATTGTATATAAGGAACATTGTGTGTATATTATAACACTAACTACCTTGTCATACTGTCCATTGTATATAAGGAACATTGTGTGTATATTATAGCACTAACTACCTTGTCATACTGTCCATTGTATATAAGGAACATTGTGTAATATGGTTTGAAGATAAAACACTTGTTCATATGTAATGCTGTCCAACTCGAGACTGGGGCTGATGGGCTTAGAGACCAGTGTAGATCCAGCATCCGCACAGTCTGGTCAGGATCAGCACTGTTTGCCATTCCATCAATGAAGCACCTGTCGTGCTTCTAACTAGCAATATTGACCATCATCGGGCTACAGGAGTGTGCTATTTTATCAGGAGCTACACTGGACACAGATCCCATAAACCCCATTTCTCCAGTCACAGCCACATATCATAATAAACTTTCACCCGAGTCTACATTCATGTGTAGTGTTGATTATACCCTGACCTACTTTACCAAGTTGAGGGTTAATATATATATTTGCCATGCCATGTGCTTTTGTACCTATAAGTTTACGGTATCTTCCGTTATAATGTTGAAAGTTGACAAATGCTTTGCAGAATTCTATTTCGAAGTTGCTATTAAATTTTGTCATCTTTCAACGTTATTTACAGAAAATATCACAGTTTCTGTAACTGTATTGCATGAAAAATCGCACATGGTCTTAGGTACAAAATCACATGTCGTGTCTTTTTGTCTGTCTTTAGCTCACCTAAGCAAAGCTCATGTGAGCTATTGTTACCGCAATGTGTCCGTCGTCAGTCGTCGTCGTCCGTGAACATTTTCAAACGTCTTCTCCTCGGTAACCATTGGGCCTATAGTCACCAAACTTCATGGTCATGGTCCTTAGGTAGGGGGATTACAAAGTTTTTAAAATGATGTCATTACGTAATCCAGGATGGCTGCCATCTAAAAATAGCACAAATTCTTAAAAAATCTTCTTCTCAAGAACCGCCTACCGGATTTCGACAAAACTTGGTAGGAAGGATCGATGTACAATGCTCTTTCGAAGTTGTTAAAATGGTGACCCCGGGGTCAAAAATGGGCCTGGCCCGTGGGGTCAAATTGGGGTCAGATTTTATTTTTGACCAAATATGGTCATGTTATATATCAAATCGAAGGTATCAATGAGGCGATCACTCTGGTACATTATTTGTCGAAATCAGATTGTTATGTCATCCAAGATGGCCGCCGAAATGTCAAAAGGTTCTTTTATTAGAGATTTCAAAATTCTTCTTCACATGAACCGCTTGGCCCATGGTAACCAAACTTAAAGGTTATGGTCCATGGGTGAAACCTTTTCAGATTTGTTAAAATGGAGGTCATCGCTAATCCAAGATGGCCGCCGTCTAAAAATAGCATAAATTCTTAAAAAATCTTCTTCTCATGAACCGCTAGCCGGATTTCGACGAAACTTGGTAGGAATGATCGATGTACAATGCTCTTTCAAAGTTGTTAAAATGGTGACCCCGGGGTCAAAAATGGGCGTGGCCCATGGGGTCAAATTGGGGTCAAATTTTATTTTTGACCGAATATAGTCATGTTATATATCAAATCGAAGGTATCAATAAGGCGATCACTCTGGTATATTCTTTGTCGAAATCGGATGATTATGTCATCCAAGATGGCCGCCGAAATGTCAAAAGGTCTTTCTTTTATTAGAGATTTCAAAATTCTTCTTCACATGAACCGCTTGGCCCATGGTAGCCAAACTTAAAATTTATGGTCCATGGGTGAAGCCTTTTCAGATTTGTTAAAATGGAGGTCATCGCTAATCCAAGATGGCCGCCATCTAAAAATAGCATAAATTCTTAAAAAATCTTCTTCTCATGAACTGCTGGCCAGATTTCGTCTAAACTTGGTAGAAATGATCGATTTACAATGCTCTTTCAAAGTTGTGAAAATGGTGACCCCGGGGTCAAAAATGGGCGTGGCCCGTGGGTCAAATTTTATTTTTGACCGAATATGCTCATGTCATATATCAAATTGAAGGTATCGATGAGGCGATTGCTCTGGTGGAATATTTGTCGGAATCGGATGATTATAACATCCATGATGGACGCCAAAAGGTCCATTTATTCGAGATTTTGAACATATTTTTCTCAGGAACCACATGGCCGATGCTGGCCAAACTTCATAGGAAGTTAAGATCCTTGGGTGAAGCATTTTCAGATTTGGTAAAATGAGAGTCATCGCTTAATCCAAGATGACCGCCATCTAAAAATAGCACAATTTTTTTTTAAACACATGAACTCCATGTCACATTCTCCTCTGGTGTGAGCCCCATGCAGGCACCGGGGCGGGATCAACTGATCCTGAGAATAGTGCTGCAGTAGCCATTGCTTGTCGTAAAAGGCGACTAAACTGGCTTAACGATTGGGTTCATACTTTCCGGAACCCACTATACCGGATTTGGCCCTCATGTACATTTTTGGCTTTCTTGTATGTGAGAGTTGAGTCAGGCTATGCCCCATATATAAAAGTAAGATTAGCACTAATCCTATTACTTTTAGGGGATGGGATAAATGATGCTGGTGTGGCGAGGGCCTGGCACCAGATCAGGTTGTTCTAATTTCAGGACTGAATATATATTTTGATTGTAAATATTGAGTTCTGAAGTTGGGATTTACCCCCCTCGGACAGGTGGATACGGGACACGACCCCGTTGACCCGTCTGCGTGTAGACTCCCTGAGGCTTGTACCTCTATGTCAGAAAAGCGGACGTTAAACCCTATTCACTCACTCACTCACTCCTCTGGTGTTCATGGAGTCAGGTGAGCGAATTAGGGCCATCATGGCCCTCTTGTTTTGTGTTCTATCTGCCATTCTGTCTGTCAGTACAATTTGTGTTGAATGTTTTGGTACCTCCTCACATCATTTTAACATTTTTGAAGCGTTTTCAAACAAAGTGTTTGTGAATATCGGACAGATTTCTCCCATCAAAACACGTCAAATATGGGATTCTACCCCATTAGCCCGGACTTCTCGCACGCCTTTAAACACCATTTAATAAATATTGACCAATCCTTGTATGCCTTTGGCAAGAAATTAGAAAAATAGTCATCACGTCATGAGAAAAATGGTTGTTGCATTGGACGTGTATATTGCAGTTATTTTTGTCCACATATTTGAGACAGGCCATGTGATTTGTACCTTCGGACATCTGTGTAATTTCATTACATACTTTTACAAAATTTACAATATTTTTCATATATAAATTCAAGAGTACTAAAAAAAAATCTCAAAATGTTATCAACTTAAATTTTGTAAACGTGTTTCATGAAATTAAACAAATGTCCGAAGGTACAAAATCCCATGGCATGTCTCAGTTATGCCCTGCCAACAGGGCTCATCAAATGTTTGACCAGTGTAGATTCTGCTCAGTTGTCTACTCACACTGACTGGAAGGGTATATTCTGCACAGTTGAGCCTGTGCTAAAGGTCACCTTCAAATGGCAATTACCTGTCTATGACAGCCATGCTTTTGTTTTTCGCCAATATTCAATTACTACATAAATGTTCAACGCAGACAGACAATATTCAATTACAGTGGAATCTCTCTAATCCGAACATCCTTGCGTCATTGATGTGTTAAATTATGGCCGATTTCACTGTCAAATATCGCTGATGTTGATCAGTGTTCATGATTGCAAGGCACGTAATCCAGTGCTCGCACATAGGAATAACAGTGGAACATCTCTAAACCGGACACCCTGGGCACCTCCCAGGGTGTCCGGTTTAGAGAGGTTCCACTGTACTACATAAATGATCCTGTCAACAAAGCCGACAGATTTATCTCTTCCCATGGTTGGCCTTTATTCACAGGTTTGACTGTACTAGGACAGATTCTCTGACAAATAGAAGAACATTTGGTCGATGCGGTTGGATACCCGACTGGTGAACGGCGTAGTCCCTGATCAGACATTGACAATGTGGATCTCGAACAGTGGGATCTGGGGCTACACTGGTTGTACTCGCAACAACCCCGTCCTGGCTGGTAATGCACGTAGTTTGTAAACTTGTCTCGAATTAATGACATGTAAAATAATACAGGTACGATTTTACTAAACTCCAAATAAACTCACAAACCTTGCCTGTATATTGTAGTTTATTCTACTGTGTGAATCGATGGGTTGTGGCCTAGGTTAGAACAGCTGACTTCCAATCCGGAGGTTGTGGGTTCAAACCTCGCCTTGGGCATCAAAAACACTTTCATAGTATTTCCATCCTACTGGTCTGTCAGATGAGACTTTAAACTATGGTCCCATTTATATATGACCTTAGCCAGGTTATTAGGGAAACTAGAGCACCATTTTCTGCATGTACGATTGATAATCTGCTCGCTGAAGCTTGTGGATTATCTCCTCGTATGTGGACTAGTGGCTAGTTGGTCGGGCTAACGTGACGGCGTAAATTAACAGTAGGGGTTCCTCCTTATAGGAAACACGATTTGCCTGGTTTGGCCCTCAGGTACGTTTTTATCTTTGGCTCTTTTGTTACCTGGGAGTTGAATTGGTTATTGCCCATTATAAAAGTAGTAAGATTATTACTGATCCTACTGCTTTTGGGAGGGGGCCAAGTGATTCTGGGCATCAGCTCAGGATTATTCCGACTGGGGCTTAAATGACAGTCTGCTACCTGATCTGTAACTGGAGAACTGGGGCTTATATAACATATGTGACCAGTCTGCTATCTGATCTGTAACTGGAGAACAGGGGCTTATATAACATATGTGACCAGTCTGGTACCCGATCTGTAACTGGAGAACTGGGGCTTATACAACATATGTGACCAGTCTGGTACCTGATCTGTAACTGGAGAACTGAGGCTTATACAACATATGTGACCAGTCTGGTACCTGATCTGTAACTGGGAACTGGGGCTTATATAACATATGTGACCAGTCTGGTTCCTGATCTGTAACTGGAGAACTGGGGCTTATATAACATATGTGACCAGTCTGGTACCTGATCTGTAACTGGGAACTGGGGCTTATATAACATATGTGACCAGTCTGGTTCCTGATCTGTAACTGGAGAACTGGGGCTTATATAACATATGTGACCAGTCTGGTTCCTGATCTGTAACTGGAGAACTGGGGCTTATATAACATATGTGACCAGTCTGGTTCCTGATCTGTAACTGGAGAACTGGGGCTTATACAACATATGTGACCAGTCTGGTACCTGATATGTAACTGGAGAACTGGGGCTTATACAACATGTGACCAGTCTGGTTCCTGATCTGTAGCTGGAGAACTGGGGATTATATAACATATGTGACCAGTCTGGTTCCTGATCTGTAACTGGAGAACTGGGGCTTATACAACATATGTGACCAGTCTGGTACCTGATATGTAACTGGAGAACTGGGGCTTATACAACATATGTGACCAGTCTGGTTCCTGATCTGTAACTGGGAACTGGGGCTTATATAACATATGTGACCAGTCTGGTTCCTGATCTGTAACTGGAGAACTGGGGCTTATATAACATTTGTGACCAGTCTGGTTCCTGATCTGTAACTGGAGAACTGGGGCTTATACAACATATGTGACCAGTCTGGTACCTGATATGTAACTGGGAACTGGGGCTTATATAACATGTGACCAGTCTGCTATCTGATCTGTAACTGGGAACTGGGGCTTATATAACATATGTGACAAGTCGGCTATCTGATCTGTAACTGGAGAACAGGGGCTTATATAACATGTGACCAGCCTGGTACCTGATCTGTACCTGGAGAACTGGGGCTTATATGACATATGTGACCAGCCTGGTACATGATTTGTAACTGGAGAACTGGGGCTTATATAACATATGTGACCAGCCTGGTACCTGATCTGTAACTGGAGAACTGGGGCTTATATGACATATGTGACCAGCCTGGTACCTGATCTGTAACTGGAGAACTGGGGCTTATATGACATATGTGACCAGCCTGGTACATGATTTGTAACTGGAGAACTGGGGCTTATATAACGTATGTGACCAGCCTGGTACCTGATTTGTAACTGGAAAACTGGGGCTTATATAACATATGTGACCAGTCTGCTACCTGATCTGTAACTGGAGAACTGGGGCTTATACAACATATGTGACCAGTCTGGTACCTGATCTGTAACTGGGAACTGGAGCTTATATAACATATGTGACCAGTCTGGTTCCTGATCTGTAACTGGAGAACTGGGGCTTATATAACATATGTGACCAGTCTGGTTCCTGATCTGTAACTGGAGAACTGGGGCTTATACAACATATGTGACCAGTCTGGTATCTGATATGTAACTGGAGAACTGGGGCTTATACAACATATGTGACCAGTCTGGTACCTGATCTGTAACTGGGAACTGGGGCTTATATAACATATGTGACCAGTCTGGTTCCTGATCTGTAACTGGAGAACTGGGGCTTATATAACATTTGTGACCAGTCAGGTTCCTGATCTGTAACTGGAGAACTGGGGCTTATATAACATATGTGACCAGTCTGGTACCTGATCTGTAACTGGGAACTGGGGCTTATATAACATATGTGACCAGTCTGGTTCCTGATCTGTAACTGGAGAACTGGGGCTTATATAACATTTGTGACCAGTCTGGTTCCTGACCTGTAACTGGAGAACTGGGGCTTATACAACATATGTGACCAGTCTGGTACCTGATATGTAACTGGGAACTGGGGCTTATATAACATATGTGACCAGTCTGCTATCTGATCTGTAACTGGGAACTGGGGCTTATATAACATATGTGACAAGTCGGCTATCTGATCTGTAACTGGAGAACAGGGGCTTATATAACATGTGACCAGCCTGGTACATGATCTGTACCTGGAGAACTGGGGCTTATATGACATATGTGACCAGCCTGGTACATGATTTGTAACTGGAGAACTGGGGCTTATATAACATATCTGACCAGCCTGGTACCTGATCTGTAACTGGAGAACTGGGGCTTATATGACATATGTGACCAGCCTGGTACATGATTTGTAACTGGAGAACTGGGGCTTATATAACATATCTGACCAGCCTGGTACCTGATCTGTAACTGGAGAACTGGGGCTTATATGACATATGTGACCAGCCTGGTACATGATTTGTAACTGGAGAACTGGGGCTTATATAACGTATGTGACTAGCCTGGTACCTGATTTGTAACTGGAAAACTGGGGCTTATATAACATATGTGACCAGTCTGCTACCTGATCTGTAACTGGAGAACTGGGGCTTATGCAACATATGTGACCAGTCTGGTACCTGATCTGTAACTGGGAACTGGAGCTTATATAACATATGTGACCAGTCTGGTTCCTGATCTGTAACTGGAGAACTGGGGCTTATATAACATATGTGACCAGTCTGGTTCCTGATCTGTAACTGGAGAACTGGGGCTTATACAACATATGTGGCCAGTCTGGTACCTGATATGTAACTGGAGAACTGGGGCTTATACAACATATGTGACCAGTCTGGTACCTGATCTGTAACTGGGAACTGGGGCTTATATAACATATGTGACCAGTCTGGTTCCTGATCTGTAACTGGAGAACTGGGGCTTATATAACATTTGTGACCAGTCTGGTTCCTGATATGTAACTGGAGAACTGGGGCTTATACAACATATGTGACCAGTCTGGTACCTGATCTGTAACTGGGAACTGGGGCTTATATAACATATGTGACCAGTCTGGTTCCTGATCTGTAACTGGAGAACTGGGGCTTATATAACATTTGTGACCAGTCTGGTTCCTGATATGTAACTGGAGAACTGGGGCTTATACAACATATGTGACCAGTCTGGTACCTGATATGTAACTGGGAACTGGGGCTTATATAACATATGTGACCAGTCTGCTATCTGATCTGTAACTGGGAACTGGGGCTTATATAACATATGTGACAAGTCTGCTATCTGATCTGTAACTGGAGAACAGGGTCTTATATAACATGTGACCAGCCTGGTACCTGATCTGTACCTGGAGAACTGGGGCTTATATAACGTATCTGACCAGCCTGGTACCTGATCTGTAACTGGAGAACTGGGGCTTATATGACATATGTGACCAGCCTGGTACATGATTTGTAACTGGAGAACTGGGGCTTATATAACATATCTGACCAGCCTGGTACCTGATCTGTAACTGGAGAACTGGGGCTTATATGACATATGTGACCAGCCTGGTACATGATTTGTAACTGGAGAACTGGGGCTTATAACGTATGTGACCACCTTGTACCTGTATGACTGTACTGGCTGGGGTTATATAACATCTGTGACCAGTCTGGTACCTGATCTGTAACTGGAAAACTGGGGCTTATATAACATATGTGACCAGTCTGCTACCTGATCTGTAACTGGAGAACTGAGGCTTATATAACATCTGTGACCAGTATGGTACCTGATATGTAACTGGAGAATTGAGGCTTATATAACATCTGTGACCAGTCTGGTACCTGATCTGTAACTGGAGAACTGCGGCTTATATAACATCTGTGACCAGCCTGGTACCTGATCTGTAACTGGAGAACTGGGGCTTATATAACATATGTGACAAGCCTGGTACCTGATTTTTAACTGGAGAACTGGGGCTTATATAACATATGTGACCAGCCTGCTACCTGATCTGTAACTGGAGAACTGGGGCTTATATAACATATGTGACCAGCCTACTACCTGATCTGTAACTGGAGAACTGGGGCGTATATAACATATGTGACCAATCTGCTACCTGATATGTAACTGGAGAACTGGGGCTTATATAACATATGGATGGCCTAGTAACATAAGGTCGTAACTGCTATGCTTTTAGCATAGCAGTTACGACCTTATGTTACTAGACCATCGATGATGACCAGTCTGTACGATCTTACTGAGAATGGGAACTATAATATGTACCAGTCGGACTGAATCTGTAACTGGGACTGGCTTATATAACATATGTGACCAAGTCTCTGATCTGTACTGGAGAACGGGGTTATATAACATGTGACGGTTCCTGTTCTGAATCTGGGGTACTGGAGAACTGGGGGCTTATACAATGATGTACCAGTCTGTCCTGATCTGTACTGGATACTGCTATATACATTTGTGACCAGTCTGGTTTCCTGATCTGTAACTGGGACTGAATGGGGCTTATATAAATAGTGACCAGTCTTATCTGATCTGTACTGGGACCTGGTGATATAACAGAGTGGACAAGGTCGGCTATGCTGGATCAGTAACTGGATGGGGCATATAACATATGTGACCAGTTGCTACCTGATCTGTACTGGCAGTAACTGAGAGGGGTATATAACATATGTGACCAGTGGTTCCTGATCTGTAACTGGAGAAATCTGTATTTTAAACATGTGACCAGCTTGGTTCTGATCTGTAAATGGAGAACTGGGGCTTATCAAAATGTGACAGTCTGGTTCTGATCTGTATGGAGAAGAACTGGGGTAGTGACCAGTCTGGTTCTGACTGTAATGCTGGGGTGGGGATATAACATATGTGACAGTCTGGCTTACTGATCTGTAACAAATCGGATCTAAGACATGGGGCTTATGATCAATGGAGAAACAGGGGTATGTGACCAGCCTGGGGTAACTGATCTGTACTGAGAACTGGGTATATACATATGTGACCAGCTGTACTATGTAATGGGAAGGGAACTGCTATTACAATAACTGCTGACCAGCTGGTACTGATATGTACTGGAGAACTGGGGCTTTTATAAATGACATATGTTCGACACTGGGGTTTTAACATGGATGTTTAAATGGAGAAACTGGGGGATATAACATATCTGACCAGCCTGGTACCTGATGTAACTGGAGAACTGGGGGCTTATAGACATATGTGACAGCTGGTACATGTTTGTAACGGAGAACTGGGGCTTATATAACGTATGTGACAGCCTGGGCCGTTTAACTGGATGGGGTTAATGACCTGGCCTATATAAACATATGTGACCAGTTGCTACCTGATCTGTATACTGGAGAACTGTTATATCACCATATGTGACCAGTCTGGTTACTGATCTGTACCTGGGACTGCTTAGAAAATATGTGACTGGTCGTGTCTGATCTTTACGGGATGCTAAATAAAACATAGTGACAGTGCTGATCTGTAAATGGAGAACTGCTTATAACACATATGTGAACAGTCTTGTACCTGATATGTAACTGGGGACTGGCCTTATAACAACAATATGTGACAGTTCCTTGTTACTTATCTGTAGCTGAACTGGGCTTATATCATGACGTCGGTCCTGATCTGTACTGAGACTGTGGCTTATATAACTGACCAGTCTGGTTTTCCTGATCGTAATGGAGAACTGGGGGCTTATACAACATATGTGACCAGTCTGGTACCTGAATGGTACTGATGGCTATAACAATATGGAACCAGTCTGCTATCTGATCTGTAATGGAACTGGGGCTTATAACATATGACAGTCGGCTATCTGATCTGTAAATGGAGAACAGGGGTTATTATAATTTACCATGTGACCAGCTGGGGTTTTTACTGACCCTGTACTGGAGAACTGGGGCTTATATAACATCTGACCAGCCTGGTATGATGTAAACAACTGGTACTGTCCGCTTGGCTGTTTTTGTCTACTCTTATAACAATCTCCCGCCTGGCCTGCCTCAGTACTCTTATACATTTCTCTCTATCTTCTGCCTCCTCTCTCTTCTTTTGTCCTTGCTACCTGTCTGTCTTTTTTCTCTCTCTCCTCTCTAAACTGCTTATCTTCGCTTCTGATCGTCTCTGGGGCTTATATGCATATGTGCAGCTGGTTACTTGGGATGTTACTGTGATGGCTATATAACATATCTGACCAGCTGGTACTGATCTGTAACTGGGAGCTGGGCTTATATGACATCTGGTTGACTGCTGGTACATGATTTGTAATGAGGACGGGGCTTATACAACGGTATGTGCAGCTGTACCTGATGTAACTGGAACTGGGGCTTATACATATGTGACCAGTCTGTACTGATCTGTAACTGGAACTGGGGCTATATAACATATGTGACTCTGCTATGATGTAACTGGAGAACTGAGCTATATCTTGTGACCTAGTATGGTACCTGTGAATATGGGGTTTTACGGAGAGAGTGGAGGTCTTATATAACATATGACCAGTCTCTGTAACTGGATCTTGTATGAGCTGGCTGGTTATATAACTTGTGACCAGCTGTTTAAACCGAAAAATCTTGTACCTGGAGACTGAAGGCTATATAACATATGACCAGCCTGGTACCTGATAAAATGGAGAAGCTTGCTATATACTATGTGGAAAGTCCGCTACCTGATGTAACATGGGAGCACCTGGCTATATATGTGACCAGCCTGGTACCTGGATTTTTAACTGGAGAAACTGGCTAATTTTTAAAATAACTGTAACCAGCCGCTACCTGATCTGGGGTAACTTGGAGAACTGGGGCTTATATAACATATGTGACCAGCCTACTACCTGATCTGTAACTGGAGAACTGGGGCGTATATAACATATGTGACCAATCTGCTACCTGATATGTAACTGGAGAACTGGGGCTTATATAACATATGGATGGCCTAGTAACATAAGGTCGTAACTGCTATGCTTTTAGCATAGCAGTTACGACCTTATGTTACTAGACCATCGATATGTGACCAGTCTGCTACCCGATCTGTAACTGGAGAACTGGGACTTATATAACATATGTGACCAGTCTGGTACCTGATCTGTAACTGGGAACTGGGGCTTATATAACATATGTGACCAGTCTGGTTCCTGATCTGTAACTGGAGAACTGGGGCTTATATAACATTTGTGACCAGTCTGGTTCTGATCTGTAACTGGAGAACTGGGGGCTTATAACCACATATGTGACCAGTCTGGTTCCTGATCTGTAACTGGAGAACTGGGGCTTATATAACATTTGTGACCAGTCTGGTTCCTGATCTGTAACTGGAGAACTGGGGCTTATATAACATATGGTGACCAGAATCTGCTATCTGATTCTGTAACTGGGAAACTGGGGGCTTATATAACATATGTGACAAGTCGGCTATCTGATCTGTAAACTGGAGAACAGGGGCTTATATAACATGTTGACCAAGGCCTGGTACTGATCCTGTACTGGAGAACTGGGGGCTTATTATGACATATGTGACCAGCCTGGTACATGATTTGTTAACTGGAGAACTGGGGCTTATATAACATATCTGACCAGCCTGGTACCTGATATGTAACTGGAGATGGACTGGGGGCTATAGCATTATGTGACCAGCTGGTACATGATTTGTAACTGGAGAACTGGGGCTTATATCATATCTGACCATTTCCTGTAACCTGACTGTAACTGGAGTAAAAACTGGGGCTTATATGACATATGTGACCAGCCTGGTACATGATTTGTAAATGGAGAACTGGGGCTTATAAACTATGTGACCAGCCTGGTACTGATTTGTAACTGAAAACTGGGGCTTATATAACATATGTGACCAGTCTGCTACCTGATCTGTAACTGGAGAAATCCTGGGGTTTATACAACATATGTGACCAGTCTGCTACCTGATCTGTAACTGGGAACTGGGGCTTATATAACATATGTGACCAGTCTGGTTCCTGATCTGTAACTGGAGAACTGGGGCTTATATAACATATGTGACCAGTCTGGTTCCTGATCTGTAACTGGAGAAACTGGGGCTTATATACAACATATGTGACAGTCTGGTACCTGATATGTAACTGGGAACTGGGGCTTATACAACATATGTGACCAGTCTGGTACCTGATCTGTAGCTGGGAACTGGGGCTTATATAACATATGTGACCAGTCTGGTTCCTGATCTGTAACTGGAGAACTGGGGCTTATATAACATTTGTGACCAGTCTGGTTCCTGATATGTAACTGGAGAACTGGGGGGCTTATACAACATATGTGACCAGTCTGGTACATGATATGTAACTGGGAACTGGGGCTTATATAACATATGTGACCAGTCTGCTATCTGATCTGTAACTGGGAATCTGGGGCTTATATAACTATGTGACAAATGTCTGCTATCTGATCTGTAACTGGAGAATGGGCAGGGGCTTATATAACATGACCAGCCTGGCCAGGTACCTGATCTGTACCTGGAGAACTGGGGCTTATATAACGTATCTGACCAGCCTGGTACCTGATCTGTAACTGGAGAACTGGGGCTTATATGACATATGTGACCAGCCTGGTACATGATTTGTAACTGGAGAACCTGGGGCTTATATAACATATTCTGACCAGCCTGGTACCTGATCTGTAACTGGAGAACTGGGGCTTATATGACGTATGTGACCAGCCTGGTACATGATTTGTAACTGGAGAACTGGGGCTTATATAACGTATGTGACCAGCCTGGTACCTGATTTGTAACTGGAAAACTGGGGCTTATATAACATATGTGACCAGTCTGCTAACCATCTGTAACTGGACTGCTTATACATATGTGACATGCTACCTGATCTGTAACTGGAGAACTGAGGCTTATATAACATATGTGACCAGTATGGTACCTGATATGTAACTGGAGAATTGAGGCTTATATAACATCTGTGACCAGTCTGGTACCTGATCTGTAACTGGAGAACTGCGGCTTATATAACATCTGTGACCAGCCTGGTACCTGATCTGTAACTGGAGAACTGGGGCTTATATAACATGTGACAAGCCTGGTACCTGATTTGTAACTGGAAAACTGGGGTTATATAACATCTGTGACCAGCTCTACCGATCTGTACTGAGAATGCGGCTATATAACTCTGTACCACCGTAACCTGATCTGTAACTGGAGAACTGGGGCTTATATAACATGTGACAAGCCTGGTACCTGATTTGTAACTGGAAAACTGGGGCTTATATAACATATGTGACCAGTCTGCTACCTGATCTGTAACTGGAGAACTGGGGCGTATATAACATATGTGACCAATCTGCTACCTGATATGTAACTGGAGAACTGGGGCTTATATAACATATGGATGGTCTAGTAACATAAGGTCGTAACTGCTATGCTTTTAGCATAGCAGTTACGACCTTATGTTACTAGACCATCGATATGTGACCAGTCTGCTACCCGATCTGTAACTGGAGAACTGGGACTTTTATAACATATGTGACCAGCCTGGTACCTGCTCTGTAACTGGAGAACTGGGACTTATATAACATATGTGACCAGCCTGGTACCTGCTCTGTAACTGGAGAACTGGGGCTTATATAACATCTATGACCTGTCTGTTACCTGATCTTCTAGCTCTCTCCTGCTACAGAGTAAGGTTATAGTAGCTCCATTTCCAATCTAGATTGGCCACAGACGCCAGAAGATCCATTTCCAATCTAGATTTGACACAGACGCAATAAGATCCATTTCCAATCTACATTGGCCGCATACGCCAGAAGATCCATTTCCAATCTAGATTCGCCATAGACGCCAGCAGCTCCCTTTCCAATATAGATTGGCCACAGCCGCCAGAAGCTCCATTTCCAATCTAGATTGGCCACAGCCGCCAGAAGCTCCATTTCCAATCTAGATTGGTAACAGCCGCCAGCAGGTCCCTTTCCAATCTAGATTGGCCACAGCCGCCAGAAGCTCCATTTCCAATCTAGATGGGCCACAGACGCCAGAAGCTCCATTTCCAATCTACATTGGCCACAGACGCCAGACGCTCCATTTCCAATCTAGATTGGCCACAGACGCCAGAGGCTCCATTTCCAATCTAGATTGGCCACATAAGCCCTATGTTCAATCTATATTGGCCACAGCCGCCAGAAGCTCCATTTCCAATCTAGATTGGTAACAGCCGCCAGCAGGTCCCTTTCCAATCTAGATTGGCCACAGCCGCCAGAAGCTCCATTTCCAATATAGATGGGCCACAGACGCCAGAAGCTCCATTTCCAATCTACATTGGCCACAGACGCCAGACGCTCCATTTCCAATCTAGATTGGCCACAGACGCCAGAGGCTCCATTTCCAATCTAGATTGGCCACATAAGCCCTATGTTCAATCTATATTGGCCACAGACGCCAGAAGCTCCATTTCCAATCGATATACGATCCCTACAACGGGTTATTGACATGTGTAACATACTGCCAACGGATCATCAATTGAATTGACAATGTTCAGGTCTCAATTTTGACAGACCCGTGTAGTCAGGGCACATATGGAATAGACCAGGAGTTATGAGGCGATATAAACAACAAATCTATGTACAAAAAATAGTTGTATATGTGTATAAGTGTAGTGTAAATCATTGTAAATCCGACAAGTAGTGGAACATACACAAAGCACTTAGTAACAGTAAATGAGTGTACTAACATGGATGCCAGGTAACAACTCGTATTGCATTTGTATTTGTTACCAAGCAAGGAAGTTCTGGCAAACTACGCCATTTAAATTAAGCCCATTGCAAATTTATGAGAGGAAACTATGAACTTATCGTATCAGTCAGATCTAGTACCCTGATAAACAGATAACTTTTAAATTTATCAAATGAACATCATACAGAGTGTACTTATATTTGATTAATTATTACAACTATTGACTATCAGTCACGTATGCATGGTAGTGGTAGTTTATGGAGATTGTCGATCAACTAATACTCTTCTCCCTCCTCTTCGCCCTCGCCCTCGACCGAGTCGACGCCCACCTCCTCGTAATCCTTCTCCAGGGCCGCCAGATCTTCACGGGCCTCCGAAAACTCGCCCTCCTCCATGCCCTCGCCCACGTACCAGTGGACAAAGGCGCGCTTGGCGTACATCAAGTCGAACTTGTGGTCAAGACGCGCCCAGGCCTCGGCGATGGCGGTGGTGTTGCTCAACATGCAGACAGCTCGCTGGACCTTGGCCAAGTCGCCTCCGGGCACGACGGTCGGGGGCTGGTAGTTGATGCCCACCTTGAAGCCGGTCGGGCACCAGTCGACGAACTGGATGGTGCGCTTGGTCTTGATGGTGGCGATGGCAGCGTTGACGTCCTTGGGCACGACGTCACCTCGGTACAGCATGCAGCAGGCCATGTACTTGCCGTGACGAGGGTCACACTTGACCATCTGGTTGGCCGGCTCGAAGCAGGCGTTGGTGATCTCGGCGACCGACAGTTGTTCGTGGTAGGCCTTCTCGGCGGAGATGACGGGGGCGTAGGTGGCCAGTGGGAAGTGGATACGCGGGTACGGCACCAAGTTGGTCTGGAACTCCGTCAGATCGACGTTCAGGGCGCCGTCGAAGCGGAGAGAGGCGGTGATGGAGCTCACGATCTGAGCAATCAGTCGGTTCAGGTTGGTGTACGTCGGGCGCTCGATGTCGAGGTTACGGCGACAGACGTCGTAGATCGCCTCGTTGTCGACCATGAAGGCGCAGTCGGAGTGCTCCAGCGTGGTGTGGGTGGTTAGGATGGAGTTGTACGGCTCTACGACAGCGGTGGATATTTGTGGGGCTGGATAGATGGCGAACTCGAGCTTGGACTTTTTGCCGTAGTCGACACTCAACCTCTCCATGAGGAGGGAGGTGAAGCCGGACCCGGTGCCGCCGCCGAAGCTGTGGAAGATGAGGAAGCCCTGGAGACCGGTACACTGGTCGGCGAGTTTACGGATGCGGTCGAGGACGAGATCCACTATCTCCTTGCCGATGGTGTAGTGGCCGCGGGCGTAGTTGTTGGCCGCATCCTCCTTGCCCGTGATCAGCTGCTCCGGGTGGAACAGTTGGCGGTACGTGCCCGTACGCACCTCATCTGGAATAGAGGTAAGGTTGGAGTGAGAGACATTTACATTGCGCGGATGGGATGTGATGTATTGGTCTGTTCAACAGCGAGGGCATATACGGAAGATTGGCTGGATATAACAAGTATATACCTGTTAGTGGGGAATGGCAAAGCAATGGCCGCGGATAACGTAGAATCTAAATGTCCATTTGATAAATTGATCGACTGTGAAACAGAACGGCGAGGATAACGTTGCTTTTAGTATCTATAGCAGTGTCTATGAAATTGTCCGTTAATATCGTTCGTAATTAAATCTACAACTGCAGTTCGCTCCACGCAAGGATTAATTTATCGTTATGATACACGTCTCTAAGACTAGTATTGAGTGTAAGCTGCATACGAAACGTACAGACTAGTCACGGGTCCAACTCGCATAGCGCATCTGATTATAGAGGTCTGATACTGTTGGTTTTATCAGTCATATAACTGTCTCTAATGATTAATTGATTAATTGGGGTGTGGTTAAAGAGCACCTACCGACAACGGTTGGTTCCAGGTCGACGAACACCGCCCTGGGCACGTGTTTCCCGGCCCCGGTCTCGCTGAAGAAGGTGTTGAACGAGTCGTCCCCGCCCCCGATCGTCTTATCGCTGGGCATCTGTCCGTCCGGCTGGATCCCGTGCTCCAGGCAGTACAACTCCCAGCATGCATTGCCGATCTGGACCCCAGCTTGGCCGACATGGATGGAGATACACTCACGCTGGAGAGAGAACGGTGTGTCAAGTAGGGGGTATATACATTGAAGACACGAGATAACATACCGATACGACGTGTACATGTCCAACCCCTTGCACGCTGGGGAGAGACGGGCGTGGATTACGAGTTACATTTGCAACTAAACGCATGGACGAAGATGCTCTGTTTAAAATTAGTGCCAAATTCACGGACTATGCTGTAGTATATGTCTGTTGGAACACGGTCATAACTGAATGAAAATTTGCTGCACTCTGTCGTAATTGTGCCAGCTACTAACTATCCTAGCCACAATACGTCAATTAACTGACAACTGGTGCAATTGTGTGTTAGGTATGTTAACATTATTTATTATTATCACATATTTGACACATTTCCGGCTGTTGTTTCTGTATTAACACAGCTCGTGTGCAAGGTATGTGCATGAGGATGTGATAAATAAGTTAGATCACGTGTATCCGCATGTACGAGATATAAACCGCTCGCTAAAGCTCGCGGATTATCTCCTCGTACATGCGGACGAACCGTGATCTAAATTATACTTATTATTTGTCCTTGTTTCTCGACCAATGAAAGCTTAGCATTTCGTCTCAATTAATCACATCTTGCGACTATTTCTCCAATATGTACTAAATTTAATCATTAATTGTTCCAATACATAGAGGTATATTTAGATCCAGATGATACAGCTTGTTGTCAGAAATTCACGCAATCCTGTTCAGACGTGTACATGTGCGCGTGGGTGTCAACGACCAGTAACGTAGTCGTATCGCAAGTCGAAAGAGCGTATGGGCATATTGCAACGTTTAACCCCTATAACGTGTGTATTACTAGATTTAATGAGTAATTGCATTGTACACTTGGCTGAACTATAAGTCAGTTATTGTTCACATAGCTCATGCTATTTATGATTTTGGTGAGCGCGTATCAACTGATCACATTGCACAATTGACCACAAATGTCGTAAGCTCCATTTCTCGAGACACAGCTACATATGAGGATCTAGCTTGGACACAATTGCCATAAGTCCTGTTCCTCCACACACGCCCACATATCGTGGATTTTATTTCCTATACAGTTGCTAAGTAAACACGACCACTTTAAAGGTACATGCCCGCTCAGTAGGCACAACATGTTCTTTATATCAGAGACATTTTCTGGCAAAAAACATTCATTCACCATCACCCCACGTATTGATTGGCATAATAATACATGTTCTATCAGACGTAATTTCCACACTCATATCAGGGGCGATAACCGCGTTTCCTTAAAATTACGGACATTACTATTTATTATCCGAAGTTATTTGTTGATGTGCAATGATCAAAGTTTATAATCTGTCTAAACTATTATTTTGTTCAGGTGACTCATTTAATTAATATAAATAATTTAAAAATATCATGCCTCATTTGTATATGAAAATAGCCTGATACCACTGCGCGTCACTATCAGTAAAATAAATATTACTAAATGATTAAATCTGTACAGCGGGCACTCGTAATTTATAGAACTAGTGGAATAGTGACACAATTATACACCTATTTTACTCCTATAAAGAGAATGCTGTGCCTACTGAGTGGGCATGTACCTTTAAACATTTAACAATCGGGACGGATCATTAAATAAATAAATAATCCCCGCCCCGACATACAAACTTTAAGTTCTGACACCTTCGTCCATTCGCCGACTATGTACACGTTTGTTTGTGCCCGTCCCCACCCCCTCCCCGCACACACAGCCCCCACCACCCCGGCGGAGCAAATGGACGTTACAACGCGAGTGTCCAGCGTAGACCCAGACCAGCCTGCTCATCCGCACGGTCGTATCAGGGCCTATGCTGGTCGTAATTACGTCCACTGAACAATGCCTGCACCGGTGATTAACAAAGCAGATACAATGAATAGCTACAAGTTTAATTCATCCAACGCTCAAACACAATACACATAGAACATGGAAGAAAAAGCACACACAAAACATGAAAAATAAACAAGTGTACTTACCATATTGACAGATTTAGTTGATCACTCACAGTGGACTTGACGGATCTCAGTGAGAAATATCGAATGGCCTCCAACCGCGCTTAAATACACGTTACACTCGGGAGTGGTCGCGTAGCTAACGAAAACAAGACACTCATTGGCTGGATAAAATCACGTGGCGTAATTCCTGCGATTTCATTGGACATTTTCGAAATTGTCAGGTTTGAACAGGTATTCGATGTTTACTGTTGTATAAACCGTTGTTAACGTGTATACATCGAGAGCCTTTGTCCGTGGCAAATACCGTCATACAATTCTTTTGTTAAATCGGCTGTGTCTCAAATACGCGTCTCAAATAAAAACGCCAGCCTATTTACGTGGTATTTATTCCCAAGCATACATATTTCCCAAAATGTATTTTCTGTTTTCTATATTTCTCAATGAACGTGTGCGTTGTTACCACTGTTTTGAACCGCCTCGTTAACACGGTTCAACGGAGTGGTAACAACATATACTTTTGGTGAGAAATAAGAAAACTAGTCAATGAGGAAAATGTCTTCAGCTTGACATGGGTTAAACTGAACTATTTACAGAGGCGGATTAATGGGGGGGGGGGGGGGGGGTGGGGGTGCCGACACCCCCCCCCCCCCTTCAGAAATACCAGATAAAAAAAAAAAATTACGATTGTATGGACTGTTAAGATCTTCAAATATTTGAAAAAAAATGCAGTAGAATGCAGGAAATGGCTTCCTCAATTCAAAACGTTTCCGGGGGAGGGGGGCATGACCCCGGACCCCCCGAGCCAACTATCTCGCTCAGCTCAGTCGACGAACGAGCATACCTCGTTCAAGTTCCATCCCCCCTTGGTGAAATCCTGGATCCGCCACTGATTTACTTGTCGAGCTGAATAGCGCATTTAAGTGATTTAAATGATTAAAGGTCTTTGATCTTTGTTTTTACTGGGACCAGGCGCGTAACCAGGTTCTTGCATAGGGGGGTCGCATGTCGCCGCGAATTGTCTAGGGGGGGGGGGGGGGGGGGGGGGGGGGGGGGGGGGGGGGGGGGGGGGGGGGGGGGGGGGGGTCCGGGGGGGGGGGGGTGGGGGCATGCCCCTCCCCCCCTGAATTATTTTTGGATAAAGAACGCAAATCCTGGCTTCTAGAGCCCTCCAGACATCGATATATTATGCGAAATTTTATTTATTTTAGCAGAGAAATTTTCATTTCACAAAATGTAGTTCTTATTTTATCTAATAATTTGTTAAATTTGCAAATTTTAGGGGGAATGTGGACACATGATTACGGGCATGTGGACACATGCTATTCGCTAAGACTGGACGTTTATATTTTACTTTTTTCAAATAGTCTAGCCTGATAATGAGCCTGCGCATCACACAGTGCACGAGTTAACAAGATGACTATATATATGCACACACAATGGTAACAAACGATGATTACACCACGACACAGGCGGCAGTTGATCAGGAGCTACTCGGGCTGTTCAGGGTCTACAGCGACAGCAGACGACAGCAGTTCAATGTTGTTCAATGGCGATACAATTATTTATCCCACTTACAGTGTCAACTAAATCTCTCACGTCCAGGCCCGTAGCCTCTCACATGTCCAGGCCCGTAGCCAGACCGGTTTGAAGAGGGGGGGGGGGGAGGGGGGGGGGGGGAGGGGGGGTTGTCGTTTCGAATGCCCAAGGGGCCTGAGGTATCTAGGGGGGTCTACAAAAGTGGACCTCGAGGCTAAAAAAGTTGACCTCGAGGCTGGGCGTGGGTCATCCGACACCCACCCCCCCTGGCTACGGGCCTGATGTTGACACACGCCCGGTGACCACAGCCCAACTACTCGGACATATAGGAACAAGAGATGGCTCGTTCAAAAAAGTTACATCACAATTATATACATGTAGTCTATAGAAGTGGGTGGGTGGGTGGGGTAACTTTATTGACTGGACCATTTTCTATGTCCCGAGTCTTTTGAAGGTGACTTGCTAGGAAATCAACATAATTGTTCCAAATAATGTTAGAAAAATGTTTATTGCCTAAAATAGGCTCCAATAACCTTAGAGTTCCTACCACGTGACTTTAACCCTTTCAATCCTAAGGAACTGGAATGGACTGTGATATGCTAATGTTCCGACCAATCCAATGGTCACAAAATGATTTTCAGATTCGTCCATTTATGAAAAGGGGGTGTTTTTGTTCCAAGAAATATTAAAATTACTTTCAAAAAGTGCAGATCCTGATGAGACGGCTCGTTATTATGAGCCGGCTCATCTGGATCTGCACTGTTTCCATAAACCGATATCGCGGGCTTTCGGGTTCAAAGGGTTAAACGGGTTTTGCTCATTTCATAATACAGGCATTGAAGCTGTGCCAATCACATATTGTTTTCTGTATCGGCCTCATATGCATATTTATTACACTATTGTATTATAATGTTTAATACACTCTGTTGTTACACCGTGGAATTCAATTGTATGTAATATTAATGATTTATTTATTTGTATATAACGGCATGTCAACAGCTACGGTTAACGTGGTCGAATCCCATAGTTCACATGTTGTGATGGGGGTGGGGTGGGTGGTGTGTAGTAATATTTGTGTGGGCCAAAAAATAGTATTAATTGTTCAGGTACCGCTTTGGTGCATATTGTATTTAAAAACACAACACACATTAATAATTAAACTGCATGTACTTCTTTTTGTTTTTCATCAGTTCCGACGCGTGTCTGAAATACAGGGCCTTTCAAGTGACACACTGGACATTAATGTTAGTGAATCATCTTACAGTAATACACACAATACATTGAAACCGTCACACGTGTATCATGTGTATTGGCGGTTCGTGTCAGATTACGGGTGCGTTCCGTTAGATTGTAATATGTATGGTAATAAGTAACATTATATGTGACGGAACAGGTGTTGTATTGTTTGGCAATAATATGAGTCAGGCGTATTTATCGTCAGCGATCATTGTAGACCCAGATCAGACTGCGCAGTCTGATCTTGGTCTACACTGTTCGCTATTCCGTTGACATCATATACATTCGGATCTCTGAATATTTTGTCACTGATTTTCGAAATAAATACAGGTGAAACAGAAATATTTGAATAACTAGAGGATTTTATATGTATGTTGATTTTTAATAAATATGTCTATGTACTCTAAAGTTTTCACCAGTGGCCTTTATGAAAATGTTCTCAACCCCAGAGCGAACAGTGTAGACTCTGATCAGACTATGTGGATGCGCAGGCTGATCTACATTGGTCGAAATTTCAGTAATACCCGTTTGTTGTGACAGCATGTCCCGCCGTGTGAATAACTAGAACATTATATTTCGATTTGAATTACCGGTGTCATTTAACCGAAACGGCATTCAGCTAACTTTTGTCGTCCGATTCGTTTTACAATTTACTTATTTTCAGTATTTTATGAACAATAACATGATTTAACAGCGCATGAGAATTGGAGACGATTCTCGTATGCTGTTTTATGATGTTTAGAAGAAGTCTAAATTGAAAAACAGCAGACGACACTACATGCATTTTGTTTTTGGATATTTCTTATGCTTTAAGTAGGGGAGTCATTTTTACATGGAATGGGGTCTGAATTGACGAACTGGGTCTTATGACGACTGTGTCAGAGTTGTCCCGGCATTGACGTCGTCTACCGACTCATTGATTATTTGATAAATTGTTTGATTGAGAATGATTGATTGATTGATCGATTGATTTGGGGCTTACGTCCGTTTAACAGCAAGGTCATATTCCTACTGACATACATATGTATGGTAGATTGATTGATTTGGGGCTTACGTCCGTTTAACAGCACGGCCATATTACGACGGAAATACACCAGTATTATGGACCGATTGATTGTATACGTTCGTTCAACAGCAAGGGCATGTATAACTGGGAATACACATGTATTGGGGATCGATATATTGGGGTTTTACATCCGTTCAATTGGCGATGCCATATACAGACGGCAATGCACCTGTATGGGGGTTGATATATTGGGGTTTCACGTTCATTCAACCGGCAATGTCATATATAGACATTAAATCGTAATTACACATACAACATATATTTCCAAACCAATGTTTATGTTTTCAGATATTTGAATTAAGGTCACCGTTACATTTGAATAATAATTTATCTTGAGTAGCCATTGTGTCATTTCATGATGTATTGTATTTACCTCATGTTGTCATAACTATGTGACCTGAGTGAATAAACGAATAATAATAAGGCTGACAAAAAAACGCACTGCACCTGTATGGCGGATGCAATACAATCATAAGCCTTGTTAGGGTTAATGTGGTCGTCCTGGTAGCACGAGGATTAACATACCATAATCCATAGTCAACATGTTTGTCCAATAGATTGTAAATGCGATCACCGTATACGTATCACAACGCCATTGGGATCCGGTGATGTATAACCCGCAGTACAAACATCAGTGAAATCAATATTGACAACACAATCAAGTCCAGATTACTTGTATTGCTATTTGTCGAGTGGTTTTTGTGGGCTGGGACAGTAACCCTTTGAACATGAAAGCCGCTATAGCGGCATTTACAAACAGTTCAGATCCAGATGAGCCGTGGATCTGCACTTTTTACAAGTAATGTTCATATTTTTGAGAACAGAAACACCTCCCTTTTCATAAATGGACTAGTCTGAAAATCATTTTGTGACGGTTGGATTAGTTGCAAAATTAACATATCAAAATCCATTCCAGTTACTTAGGGGTGAAAGGGTTAAATGTACGGTGTCTCCGATATTGAACGTTTGTTTGTTTGTTGGGTTTTAACGGCCTATCAACAGCTAAGGTCATTTAAGGCCGAGTCGATGGGTTTAGTACTAAATTCCAAATATAACCTGTGCAAGTACATGTTCAAGTACATGTACAAATGGGGGGAGGGGGTGTCCCAAAATCAGAACTGAATATTTTCAATAAAAAAACTATATATTCAGCCCCGAAATCAGAATATTCCTGATCTGGTGCCAGGTCCTCGCCACACCAGAATCACTTGGCCCCCTCCCAAAATCAGAATGATCAGTAATAATCTTACTACTTTTATAATGGGCAATAACCCAATTCAACTCCCAGGTAACAAAAGAGCCAAATATAAAAACGTACCCGAGGGCAAAACCAGGCAAATCGTGATTCCTATAAGGAGGAATCCATACCGTTAATTTACGCCGTCGCGTTCACCCGACCAACCACCCACTACACATCACATGGGCAGTGTATGGGCATGAGGATGTCGCTAAAGCTCGTGGATCATCTCCTGTACATGCGGACGAACCGTGATCTAACTGTGGCATATACAGTCTGTCTGACAAATTCCTCGGCCAAATACCAGCAGTATATACAACATATACTTCATAATTGGAGAAACGGGTAATTTTCTATAGATATTGATTATGTCATTTTAAATATAAACCTCATTGTTGTTTTAAATTGTTTTTTTCTTACAATTGTCTACAGGAGGTCGGCATGTTGATATGATAAGAGTGTATTATACGTTTTTAGACATATAGATAAAAATAAATGTAGTCGCTGTATGGTCAATGTATTTATAAATACATCGAATATACAATGACTACATTTTTTGTTCAACACGTCCAAACAAGTATAATACACTATCCTATCAACATGCCGACCGCCTGTGGTTATAACTGCCAAACTACATTCAACTGGCCTACATTACCAGTATACATATTTACAAAGATCTCACAAAACGATGCTTATTACCTTCACACCAATATAAATACGATTTATGTCATAAACAGAGCATCATGCATTGAGACTGCACTGGTCAGCTCGCGTTTTTCTGTTTAATCTATTACACTGGTATATTATGAATTTAATAGTTATTCAACATTTCAACTGGGAACACTCATTTAACATAATCTGATAATAAATTAGCTGGTTTAGGGAATAATGGACTCACAAGGATAAAACAGTTTACATATATTGTGACCAGAATAGGCCCAGATTGTGACCAGTGTACGCCCCGATTGTGACCAGTGTAGGCCCATATTGTGACCAGTATAGGCCCATATTGTGACCAGTGTAGGCCCAGATTGTGACCAGTGTAGGCCCATATTGTGACCAGTGTAGGGGCCCAGATTGTGACCAGTGTAGGCCCATATTGTGACCAGTGTAGGCCCAGATTGTGACCAGTGTAGGCCCAGATTGTGACCAGTGTAGGCCCAGATTGTGACCAGTGTAGGCCCATATTGTGACCAGTGTGGGCCCAGATTGTGACCAGTGTAGGCCCATATTGTGACCAGTGTAGGGGCCCAGATTGTGACCAGAATAGGCCCAGATTGTGACCAGTGTACGCCCCGATTGTGACCAGTGTAGGCCCATATTGTGACCAGTGTAGGCCCAGATTGTGACCAGTGTAGGCCCATATTGTGACCAGTGTAGGCCCATATTGTGACCAGTGTAGGCCCAGATTGTGACCAGTGTAGGCCCATATTGTGACCAGTGTAGGGGCCCAGATTGTGACCAGTGTAGGCCCATATTGTGACCAGTGTAGGCCCATATTGTGACCAGTGTAGGCCCATGATGTGACCAGTGTAGGCCCAGATTGTGACCAGTGTAGGCCCATATTGTGACCAGTGTGGGCCCAGATTGTGACCAGTGTAGGCCCATATTGTGACCAGTGTAGGGGCCCAGATTGTGACCAGAATAGGCCCAGATTGTGACCAGTGTACGCCCCGATTGTGACCAGTGTAGGCCCATATTGTGACCAGTGTAGGCCCAGATTGTGACCAGTGTAGGCCCATATTGTGACCAGTGTAGGGGCCCAGATTGTGACCAGTGTAGGCCCATATTGGTGACCAGTGTAGACCCAGATTGTGACCAAGTGTAGGCCCAGATTGTGACCAGTGTAGGCCCAAGATTGTGACCAGTGTAGGCCCAGATTGTGACCAGTGTAGGCCCATATTGTGACCAGTGTAGGCCCAGATTGTGACCAGTGTAGGCCCAGATTGTGTGTACCAGTGTAGGCCCAGATTGTGACATTGTAGGGCCCATATTGTGACCAGTGTAGGCCCCATATTGTGACCAGTGTAGGCCCAGATTGTGACCATGTGGCCCATATTGTGACCAGTGTGCCCAGATTGTTGACCAGTGTAGGCCCATATTTGTGACCAGTGTAGGGGGGGCCCAGATTGTGACCAGAATAGGCCCAGATTGTGACCAGTGTACGCCCCGATTGTGACCAGTGTAGGCCCATATTGTGACCAGTGTAGGCCCATATTGTGACCAGTGTAGGGGCACAGATTGTGACCAGTGTAGGCCCATATTGTGACCAGTGTAGGCCCATATTGTGACCACTGTGGGCCCAGATTGTGACCAGTGTAGGCCCAGATTGTGACCAGTGTAGGCCCATATTGTGACCACTGTGGGCCCAGATTGTGACCAGTGTAGGCCCATATTGTGACCAGTAGGCCCAGCCCATTTGTTGTGACCAGTGTAGGCCCATATGTGACCAGTGTAGGGCCCAGATTGTGACCAGTGTAGGCCCATATTGTGACCAGTGTAGGCCCATATTGTGACCAGTGTAGGCCCATATTGTGACCAGTGTAGGCCCAGATTGTGACCAGTGTAGGCCTAGATTGTGACCAGTGTAGGCCCAGATTGTGACCAGTGTAGGGGCCCAGATTGTGACCAGTGTAGGCCCATATTGTGACCAGTGTAGGCCCATATTGTGACCAGTGTAGGCCCATATTGTGACCAGTGTAGGCCCAGATTGTGACCAGTGTAGGCCTAGATTGTGACCAGTGTAGGCCCAGATTGTGACCAGTGTAGGGGCCCAGATTGTGACCAGTGTAGGCCCATATTGTGACCAGTGTAGGGGCCCAGATTGTGACCAGTGTAGGCCCATATTGTGACCAGTGTAGGCCCATATTGTGACCAGTGTAGGCCCATATTGTGACCAGTGTAGGCCCAGATTGTGACCAGTGTAGGCCTAGATTGTGACCAGTGTAGGCCCAGATTGTGACCAGTGTAGGCGCAGATTGTGCCCAGAATAGGCCCATATTGTGACCAGTATAGACCCAGATTGTGACCAGTGTAAGCCCAGATTGTGACCAGTGTAGGCCCAGATTGTGACCAGTGTAGGCCCATATTGTGACCAGTGTAGGCCCAAATTGTGCCCAGAATAGGCCCAGATTGTGACCAGTGTAGGCCCAGATTGTGACCAGAATAGTCCCAGATTGGGACCACTGTAGGCCCAGATTGTGACCAGTGTAGGCCCAGATTGTGACCAGTGTAGGCGCAGATTGTGCCCAGAATAGGCCCATATTGTGACCAGTATAGACCCAGATTGTGACCAGTGTAAGCCCAGATTGTGACCAGTGTAGGCCCAGATTGTGACCAGTGTAGGCCCATATTGTGACCAGTGTAGGCCCAAATTGTGCCCAGAATAGGCCCAGATTGTGACCAGTGTAGGCCCAGATTGTGACCAGAATAGTCCCAGATTGGGACCACTGTAGGCCCAGATTGTGACCAGTGTAGGCCCAGATTGTCAGAGTGTGACCAGTGTAGGCCCAGATTGTGACCACTGTAGGCCCAGATTGTGACCAGTATAGACCCAGATTGTGACCAGTGTAGGCCCAGATTGTGACCAGTATAGGCCCAGATTATGACCAGTATAGACCCAGATTGTGACCAGTGTAGGCCCAGATTGTGACCAGTGTAGGCCCAGATTGTGACAAGGGTAGTTCAAGAGCTATATACATAGAGAATACTATGCGTTTCCTAGCTCCGTCTGATAAATTTGATATAAAGACACTAACCTGGTATTCTATTTATCAGGTAGCGTTTTATACTCGTTTTAACTCATCTATGGACAGAACGCGGACTTGTTTACGTTGCGCCATTACACGGACGTCATTCTGTAACGTCACGTGATATCATCCGACCAATCGACCGTCAGTTTTCACTTCGTTATAATCCGGATGTTTGTATCAGGTTAATACCTGATACAGCAATGTTATCAGTCAGTACATATTCAGTCAATACAAGGCAGGTTACCTGGTAAAGGCAAGTAACGTGTTGCAAAAATTGTCTAATTATGGTTACAGTTACCATAATTTTGTGTGGGACGTAGCAGAAGACCAGAGAAACAGTAGTAGCAGAAGACCAGAGAAACAGTAGTAGCAGACCAGAGAAAAAGTAGTAGCAGAAGACGCAGAAGACCAGAGAAACAGTAGTAGCAGACCAGAGAAACAGTAGTAGCAGAAGACCAGAGAAACAGTAGTCAGAGAAACAGTAGTAGCAGAAGACCAGAGAAACAGTAGTAGCAGAAGACCATAGAAACAGTAGTAGCAGACCAGAGAAACAGTAGTAGCAGAAGACCAGAGAAACAGTAGTAGCAGAAGACGCAGAAGACCAGAGAAACAGTAGTAGCAGAAGACCAGAGAAACAGTAGTAGCAGAAGACGCAGAAGACCAGAGAAACAGTAGTAGCAGAAGACCAGAGAAACAGTAGTAGCAGAAGACGCAGAAGACCAGAGAAACAGTAGTAGCAGAAGACGCAGAAGACCAGAGAAACAGTAGTAGCAGAAGACCAGAGAAACAGTAGTAGCAGAAGACCAGAGGAAGCAGAAGACCAGAGAAACAGTAGTAGTAGAAGATCAGAGAAACAAATAATACAATGAAAACCAAAAACTGCCACTATATAAAGGCCTATAATATTAAAGGCATCTTGCTGAAAATTCTGATTTTCACGGAAATTTTGATTTCTTGATTTTTCCCCAGATTTCCTAATACAATTAGTGAAATTCGAACCATTTAAGCACACTATTCAAGAGCAGAGCTGTATTGATAACAAAAACGGAATTAGTCCCCTTTGCCATTGTGAGTGACATATGGGAACACGTACAGACACACTTATAGTTTATATACCACATTATGAGGACAAGTATGATGGCGACCAGTAATTCTATTGTGTGTCCAGGCTGTAGCTAATTACACAACACTAACGTTTGTTTGTTTGTTGGGGTTTAACGGCCTATCAACAGCTACGGTCATTAAAGGCCGGGTCAATGGGTTTAGTACTAAATTCCATATATTACCTGTACAAGTACATGTACATGTTAATGTACAAATGGGGGGGGGAACCCAAAATCAGAACTGAATATTTACAATAAACCAGATTGCCGTGGCCCGCATGTCGAGCTCGCCGAGGCATTTGACCTTGACCTTGGGCACAGGGGCCGCATGAGTGGGACACAGCATGAATATATGGATGATGACTAATAAGCATATGAAGTTTCAAGTCAATGTGACTTAGTACTGCAGAGATATAAGGTATTTAAAAACTTTAACGCAGATTTCGGACGGGGGACGGACGCACGGACAGCCCACCAATAATGAAGAAGGGGCAATTTCCATTGTTCTAGATCAAAGAGATTGCCCCTTGTAATGAATAGAATAAGGGGCCACACGGAATAAATCATAGGATTCTTTTGTGTTAGGCTCCGCCCCATGGCCCCTTCTACACCCTTGGTTGCTCGGACAGACGGACGGATTGGATACTTGTTGGGTTTTTACTATATAAAAGTACCCAACAAAAGTACCCAACACTACGCTAACCCTACCCAAGAACTTTGTTTGTTTGTTTATTAGTGTTTAACGGCCTATCAACAGCTAAGGTCATGTAAGGCCGGGCAAACGGGTTCAATCCCATTTTAACCTGCTGCATTGGGGGAAAAATCCCAAAATCAGAACGGAATATTTACATCGAGAACAAATATATTCAGCCCTGAAATTAGAATAACCTAACCTGGTGCCAGGTCCATACCACACCAAGTCACTTGGCCCCTTCCCCTAAAATAGGATTACGAATATCGTAATACTCACATAAGGGGTATAACCAGATTCAACTGTCGCATACAAAATGCCAAAGAGGTATGTGAGGGCCAAACCAGGTCTCCAGTCGGGATTCCGGTAAGGATGAACCCCGATCGTTTAATTACCCATCGCGAGCTCCCACCTGCCAACCACCTACCCAAGAAGATCACCGTACGCTTGCCCAACATGCAGATGAGCATTTGTTGGGTACTTTTGTACCCAACAAGTACCCATTCGTGTGTACGCACGGACGAACAGATGCACTGACACCCAGACGTCATTGTGATCACTATGTCTCTCTTTCCGCAAGCGGGCTAGACAAAGACTATAATTTATATTCAGCCCTGAAATCAGAATAATTCTGATTTGATGCCAGGTCCTCGCCACACCAGAATCTCTTGGCCCCCTCCCAAAAGCAGTAGGATCAGTAATAATATTACTACTTGCAATAACCCAATTCAACTCCCAGGTAACAAAAGAGCCAAAGATAAAAACATACCTGATGGCCAAACCAGGCAAATCGTGATTCCTTTTGGGAGGAACACTTACCGTTAATTTACGCCTTTACGTTCGCCCGACCAACCACCCACCCCACATAACACTAACGATTCCACACACTGTTTTACAATTCTCAACCCAGATAATAGGGAAAATACAAGTAACTCGAAGGTAACAATGCATGCCAAACTAGAGCAAGTGAGGAGAGGCTCACGCATACCCCCGGCCGCCACCTCGACTGACAAACAAAAACATTAACGCAAATATATAAAAAGATTTAACGCAAATTTCTAAGTAATTTGACCTTGACCTTGGACATGAAGGCCGCATGGGTGTGGTATGGAATGAAAATATGGATGATGATAAGGAAGTGTAAAAAGTTTGAAGTCAATCCGACTTACCGTTATAGAGATAATGGGTACCCGGAAACTTGTAACACAAATCTTAAGGACGGACGAATGGATGGACGGACAGACGGATGGAATAACGAAAACAATATACCCCTTGACATAATTTGTATGCCGTGTGTATAACAATTGTGCAAGTTTTATCATGGAAAGCGACACATGAGAACAAGTAGACACAATTATGGCAGTATAATTGATATACAACCATGTTAGCACAATAATGATGGCAACCAGTAATTCTAGTGTGTGTCTACCGTCTAGGATGTAGTTAATCAAACAATACCAGTACTTGTCCGCACTGATATACATCATTTACAAGTCCTTAAACAACCACATCATTTCAACAAAGCCAACGGACAGTATGAATACATGACGAACAATAGCACAAGTTTGTGGAAACATATTAAATGTGTGCACAATTAATCGTAAACGTACACACATTTAGCACAATAATACAATAGATTAGCAAGCAAAATATGAGGAATTACAATACAAATTCTTGTTATACAGGAGATAATGATTTCAGTACACGTGCCCCTGGACTGAGAGTAGCTACTTTATGATGTGTGCGACCAGCGTAGCCCCAGATCAGCCAGTGTATCCTAGATCAGCCAGAGATCCCAGATCAGCCATATCCCAGATCAGCCAGTGTATCCCAGATCAGCCAATGTATCTGCGCAGTCTCAGCTGGGCCTACACTGGTTGCATGTCATTCAAAATGGTAGCCTTGCTGCCATCAGCACATCAATTAGCCCAATCCTATTAAATGACCTTATCTGTTGACAGGCCGTTCAATGCCATGAAATAATACAAACCTGCATTGCATAAAATGGGTTTTCACAGTTCAACAACACAATGTAATAAAAATCATTGTACACTAGTGTAGTAAATATGCAAATGAGCCTGTCATAGAAAACGTGTCAGGTACTCAATACAGCTTCAAATTGTTAAGATGTGCTTATGCAATAAATATAATCTAATATTTGTGTTGATGTAATACTAGTGATATTTATTAAACTCGTTTCTTATGAAATCAATAAACGAGTTTAATAAATATCATACTAAATCAGCACTCATGTAAGATGCTCTATTTATGATATGGCTGTGTAAAATGATCAGATCTACATTTGCTACAACTGCTAGAAGGATGTTTTCTCAACAAGTGTTTGATGTATGAATATTTTATAATGGACAATAACCCAATTCAACTCCCAGGTAACAAACGAGCCAAAGATAAAAACGTACCTGTGGGCCAAACCAGGCAAATCGTGATTCCTATAAGGAGGAAACTGTACCGTTAATTTACGCCGTCTCGTTCACCCGACCACCACCCACAGCCAAGCAGTGACTATCATTAACAACTACAGTGAACCTCTCTAAACCAGACACCCTGGGAGATACCCAGGGTGTCCAGTATAGAGATGTTCCACTGTAAATCAGGGATCTGACCACTCAAAAACTGGTTGTGTGCTTTGTGATCACGAACAGACAGTGCCATTGGCGATAAATAACAGTGAAACTCATCAAAAGTAACCAAACACGGGTTCAAAAGGTGTCCAGTTTAGAGAGGTTACACTGTATATCGCCTTACAATGAACTGAAAGGAATACTTAACAGATTTATATTTGCTATATTTGTTTTAATTATGCATTTAACATATTAAACATATAATAGTATTCAAATATGTTTAATATAGGAATGAATGAAGTTGAGGATGAGTACCACTATAGGAATGAATGGCCTTTTTGTGGAATTTATCAGGGTATAAACTTGGAAATGTCGCGGGAATACTGGACGAAGGCCGGAAGGCCTCGTCCAGTATTCCCGCGACTTTTCCAAGTTTATATCCCCGATAAATTCAACAAAAAGGCCATGCATTCCTTATAATTCCAGCATTTGAAATAAATTCATCAAGAAAATGTGTTTATTTTCCGTTTTTTCGTTTAGATTATTTTAAACTGTCGCCTCACGGTTAACGGAAAAGTGTTGCTTGGGTGGGTTAGATTGGGATAGAAATTTTGGACAGAGACTTGCTAATGGGCCAATCAAATAGTTGGGAATGAATTGTGTAAATATTTTTGTCTGGCCATTATAGACAGTTAACACAAAGTACATTGTAAACAAACCCGATTCTACAGGTGTACCATCACCGGGTAGGTCTGACAGAGGATTTTTGTTTCAACAATATTTATTTCAATATCATACGTGATATGCATACATGTAGAGGAGTTTATTATATAGACTCTCGCCTAACAACCGGGACACACATACAAACAAGGGCATTGTTATCACTAAGCTACCTCGCCATGATAATAAAACGGGGATGGCCGCGGCCCGCATGTCGAGCCCGCCGAGGCATTTGATGGTCTCAGAGTGTATTTATTTACATGTTAAACATATATTAGTATACAAGATAACAGTAACACAAGATACATGTAAACACCCGTTCTATAGGTGTTTTGTCCCCCGGTTCATCTCAACAATATTTATTTCAATATCATACGTGATATGCATACATGTAGAGGAGTTTATTATATAGACTCTCGCCTAACTAACGGGACACAAACACGAACAAGGGCATTGTTATCACTAAGCTACCTCGCTGGCAGCCCTGATAATAAAATGAATGAACGTCAGTCCTCAGTGATCTGCATCTTGTGTGTTCAGACATTGGGTGTATGCAAAACAAAGCACCATCTCTAGACATATGTTGTGGCCGAGTATTAGTAAAATCTTTGAAGTGGTTCACAAGTTATTAAGGTGTTACTAACGCACGCACACACATACATGGACAATCAGGCCATACAAAAGTACTTTGGTTCTCAGATATTGCTGCGTCAGAAAAATCCCTGCACACGGGGCATTTTAATGTCATTGAAAAATAACGAGATGGCTGCGGCCCGTATGTCGCGCCCACTGAGGTGACTTGAACAAAATCAGAGACCAACATCTTAAACAAAGAAAACTAGATTGGTCAGTAAGCGAGGCTTACGGAATACCCCCGCGTGGGCCGAGGTACCCCTAAATATGTAAAAAAAACTCCAAGTGTGTGGGCTTGTGACCTTGACTCTGGGCTTAGTGGGGGCGGCACGAATGTGAATATTTCACAGGGTGGTAGAGGTCCATTGGAGCAATGTGTGTGTGAAATGTGAAGCAGATCCGAGCAAGGAAATAGAAGTTATGACCTTGAGATATTTGGGGATTTGTCACAGCATGATAGTAGAGCCTTAGAGGAATGCATGCATGAACCATTAAGAATTTTCGAGTTGTAACATATTTCTCTGATGTTAAGTTTTGTAAAGAGACAAAGTATGTGACCTTGACATTGGGATCAGCAGGGATTGGACGGTCATAGATTTGCCACAGCATGATAGTACAACCTTAGAGGAATGCACGAGTGAAATATTGAGAATTTTCAATGAAGGAAATAGAAGTTATAACAATATTTCTCTGATGTTAAGTTTAGTGACGGACAGACGGACGGACAACCTGACTCCAGTATACACACCCACAACTCGTTGCGGGGGGTATAAATACATAGGAAATATCTAGCTTGTATAATACAATACATCATACCAGGCTAGTGTGTTCACATTTCACGTTTATCTAGCAAGGCTAAGAATGAAATACATAGGAAATATCTAGCTTGTTGATAAATACAATACATCATACCAGGCTAGTGTGTTCACATTTCATGTGTATCAAGCAAGGTTAGTAAGTAATGAAATACATAGGAAATATCTAGCTTGTTGATAAATACAATACATCATACCAGGCTAGTGTCTGCACATATCAGGTTTATCTAGCAAGGCTAGTAATGAAATACATAGGAAATATCGAGCTTGTCGATAAATACAATACATCATACCAGGCTAGTGTGTTCACATTTCAGGTTTATCTAGCAAGGCTAGTAATGAAATACATAGGAAATATCTAGCTTGTTGATAACTAGATTGGTCAGTAAGCGAGGCTTATGGAATACCCCCGCGTGGGCTCAGGTACCCCTAAATATGTAAAAGAATTCGAAGTGGCTTGTGACCTTGACTCTGGGCTTAGCGGGGGCGGCACGAACGTGAATTTGTCACAGGGTGGTAGAGGTCCATTGGAGCAATGCGCGTGTGAAATGTGAAGCAGATCCGATAAAGGAAATAGAAGTTATAACCGATTTCTCTGACCTTGACCTCGAGATCAGCGGGGATTTGTCACAGCATGATAGTAGAATTTTTGTCACAGCATGATTAAGAATTTTCAATGAAAGAAGTAGAAGTTATAACATATTTCTCTGATGTTAAGTTTTGTAAAGAGACTAAGAATGTGACCTTGACCTTGGTCATGGATTTATCACAGCATGATAGTACAACCTTAGAGGAATGCACAAGTGAAATATTAAGAATTTTCAATGAAGGAAATAGAAATTATAACTTATTTCTCTGTTAAGTTTTGTAAAGAGACCAAGTATTTGACCTTGACCTTGGGATCAGCGGGGCTGGACGGTCATGGGTGGGGTGGGGTGGGGGTGGGGGTGGGGGTGGGGGGGGGTGGGGGTATAAATATACACTGTTCCATGCGACCCATTTAATTCATACAACATGGTTACCTCATCCGAGAGCTGTAAACGTTTCATGAGTCGCAAGAAACCGACATGGAGGAAGTGTTAATACTTTGCATGCTGGGAAACTTGTTGGCTATAAATAGTCCAAAAATAGTAGACAACAATTCTCTATATTTTCATTTATTTCTCCCTGTAAATATCATGAATTTCATTAGAACTGAGTTAGGAGTACTCAATTATTATGAAATTCCAAGACATGTTACAGCGAGATATAAGAAAAATGCTCCTAAGTCGTTGGATGTTATTGCCACCGCTAGCATGCAAAGAGTTAATTCCCCACCTAGTGTTGTAGATAGCATAAACAGCAAACTAAATCAATCAATTGTTCACCATTCCTGTTGAATGATAAACATAATCTAGTCACTATTAAGTACCTTAATTACTTCACATCAATGATCATTCTGTGAGCCATTTGATACAAGCCTGATGTAGTAAATCACGTGGCGATTTCAGTTTCAGATATTGTGCGCCTTTAGAAGCGCAATATCGTTGCCCTGCGGAACGAGTGGCATATATCCACATACAAATCAAATAACCTTTTTATTTATATGTACTTTATTCGCTTCCAAAACATATACAAAATATAAATAATATAAACAAATTAGTGGTGATTTTGAAAGAACTATTTTGCGCCAATATGAACTCGCGAGACGTCAATATGGAAAAAATATTTTATGGGAAAGAAAGTAGATAATAATATTTCGTATAGTTTTTATATTGTTTTATTACACTAAATGGCCGCAAAAGTATACAGAAAAACTTTAACCTAAAACTTTAACCAACAAGAATTCTGCCATGGAAGCGGTGTCATGCATTTGCAATGAAAGGCATTTGACCATAACATGATCATGGGCAAGTGCTAATATAAGCATCACAAAAACCGTCAGTGCGCATGCTTAAAACACAAGAAAGGTCAATAGCTAAGTGTTTCCACAAACATTGGAAGGTAAAAAAAGATCAAAGACATGTTAATTAATGGGTGGCATGAGAGTGTTCCGAATGATCACATGTATCAAGTGTACAAATATTGAAGCAATAATATTAAATTTCTATCATGATGAAGAAACTTTTACAAATGTTTTGATGCAAAAAAATGGCTAAGTGTTTCCACAAACATGGAAGGTGAAAAAGGTCAAGGTCATGTTAATGACAGCATAAATGTGTTCCAAATGCTCACATATATCAAGTGTCCAAATATTGAAGCAATCCGTGTCAAGAAATATTAAAGTTATACCATGATGACGAAGCTTGTACAAACTTTTTAACATTTAGGACGACGATGCGGACGACGTAAAAAGCGGCGACTATAGTAGCGCCTTCTGCTAAAGCAAGCGCGACAAAAACGTATGTACGACTATATTGCGCTGTCCGTAAGCAGGCACGACAAATATGTACACAAATTTATATTGACATAAATCATAACATAGAACATTAACCGACTAAACGAGTGCTCTTTGAGCAGGAGCTACACTGGCCACAAAAGCCATAAACCCGATTTCTCCGGTCACATAAATTATGTACATATCTTTCCACCCAGCAATGTGGGTGGGGAACATGATTGGGACAGCAGCCACACTCCCGGGAATGTTGCCAAAGTAGACACAATGTGGAGAGAATTTCAAAGCAATCCCTGTTACTATCATCAAGGTGTGGAATCAAGTGTTTCCGAATGGCGTGACATCATGTTTTTTAGATGTGTTTACAATAGATTTCCTTTCATATCTTTCTAATGGAAAGACATATTTTTATGAAATATACTGCAGCAAATGTGGTACATGTTGCCTTTATTGTATAGGCGGCTTTAATCTCATAATTATGTCGTTTTGACGATGAATCGGTTACCGTAAATGTAAATAAAAACATTCAGAGCACCCATAAAACACATATGCCACGTATTTGGTGCGCTATATATCATCACTAGAAATGTGGCCTTTCGGTATTGGCAATAAGTGTAAATCCAGATGAGCCAGCTCGTGGCGAGCCATCTCATCAGGTTCTGCACTTTTTTCATATTTTTAGGAACAAAAACATCCCCTTTGATTAGTGCGACGGTTGGATTGGTTGCAAAATTAACATATTAATTCCAGTTTCTTAGGGGGGAAGGGTTATGTTTGTTTGTTTATTGGTGTTTAACGGCCTATCAACAGCTAAGGTCATGTAAGGCCGGGCAAACGGGTTCGATCCCGTTTTAACCTGCTGCATTGGGGGCAAAATTCCAAAATCAGAACTGAATATTTACATCGAGAAACAATATATTCAGCTCTGAAATTAGAACAACCTGACCTGGTGGCAGGTCCATACCACACCAAAGTGACTTGGCCCCTTCCCCTAAAATAGGCTTATGAATAATCGTAATACTCACATAAGGGGTATAACCAGATTCAACTGTCACATACAAAATGCCAAAGACATATGTGAGGGCCAAACCAGGTCTCCAGTCGGAATTCCGGTAAGGATGAACCCCGATCGTTAAATTACCCATCGCTTGCACCCACCTTCCACCCACCGGGGGAAGAGTTAAACCAAGGTCGAAAATTGATCGAAATTGACTTCATACCGCTCAGAATTGGTATAAGCATATTTCATTAAATATAATTTACATCAGTGTTGGCTATACAAGCCGTGTAGGAGGATTGCTATCTTATAGAGTTCCTCTCCTTGAACAAGGTAATATTGCTACCTTATTGAGTTCCTCTCCTTGAACAAGGTAATATTGCTACCTTATCGAGTTACTCTCCTTGAACAAGGTAGAACAAGGTAATATTGCTACCTTATCGAGTTCCTCTCCTTGAACAAGGTAATATTGCTACCTTATTGAGTTCCTCTCCTTGAACAAGGTAATATTGCTACCTTATAGAGTTCCTCTCCTTGAACAAGGTAATATTGCTACCTTATAGAGTTCCTCTCCTTGAACAAGGTAATATTGCTACCTTATAGAGTTCCTCTCCTTGAACAAGGTAATATTGCTAAGGTAATATTGCTCTCTTATAGAGTTCCTCTCCTTGAACAAGGTAATATTGCTCTCTTATAGAGTTCCTCTCCTTGAACAAGGTAATATTGCTACCTTATTGAGTTCCTCTCCTTGAACACAGTAATATTGCTCTCTTATAGAGTTACTCTCCTTGAACAAGGTAATATTGCTCTCTTATTGAGTTACTCTCATTGAACAAGGTAATATTGCTCTCTTATAGAGTTCCTCTCCTTGAACAAGGTAATATTGCTCTCTTATAGAGTTCCTCTCCTTGAACAAGGTAATATTGCTCTCTTATAGAGTTCCTCTCCTTGAACAAGGTAATATTGCTCTCTTATAGAGTTCCTCTCCTTGAACAAGGTAATATTGCTACCTTATTGAGTTCCTCTCCTTGAACACAGTAATATTGCTCTCTTATAGAGTTACTCTCATTGAACAAGGTAATATTGCTACCTTATTGAGTTACTCTCCTTGAACAAGGTAATATTGCTACCTTATTGAGTTACTCTCCTTGAACAAGGTAATATTGCTCTCTTATAGAGTTCCTCTCATTGAACAAGGTAATATTGCTCTCTTATTGAGTTACTCTCATTGAACAAGGTAATATTGCTACCTTATTGAGTTACTCTCCTTGAACAAGGTAATATTGCTCTCTTATAGAGTTCCTCTCCTTGAACAAGGTAATATTGCTACCTTATCGAGTTCCTCTCCTTGAACAAGGTAATTAGGGTTTCAGGCCGACATAACCCGACCTGACGTAACTTTCCACACAGATATCAGGGGCGATAACCGTGTTTTCTTAAAATGTTAATGTCCATTACTATTTATTCTCTGTATTTATTTTTTGATGTGTAATGATCATACTTTATAATCTGTCGAAAATATTATTTTTTTCAGGCGACACATTTAATTTGTATAAATAATTAAAAATGATTATGCCTCATTTGCATATGAAAATAGCCTGATACCACCGCGAGTCACTATCAGCAAAATAACTATTACTAAATGACTATATCTGTATAGCGGGCATTCGTAATTCTTAGAACTGGTTGAATAGTGACACAATTATGCACTTATTTTATTCCTATAAAGAATATGCTGTGCCTACTGAGTGGGCATGCATCTTTAAGATGGATGGACACAATGGTGTCACTTGTCAGACTGAGACCCTCTGTCTACTAAATACCAGGAGTAGGATATGTGATGCTATTTTTGCAGTAGGTTTCATGACAAGTCTTCTAACAGATGGATATTGATGATATGTGGCGCACCAACCAGATGGATATTGATGATATGTGATGCACCAAATGCGGAAATTTACATGTTTTATGGTGACACTAAATGTTTAAATCTTATTACTTTCATCAAGAAGCTTATACCAAGTTTTTGTGATTTATCCTCAAGAATATTGCTGACATTGACTGTACTTGGGGCTTATGCAAACATAGCGAATACTAGTGCAGTGTCTTTTGATATCAAGTTATCAGGCAAGGTTAGGAAATGTGTAGGAATTCCGAGGCTTGCCGAGGAATTCCTACCATTTCCAAGCCGAGCCTGATAAACTTGATATCAACAGACTCCAGACTGGTATTCTATTTATCAGGTAACGTTTTATGCTATACTTCAATGTGATGTAGTTCAACCAATGAAACACCAGCTTTCAGTTCGCTGTAACCCGGATCTTCGTTGCAGGCCAATGTCTGATACAACATTGGGTTATCAGTCAATACGTGTTGGCCAATACAAAGCTTGTTACCCGATACATAGATAAACGTGGCCACATACAAGTAGAAGAATAAACAGGAAACATTGTTCTATCTGCTGCTCCTGTTGAGCCATTTGAAAGACAGTGTATGGAAATCTAATAAAGAACGACATCAAACATTATGTCAGACATGTCTGATACCACACCAGAGCTGCCAACCCCATGTCGGTCACATGAGGAACATGGAGAGAAAAGGGGGCTATTTTCCGGAACATCACATATGTTTTCCGGAACACAAATCAGTACTCACTTATATGCATAAATTAACTTGTTTAGAGCCTTGGCCCTCGTTTCGGCCAACCGAAAAAATCACAATTATACTGCTTGCAAGACGCAAATTCATCACCAGCGCTTGACAGGACCAAATTGGCCATGTCTCGCTGTAATCATTGATGAACAGATGTGTTCTCCTAACTTCTTTCGATAAAAAATACCCAAATTCGTTGGCTGCACGCTTTGGAGCCGACATTTTATGAATTTACGTGATGAATAAATCAATATCGCTGAGCGCTTGAAATTACTATTACTACACAACAAGAATCGAAATGGTAAGCACCTCGGCGAGTATGATTACGGGTAAATAAAAAAATAGGATTTATTGGCAGAATTGTGAAACGAAATTATTATTTCCAGATATTCCCGCGCTGATTTTTTCAAAAATCGTACTTTTTAATTGTTATCCGTACTTCCGTATTTCTAACGTATTTTCCGGAACAAATACGGAAAAATCGTAACAGTTGGCAGCTCTGCCACACCCTGATATAACTAACGCTCATATCACAGACAATAATCAATTAATTATTTATGATTATCAGTTTTCTGGATCGAAGACAAAAACATCACCTCATAACAATGATTCATAATTCACGTTGATTTTTACCATGATTATGTGTACTATCACTAAAATACGGTGGAATATCTCGATCATTAGACACCCTCGGTTGTTTTCACAACTTTAACCATTTTACCCCTAAATAACTGGAATGGATTTTCACATGTTAATTTTCCGACTAATCCAATGGTCACAAAATGATTTTCAGACTAGTCCATTTATGAAAAGTGGTTGTTTTTTTCCAAAAAATTATGAAAATTACTTGTAAAAATATGCATCATAAGCAGTCTCATCTGGATCTACACTATTTGCAAACACCGCTATGGAGGTCTGTAATCTTGAAAAGGTTAAGGGTTAAAGGTAACGTAACGGCAGCACTATGAAAAGAAGAGCTTCTTGCGCAGCGTAACCATAGGTGCGGGTGTCTGTTTGAAGATTCCTCCTTCGACCTTTGCATTCGCGTTGCTCACCTCCTCATTGACCTTCACCAGAATACTCATCAGGTCCTCGCTGTAACAGATGGGACCACAGGTTGTTGCAGATTGCTTCATATTTCCGTGTGTTATGGGTTATTTCGGTATCTGGTGGATTACGTGCATTGTTACCAACATACAATTTACGTCACCTCCAGTGAATTACGCATATATTTTGACAGTAAGAAAGGGGCCCGAAAGTTTGGAATGGTGAATGTGTAGATAAATGGTGATTTCTGTTGTATATAATGTTTGCACATTAGTAGTTGCACAAAAGTATATAAATTACCCAAAACCAACGAAATCCACACAAACAACAAAATACCATATGACATCAAAATAACTAGACAATATGTTTGCAAAACATGGATATGCCCCCCTGGCATACTGGACTCTAACTGGAGAAACTCTTAAAAACCTTTCAACTTTTCGACGTAAATGTACACGGATGGACGGACGGAACTACAAGAACAACGCAATATGCACCTCTTGATATCGCATAGGGGCCATAATTACCATCTGTTCAAATAACTCAGGGCTCTAGATAAGGAATTAGTAATTGAGAATTGTCACTCCATCATTTCTGAAGCAATTGGGTATTTCAAAATTTTAACTGGGTAAAATAAAATCGCACTACTGTTGACACATCAACAGACAGCAATTATGTCTTGGCATTTGGAGACAATTCTAATGAAATACCAAGATGTGTCTTCAAGGAAAATAAGAAAAATATGCTATATTTGTGGTATGTTTATTGCATGATAAACGTACCACAAAATTTGTATTGCTTTTTGATACTCGCTACTTCAGATTTCAATTGAGTTTTTGTCAATTTTAATTGGGTATTTAAGCAAATACGCAGCTTATCTGGAGCATTGCACCTGTGATGAGACATGTATTATTGAACGATTGGTTGGGCGACTGGTTGCTCACCATGGTAACGGACGGGATACAATCTAAACAAGAGCTGTAGGAGAATAGCATAGCTCGACTACGAGGGTTGTCGATGTACACATAGCTTGACAAACAAGGTGGCCGCGGCCTGCATAAAAACCTTAATCAAGGTTGACTAAAAACCTTAACCAAGGGAAATTAAGTAAGTAATTCAAGGTTAAATGTAGGTCAATGTGGCCGTGGCCTGCATAAAAACCTTAACCAAGGTTGACTAAAAACCTTAACGAAGGGAAATTAAGTAAGTAATTCAAGGTTAAATGTAGGTCAATGTCAGATATAGGTCAGGGGTTATTGATGTACATCACTAGGAGATGAAGTTTTCCAAGTATGGTTGCTGTAGACCCAGGAATATTCCATATACAAGCTTGACTAAAAACCTTAACCAACGGGAAATAAGAAAATAATCCCAGGATAAAAGTAGGTCAAGGTCAAATATAGGTCAGGGATTATTGATGTACATCACTAGGAGATGAAGTTGTCCAAGTATGGTTGGTGTAGGGCCAGGAGTATTGCATCTACAAGCTTGACTAAAAACCTTAACCAAGGAGAATTAAGTAAGTAATTCAAGAGGAAATGTAGGTTAAGGTCAAATATAGATCAGAGGTTAATGATGTTACATCGCTATGAGAAAAGGTTCGTCAAGTATGGTGTTAGTATGCACAATAGTATTCCATGTACAAGGTTGACTAAAAACTTAACCTAAGGGGAATTAACTAAGTAATTCAAAGTTAAATGTAGGTCAAGGTCAATATAGGTCAGTGGTTGTTGATGTACATCACTAGGAGATGAAGTTGTCCAAGTATGGTGGGTGTAGGGCCAGGAATATTCCATATACAAGTTAGACTAAAAACCTTAAATGAAGGGAATTAACTAAGTAATTGAAGAGGAAATGTAGGTCAATGTCAAATATAGATCAGGGGTTATTGATTGTACATCCCTATGAGAAAAGGTTGTCCAAGTATGGTGTCTGTATGCACACTAGTATTCCATGTACAAGCTTGACTAAAAACCTTAACCAAGGTTGACTAAAAACCTTAACCAAGGGGAATTAACTAAGTAATTCAAGGTTAAATGTAGGTGAAGGTAAAATATAGGTCAGTGGTTGTTGATGTACATCACTAGGAGATGAAGTTGTCCAAGTATGGTGGGTGTAGGGCCAGGAATATTTCATATACAAGCTTGACTAAAAACCTTAACCAAGGGGAATTAACTAAGTAATTCAAGAGGAAATGTAGGTCAAGGTAAAATATAGATCAGGGGTTATTGATGTACATCCCTATGAGAAAAGGTTGTCCAAGTATGGTGTCTGTATGCACAATAGTATTCCATGTACAAGCTTGACCAAAAACCGTAACCAAGGTTGACTAAAAACCTTAACCAAGGGGAATTAAGTAAGTAATTCAAGAGGAAATGTAGGTCAAGGTCAAATATAGATCAGGGGTTATTGATGTACATCGCTATGAGAAAAGGTTGTCAAAGTATGGTGTCTGTATGCACAATAGTATTCCATGTACAAGCTTGACTAAAAACCTTAACCAAGGTTAACTAAAAACCTTAACCAAGGGGAATTAACTAAGTAATTCAAGAGGAAATGTAGGTCAAGGTCAAATATAGATCAGGGGTTATTGATGTACATCACTAGGAGATGAAGTTGTGCAAGTATGGTGGGTGTAGGGCCAGTAGTATTCCATATACAAGAATGACTAAAAACCTTAACCAAGGCGTGACAGGGACGCCGACGCCGACGCCGGGGTGACAACATAAGCTCTACTTATTCTTCGAATAGTCGAGCTAAAAATCATGACTAAACAGGGCTAAGAAAAGGCCCTAACCCTCATCAGGGGGCCGTTTCACTAAACTTCATACGACTAAAATGTTCATAAGTGCAAAATTATGATAGTCTGTAAATTTCACATTCAAAATGTTTTCTTGCAAATAATTATTTGATTTACATTTATTGAGCATAGGCTGTATATGCAGCCTATGCTCAATAAATGTAAGTCCATCAATTAAAATTTCCAGATGATCCTAATTTTGCACTTACAAATATTTTAGTTGTACAAAGTTTAGTGAAACGGGCCCCAGGTGCTTGCCTGGGACATGGATTATTGATCAATTGGTTGGTCAACTGATGGCTCGCCTGATCTCCATGGAAACAGATGGGTTAGTCTAACCAATCAGTGTTTCCCGAGGGTCAAACAGGGCCAAGAACGGGCCAAGAAAATGGGTACATTTATAACATAAATACTTGAAACTGAGGCAGATTCAGAATGCAAAAATCTTGGAGAATGACTACATATAACCTGAAAATTACATCGCCACAGAAAGATGAATGTTAGTAAAAAGATGTTTTATTTTCTTTTTAAAATTATTGTGGATAAATAATAATGATGCCTGTAACGTGTGTAATGGTGTGCAAGTGGAATTTAAAAGAACAGATAGCCGCAGCCTGCATGTCAAGTTGGCCGAGGTATTTATATGAAAGACATGTTGCAAAAACTTTAACACAGTTATTTGACCAGGCCACACGGGTGGGTCATAGAATATATGGACGTTGATAATATGTCTGGCTTCAATTTAAATTTGGCTTATGTTTATATGGGTTGTGTTGTTTATATGGGTTGTGTTGTGTAAACATAAATCTGTGCTTCATTAGACGTACCTGTCCGCGTATCTCTCCAACATCTGACAGAGTTTGCGGATGTACCAGGTGCCGTGGTTACGGCTGCGGAAGGAAACGTAGCCGGGGACAGTGGCGTAGCCGAGCAGGAAGTCTGACTCATTGGGAATCATGGCGCCCTGGAGTGGCTGATCCACCTCCAGACCGGCATCCATCAGTTGTGTCGTCGGCCCATCTCTCTCGATCTCACCGCCTGCAAAATATGCGATGTCTTCCGTACATGATGTCAAACATTGGCAAACATTGCAGAGCAGATGTGGAATTGTGGAATCAGCAACAGCTAGGGTCATATAGAGATAAGACCACAGTTTAGAGTTTCATCCGACTGACCAGTGGAATGGAAATACTACGTATGTATTTTTCATGCCTAGGGTGAGGTTTGGACTCGCAACCTCCGGTATTGAAGTCCAATGTCATATGCCCTAGGCCACGGCCCATCCATCCTTGCCTGAATAACTTGACATCAGAAGGTACTAGCGTCATATTCTTATACAAAACCAAGGTGAACGTACCCTCCATCTTGTCACGTCCCTGACACGCCTGGATGAAGAACAACTTTGGTTTGCCGGCGAGCGACTTGCACCGATTCGCCTGGTAGGTGCGGGTGAGGTCCTTGATGGAGATGGTGCACCCATTGGAGCCATACACGCTGTTGAGGATGCCGTGTGTGAGGATACAGCAGGCAAAGCAGTCGTAGCAGGTGTGGTCTACGTTGTGAGCGATGTCCACAAGGAAATGCATCATCTCCGAGTCAGACAGGTTGTCACGGCGATCGACAATGAAGTTCATCGCCGTGAAGGTCGCATTAATCAATTCTGGAAGTAAGTAAATTACAGCATTTGAGATGACTGGTCTGCAGCGACCAGCTGCACTGATAAGTCAGAGCAAGTGAGCAAATACATCACTGTGAGGAAGTTATTGATGTAGTTCGGGAACGATCCGACTAAAGGCTCAGGAGATATACAACATTTGAAAGCAATTGTTGATGGCTACGATGACAACGATGGCGGTGCATACACTGAAATTTACCGCTGTGTCTCAGTTTCCACTACAACGAGAACCCAGGTGACGGGGAAAAATCAGCAGATTATTTTTCCCCATCACCTGTGAACGAGGACAGGGACTGTGAGCAATGACATTAGAGACACCCGTCTCCTCCAGGGACAGATGAACATAAAAAGTTACTATATATTTTGTAAATTATTAACACAAGTTTCCAAGTCATTTGGCCTTGACCTTAAGAGTCACATGGGTGAGCTGTGACATTAAATCATGTATGGGATCTTACATGAATCATGATCCAATATGGCATCCTCACAGTCTGATCAGGACCTGCACTGTTTGCCTTCCATCAATAACCCACAATGTTTCTAACACGCAATATAAATCGTTATCAGGCTACAGGAGTGTGCTATTTGACCAGGAGCTACACTGGTCACAAATGGCATGCCCCACTTCTCCAGTCACAGCTACATGTCACGCTGACATGGATAAATTACAAATTCAGCGAATCTTAGATTATCAGATTTGATTGGATGTTGGATGAGCCACATAGTAACAACAACGTACCAGCGTCCTTATCGGTGCCATTGCGGGGCGGCATTGGCTTGGATGTCTCGTCCGAGTCGACCACATGGAAGTCTCGGTTGTTGATGATCAAACAGTAACCTGTCATATACATGGTAAATAATCACCATGGTAAATAATCACTGGTAAATAATCACCATGCCACCAATCCCTCCAAAATTGACATGTTTACAAAATATGAGACAAAACATGTGATTTTGTACCCAAGGCCAAAAAAAGTAATTTGGTTCTCAGACACGGACACGGATTTGTGACACGAGAGGGCGGATTTTTTTAAATATATTTTTGATGTTTGATTCTGATTTTCTTTTTCAAGTTGCCAGATGCATATACAATTTATACATGTACATATTCTATAACATTACTATAACCTCTTTAGACGGGAAAATTAAATATATTTTTGCATAGCAGTGTTTTTTATTGATCATGTGGCGAATTTACAGTGCAATTTTATTTATCCATGACGATAAAATACTCGACGTGCAGGGACTTTTTCTGATCGCTAATGCTCCGTTGCGTGTAATTCCTTAAAAATTCAATATGTGAACAATAACTTACACAGTGGAACCTCTCTAAACCGGACACCCTGGGAGGTCCCCAGTACAGTGGAACCTCTCTAAACCGGACACCCTGGGAGGTCCCCAGTACAGTGGAACCTCTCTAAACCTGACACCCTTGGAGGTCCCCAGTACAGTGGAACCTCTCTAAACCTGACACCCTGGGAGGTCCCCAGTACAGTGGAACCTCTCTAAACTGGACACTCTGGGAGGTCCCCAGTACAGTGGAACCTCTCTAAACCTGACAACCTGGGAGGTCCCCAGGGTGTCCGGTTTAGAGATGTTTCACTGTAATTCGGATGTAAGAACACTGAAACACATGCCTGTGTGCATCGCAATCATGAACACTGATAAATATTAGGGGAACAGACAATACTGTTGTAACATACCCCTTGGTTTTCTATTCATTCTGTACCGGGCCAATGCCTCGGGTGGCGTAGGTTTAGCTGGCGCCTGGCCAATACTTGCCGGGTTCGTGACGTTAGGCTGGGACGGAATCGGGTGGATGGTGGCCTGTTGTCTCAGAGCGGTCGGCACAACTCCAGATACAGATTGACCATGGTTCAACTGCTTGATGGACGATTGCCCTGGTAACGGTTGTCCTGGTAATGACTGCACCGGTAATGATTGTCCAGGCAATTGTTGGTTTCCCAACTGTTGACTGACCAACTGCGCAATACTCAACTGTTGATTGGCTAACAGTTGCCTGCTCCGTTCTTCATCAGTGAGATTGAGCTGCTGGAACTGTCTCTGTATTTCGTCCGTGTCCCGGTGGTGCTGTCGGCCTTTCCGGGCATCGCCCGATGGTGGGACATACACCTGGGCCATTCTCACTGAAATAAAACCCCACAGGCGTCTATCATGTCTATAATGACATGCTAATGACATGCTGTGACTGGATGGTTTATGGGATTTATTGAAAAGTCTATATCCTGATCAAATAGCACACTCCTGTAGCCTAATGACGATCTATAATGCTTGTCAGAAGCACGACGGGTAAATTATTGATGGAATGGCGAACAACGTAAATCTTGATCAGACTGCAGATGTACAGGATGATCTGGAGCTACGCAGTTTGCAAAACCCATCAGCCCCATTTCTCCAGTCACAGCCACATTTATAAATGTCGTATAGCATGATCATCTTACAACAAAAAAATAAACACACATTTGTACTTTACAAATTTTACTTACTGGTACCTGTATTCTAAAAATGCATAATTCAATTATCTCCCCTTTTCCTAACAGCTTCTGATAGTGTATATTTGAATAGAATGCAAACTTCTTGGAATTTGCTCAATTAAATGGTGCGATTGGTTTGTATAGGTCACAATGTCATTGTATCAAAGATGTGTGATTTCTCATGAAATATTTACTGGGACATGTTCTGTAAATGATGTCGAAAGTAAATAGAATTTTCATAGCAAATGCAGAATTTTATTTTGCATCTGCACTGAATATTTCATCAACTTTCAACGTCATTTAAGGAATATATAGTAAAGTTTGTAAACATTTTTCCTGAGATATCACACACACATCTTCTCGGGCTTGTCTCATATTCAATATATCATGACAAAGGTCAAAGGCTCACAGGAATTTCAGTTAAATGCAAATAAGTTCAATTCTCAATGAATCAAAGTTTCACGCATGTACATTGCATGTCAATAAAACGATAAACTGAGCGATTCTCTTCAGACACTTTTTGATCACCCCTCCTTCGTACTTACAGCTGGTGTAGTTGTTCTCTATGGGGGGTCCTGCGGGCTGGAACTGGTGGGGGTCCACCGTCGGTTGGGCCTCCCCTGCACACACAGATATATATATAGGAGACACGCCATGTGATGCTGCACCTCCCCTGTACACACAGATATATATATAGGAGACACGCCATGTGATGTTGTACCTCCCCTGTACACACAGATATATATATAGGAGACACGCCATGTGATGTTTGTACCTCCCTGTACACACAGATATATATATATATAGGAGGGGGAACACGCCATGTGATGTTGTACCTCCCCTGTACACACAGATATATATATATAGGAGACACGCCATGTGATGTTGTACCTCCCCTGTACACACAGATATATATATATAGGAGACACGCCATGTGATACCTCCCCTGTACACACAGATATATATATAGGAGACACGCCATGTGATGTTGTACCTCCCCTGTACACACAGATATATATATATAGGAGACACGCCATGTGATGTTGTACCTCCCCTGTACACACAGATATATATAGGAGACACACCATGTGATGTTGTACCTTCCCTGTACACACAGGTAAATATATAGGAGACACGCCATGTGATGTTGCACCTCCCCTGTACACACAGATATATATATATAGGAGACACGCCATGTGATGTTGTACCTTCCCTGTACACATATATATATAAGGAGACACGCCATGTGATGTTGTACCTCCCTGTACACACAGATATATATATATATATAGACACGCCATGTGATGTTGTACCTTCCCTGTACACACAGATATATATATATAGGAGACACGCCATGTGATGTTGTACCTCCCCTGTACACACAGATATATATAGGAGACACGCCATGTGATTTGTTGTACCTCCCCTGTACACACACTATATATATAGGAGACACGCCATGTGATGTTGTACCTTCCCTGTACACACACTATATATATAGGAGACACGCCATGTGATTTGTTGTACCTCCCCTGTACACACATATATATATATATAGGAGATACGCCATGTGATGTTGTACCTCCCCTGTACACACATATATATATAGGAGACACACCATGTGATGTTGTACCTTCCCTGTACACACAGATATATATATAGGAGACACACCATGTGATGTTGTACCTTCCCTGTACACACAGATATATATATATAGGAGACACACCATGTGATGTTGTACCTCCCCTGTACACACAGATATATATATAGGAGACACGCCATGTGATGTTGTACCTCCCTATACACACACATATATATAGGAGAAACGCCATGTGATGTTGTACCTCTCCTGTACACACAGATATATATATATATATATAGGAGACACGCCATGTGATGTTGTACCTCCTCTGTACACAGATATATATATAGGAGACACGCAATGTGATGTTGTAACCTCCCCTGTACACACAGATATATATATATATAAGGAGACACGCCATGTGATGTTGTACCTCCCCTGTACACACAGATATATATATATATATATATATATATAGGAGACACATGTGATGTACCTCCCCTGTACACACAGATATATATATAGGAGACACGCCATGTGATGTTGTACCTCCCCTGTACACACAGATATATATATATAGGAGACACGCCATGTGATGTTGTACCTCCCCTGTACACACAGATATATATATATAGGAGACACGCCATGTGATGTTGTACCTCCCCTGTACACACAGATATATATATAGGAGACACGCCATGTGATGTTGTACCTCCCCTGTACACATAGATATATATATATAGAGACACGCCATGTGATGTACCTCCCCTCCCCTGTACACACAGATATATATATAGGAGAACACGCCATGTGATGTACCTCCCCTGTACACACAGATATATATATATATAGGAGACACGCCATGTGATGTTGTACCTCCCCTGTACACACAGATATATATATATATATAGGAGACACGCCATGTGATGTTGTACCTCCCCTGTACACACAGATATATATATAGGAGACACGCCATGTGATGTTGTACCTCCCCTGTACACACATATATATATATAGGAGACACGCCATGTGATGTTGTACCTTCCCTGTACACACAGATATATATATAGGAGACACGCCATGTGATGTTGTACCTCCCCTGTACACACAGATATATATATATATATAGGAGACACGCCATGTGATGTTGTACCTTCCCTGTACACACAGATATATATATAGGAGACACGCCATGTTATGTGTACCTCCCCTTACAGATATATATATATATATATATAGGAAGACAGCCAATGTGATGACCTCCCCTGTACAGATATATATATATATATATAGGAGACACGCCATGTGATGTTGTACCTCCCCTGTACACACAGATATATATATAGGAGACACGCCATGTGATGTGTACCTCCCCTGTACACACAGATATATATATATAGGAGACACGCCATGTGATGTTGACCTCCCCTGTACACAGATATATATATAGGACACACGCCATGTGATGTTGTACCTCCCCTGTACACACAGATATATATATAGACACGCCATGATGTTTTGTACCTCCCCTGTACACACAGATATATATGTAGGAGACACGCCAGTGATGTTGTACCTCCCCTGTACACACAGATATATATAATATAGGAGACATGCCATGTGATGTGTACCTCCCCTGTACACACAGATATATATATGTAGGCGACACGCCATGTGATGTTGTACCTCCCCTGTACACAGATATATATATAGGAGACACGCCATGTGATGTTGTACCTCCCCTGTACACACAGATATATATATAGGACACGCCATGTGATGTTGTACCTCCCCTGTACACAGATATATAGTAGGAGACACCCGCCATGATGTTGTACCTCCATGTACACACAGATATATATATGGAGACACGCCATGTGATGTTGTACCTCCCCGATAACACAGATATATATAGGAGACACGCCATGTGATGTTGTACCTCCCCTGTACACACAGATATATATATATAGGAGACACGCCATGTGATGTTGTACCTCCCCGATAAACACAGATATATATATAGGAGACACGCCATGTGATGTTGTACCTCCCCTGTACACACAGATATATATATAGGAGACACGCCATGTGATGTTGTACCTCCCCTGTACACACAGATATATATATATAGGAGACATGCCATGTGATGTTGTACCTCCCCTGTACACACAGATATATATATATAGGAGACACGCCATGTGATGTACCTCCCCTATACACACAGATATATATAGGTAGACACACCATGTGATGTACCTCCCCTGTACACACAGATATATATATAGGAGACATGCCATGTGATGTTGTACCTCCCCTGTACACACAGATATATATATATAAGAGACACGCCATGTGATGTTGTACCTCCCCTGTACACACAGATATATATATATATAGGAGACACGCCATGTGATGTTGTACCTCCCCTGTACACAGATATATATATATAGGAGACACGCCATGTGATGTTGTACCGAAGAACATGTGCGATTTTTCATGAAATATATTTACTGTGATATTTTCTGCCAAATGCGAAATATCCGAATTTGCTGTGAAATTTCGTCAACTTCCAAAGTCATTTAGAGAAAACATTGTAAATGTTGTAATTAATTATTTTTCTTTTTCAGATATCACAGGTACATGGCGTGTCATGGTGTGTTTCATCAGGTGGCTGTGACTGCAGTAATAGGGTTTATGGCATTTGTGACCAGTGTAGCTCCCCTGATCAATAGCACACTCCTGTAGCCTGATAACTATCAGGCTTTGTGGATGCACAGGCTGATCTAGATCTACACTGGTCACAACCCCCATACGTGCCATTTCTCCAGTCACAGCCACATTTATTAACTAGGCAATAAATAGCGCACTCCTGTGGCCTGATAACGATCGATATTTCTTGTTAGATGTATGACGGGTGTAAATAATTGATAATATGGTGAACATTGCAGATCCTGATCAGACTGTGCGGATGCACACTTTGCTTTGGATCTACACTGGTCACAACCCCATACATGCCATTTCTCCAGTCACAGCCACATATGGCAACTAGTTACCCAGTAGAGACAATAGAATATGGCAAACAATAATGTTTGTGGATTGGGCTATTGTCACAGAGCTCCAGATTGGGCTATTGTCAGAGCTCCAGATTGGGCTATTGTCACAGAGCTCCAGATTGGGCTATTGTCACAGAGTTCCAGATTGGGCTATTGTCACAGAGTTCCAGATTGGGCTATTGTCACAGAGTTCCAGATTGGGCTATTGTCACAGAGCTCCAGATTGGGCTATTGTCACAGAGTTCCAGATTGGGCTATTGTCACAGAGCTCCAGATTGGGCTATTGTCACAGAGTTCCAGATTGGGCTATTGTCACAGAGCTCCAGATTGGGCTATTGTCACAGAGCTCCAGATTGGGCTATTGTCACAGAGCTCCAGATTGGGCTATTGTCACAGAGCTCCAGATTGGGCTATTTTCACAGAGCTCCAGATTGGGCTATTGTCACAGAGCTCCAGATTGGGCTATTTTCACAGAGCTCCAGATTGGGCTATTGTCACAGAGCGCCAGATTGGGCTATTGTCACAGAGCTCCAGATTGGGCTATTTTCACAGAGCTCCAGATTGGGCTATTGTCACAGAGCTCCAGATTGGGCTATCGTCACAGAGTTCCAGATTGGGCTATTGTCACAGAGCTCCAGATTGGGCTATTTTCACAGAGCTCCAGATTGGGCTATTTTCACAGAGCTCCAGATTGGGCTATTGTCACAGAGCGCCAGATTGGGCTATTGTCACAGAGCTCCAGATTGGGCTATTTTCACAGAGCTCCAGATTGGGCTATTGTCACAGAGCTCCAGATTGGGCTATCGTCACAGAGTTCCAGATTGGGCTATTGTCACAGAGCTCCAGATTGGGCTATTTTCACAGAGCTCCAGATTGGGCTATTGTCACAGAGCTCCAGATTGGGCTATCGTCACAGAGCTCCAGATTGGGGTATCGTCACAGAGCTCCAGATTGGGCTATTGTCACAGAGCGCCAGATTGGGCTATTGTCACAGAGCTCCAGATTGGGCTATTGTCACAGAGCGCCAGATTGGGCTATTGTCACAGAGCGCCAGATTGGGCTATTGTCACAGAGCTCCAGATTGGGCTATTGTCACAGAGCGCCAGATTGGGCTATTGTCACAGAGTTCCAGATTGGGTTATTGTCACAGAGCTCCAGATTGGGCTATTGTCACAGAGCTCCAGATTGGGCTATTTTCACAGAGCTCCAGATTGGGCTATTGTCACAGAGCTCCAGATTGGGCTATTGTCACAGAGCTCCAGATTGGGCTATTGTCACAGAGCGCCAGATTGGGCTATTGTCACAGAGCTCCAGATTGGGCTATTGTCAGAGCTCCAGATTGGGCTATTGTCAGAGCTCCAGATTGGGCTATTGTCAGAGCTCCAGATTGGGCTATTGTCACAGAGCTCCAGATTGGGCTATTGTCACAGAGCTCCAGATTGGGCTATTGTCACAGAGCTCCAGATTGGGCTATTGTCACAGAGCTCCAGATTGGGCTATTGTCACAGAGCGCCAGATTGGGCTATTGTCACAGAGCTCCAGATTGGGGTATCGTCACAGAGTTCCAGATTGGGCTATTGTCACAGAGCTCCAGATTGGGCTATTGTCACAGAGCGCCAGATTGGGCTATTGTCACAGAGCTCCAGATTGGGCTATTGTCACAGAGCTCCAGATTGGGGTATCGTCACAGAGCTCCAGATTGGGCTATTGTCACAGAGCGCCAGATTGGGCTATTGTCACAGAGCTCCAGATTGGGCTATTGTCCAGAGCGCCAGATTGGGCTATTGTCACAGAGCGCCAGATTGGGCTATTGTCACAGAGCTCCAGATTGGGCTATTGTCACAGAGCTCCAGATTGGGCTATTGTCACAGTTCCAGATTGGGCTATTGTCACAGAGCTCCAGATTGGGCTATTGTCACAGAGCTCCAGATTGGGCTATTGTCACAGAGCGCCAGATTGGGCTATTGTCACAGAGCTCCAGATTGGGCTATTGTCACAGAGCTCCAGATTGGGCTATTGTCACAGAGCTCCAGATTGGGCTATTGTCAGAGCTCCAGATTGGGCTATTGTCACAGAGCGCCAGATTGGGCTATTGTCACAGAGCTCCAGATTGGGCTATCGTCACAGAGTTCCAGATTGGGCTATTGTCACAGAGCTCCAGATTGGGCTATTTTCACAGAGCTCCAGATTGGGCTATTGTCACAGAGCTCCAGATTGGGCTATCGTCACAGAGCTCCAGATTGGGGTATCGTCACAGAGCTCCAGATTGGGCTATTGTCACAGAGCGCCAGATTGGGCTATTGTCACAGAGCTCCAGATTGGGCTATTGTCACAGAGCGCCAGATTGGGCTATTGTCACAGAGCGCCAGATTGGGCTATTGTCACAGAGCTCCAGATTGGGCTATTGTCACAGAGCGCCAGATTGGGCTATTGTCACAGAGTTCCAGATTGGGTTATTGTCACAGAGCTCCAGATTGGGCTATTGTCACAGAGCTCCAGATTGGGCTATTTTCACAGAGCTCCAGATTGGGCTATTGTCACAGAGCTCCAGATTGGGCTATTGTCACAGAGCTCCAGATTGGGCTATTGTCACAGAGCGCCAGATTGGGCTATTGTCACAGAGCTCCAGATTGGGCTATTGTCAGAGCTCCAGATTGGGCTATTGTCAGAGCTCCAGATTGGGCTATTGTCAGAGCTCCAGATTGGGCTATTGTCACAGAGCTCCAGATTGGGCTATTGTCACAGAGCTCCAGATTGGGCTATTGTCACAGAGCTCCAGATTGGGCTATTGTCACAGAGCTCCAGATTGGGCTATTGTCACAGAGCGCCAGATTGGGCTATTGTCACAGAGCTCCAGATTGGGGTATCGTCACAGAGTTCCAGATTGGGCTATTGTCACAGAGCTCCAGATTGGGCTATTGTCACAGAGCGCCAGATTGGGCTATTGTCACAGAGCTCCAGATTGGGCTATGTCACAGAGCTCCAGATTGGGGTATCGTCACAGAGCTCCAGATTGGGCTATTGTCACAGAGCGCCAGATTGGGCTATTGTCACAGAGCTCCAGATTGGGTATTGTCCAGAGCGCCAGATTGGGCTATTGTCACAGAGCGCCAGATTGGGCTATTGTCACAGAGCTCCAGATTGGGCTATTGTCACAGAGCTCCAGATTGGGCTATTGTCACAGTTCCAGATTGGGCTATTGTCACAGAGCTCCAGATTGGGCTATTGTCACAGAGCTCCAGATTGGGCTATTGTCACAGAGCGCCAGATTGGGCTATTGTCACAGAGCTCCAGATTGGGCTATTGTCACAGAGCTCCAGATTGGGCTATTGTCACAGAGCTCCAGATTGGGCTATTGTCAGAGCTCCAGATTGGGCTATTGTCACAGAGCGCCAGATTGGGCTATTGTCACAGAGCTCCAGATTGGGCTATTGTCACAGAGCTCCAGATTGGGCTATTGTCACAGAGCTCCAGATTGGGCTATTGTCACAGAGCTCCAGATAAGGGGGGTATTGATGTATTATATGCATTTGTTTTTGCTGAATTCAGACTTAAATCTATGACAACTTTTCATTAACTGAGGCCAAGACATTGTCGAGAAAAGTATTCAAATACAAAGTTCATCCAAGTGAAAATGTTCATGGGTGCACGGGTTGAGGTGAGTGATGGAAACTGTGACCAAGTTTCAACTTACACCAAGGGATTGTTGAGAAAATTAGTGGAATAAATGATACATGTAGCATAACCGCAATCTGGACATAGATGCTGCAGACAGACAAGCCCAAACCTGTGGCATATGTTGTATCAAGTGTGTGAATATCAAAACAAACATCAAGTTATATAGACATTGTGATCTGATGAAGAAACTGAATGTAAATGGCCGCAGACATATTGAGGAAAGAAACTTCAAAGCAAAGTGCAAACACCATAAAATGGGTGACAAATATATTAGATACAGAGGGAGCCCGGTTATTGTAGAAGGCGGCAGAAATACACTCGAGTTACCTGTATGGACTGCCAGGTTGACATTGTCTGGTGCATTGTGACTCTCCATCCAACGATGTCGCTGTTTGTTCAGACTCTCAGTGACCTCTGACCTTTGACCTTGTGAACTTTGACCTTGACCCGCAGACTCCATCCAGCGTTTCAGCAGGCCTTCGGACTGCTTACAGCCCAACTTGTGCAAGGCGTAGTGTAATCCGGGTGCTACCTATACATCAGTGTAACAAGAAATGGCATCATTATCACGAGGCTATTCCCCTCAAGGCAGCCTTGGTGATAAAATCAACTGAAGTTCTCAGTGACCTTAACCTTGTGTATGTTAACACTTTGCATGCTGGAAAACTTGCGATATAAATAGCTAAAAAAATAGCAGACAACTATTCAATCATTATATTTTCTTTTATTTCTCATTGTAAATATCATGAATGTCTTGGAATTTCATTAGAATTGAGTCCAGAAGACATATTTACAGAGAAAAGTAAGGAAAATACTCCTAAGTTGTTGGCTGTTATTTTCACTGCAAGCATACAAAGAGTTAATGGTAAAATTCAAGCCATAAATACAATAAACAATTCAGACAAGGAGCACTGATTCAACGTAAGGCACGAGAGCTCCAGATAAGGTGCGTATTGGTATATTTTACACACTTAATTTAGCAGAATATGCATTGATTATCATAGATGGGAGTACAAAATACTCAAACCAATGTGAAAATGTGCATTGATTTTCAAATGGAGTAGTGAAAATACTGTAATAAAGTCCATTTGGGTCTGGCCAGCTCTTGTCTAAATTTAATAGTACTTGCATGTATATATGAACTCAGAGTCGTTCACGCACCAGTATCATTCACATGTTTTCTATCACAGAGACGTGGACGCATTGTTCAAGCACCAGTATCAATCACATGTTTTCTGTCACAGGAACGTGGATGCATTGTTCAAGCACCAGTATCAGTCACATGTTTTCTGTCACAGGGACGTGGATGCATTGTTCACGCACCAGTATCAATCACATGTTTTCTGTCACAGGGACGTGGATGCATTGTTCACGCACCAGTATCAATCACATGTTTTCTGTCACAGTGACGTGGACGCATTGTTCATGCGCCAGTATCAATCACATGTTTTCTGTCACAGGGACGTGGACGCATTGTTCACGCACCAGTATCAATCACATGTTTTCTATCACAGGGATGTGGATGTATTGTTCACGCACCAGTATCAATCACATGTTTTCTGTCATAGGGACGTGGACGCATTGTTCATGCACCAGTATCAATCACATGTTTTCTGTCACAGGGACGTGGATGTATTGTTCATGCACCAGTATCAATCACATGTTTTCTGTCACAGGGACGTGGACGCATTGTTCACGCACCAGTATCAGTCACATGTTTTCTGTCACAGGGACGTGGATGCATTGTTCATGCACCAGTATCAATCACATGTTTTCTGTCACAGGGACGTGGATGCAATGTTCACGCACCAGTATCAGTCACATGTTTTCTGTCACAGGGACGTGGATGCATTGTTCACGCACTAGTATCAGTCACATGTTTTCTGTCACAAGGACGTGGATGCATTGTTCACACACCAGTATCAGTCACATGTTTTCTGTCACATGGACGTGAATGCATGGATCACGCACCAGTATCAGTCACATGTTTTCTGTCACAAGGACGTGGATGCATTGTTCACGCACTAGTATCAGTCACATGTTTTCTGTCACAGGGACGTGAATGCATTGTTCACACACCAGTATCAGTCACATGTTTTCTATCACAGACACGTGGATGCATGGATTACGCACCAGTATCAGTCACATGTTTTCTATCACAGGGACGTAGACGCATTGTTCATGCACCAGTATCAGTCACATGTTTTCTATCACAGACACGTGGATGCATTGTTGACGCACCAGTATCAATCAAATGTTTTCTATCACAGACACGTGGATGCATGGATCCGCACCAGTATCAGTCACATGTTTTCTGTCACAGGGACATGGACGTATTGTTCACGCACCAGTATCAGTCACATGTTTTCGGTCACAGGGACGTGGATGCACTGTTCATGCACCAGTATCAGTCACATGTTTTCTGTCACAGGGACATGGATGCATTGTTCACGCACCAGTAACAGTCACATGTTTTCTGTCACAGGGACGTGGACGCATTGTTCACGCACCAGTATCAGTCACATGTTTTCTGTCACAGGACATGGACGCATTGTTCACGACACCAGTATCGAGTCATATGTTTTTCTGTCACAGACGATGCATGCATCATCACGCACCACTATAAGTCATGTATCTGTCATTAGGGACGTGGATGCATTGTTCACCAGCTCGAGTATCAATCACATCTCGTCAGAGGGACGTGGAATGCATTGTTCAACCTAACCGCACCAGTATCATCACATGTTTTAATCTGTCACAGGGACAATGGATGCATGGATCACGCACAGTATTCAGTCACATGGTTTTCTATGCACATGGGACGTGGATGCATTGTTCGACGCACAGTATCAATGGCACATGTTTTCTGTCACAGGGACATGATGCATGATCATCGCACAGTATCAGTCCACATGTTTTCTTATCACAGACGTGGACACATTGTTCACGCATCCAGTTATCAGTCACTGCATTGGTTCACGCACCAGATCAATCACATGTTTTCTGTCACAAGGGACATGGATTCATTGGGATCACGCCACCAGGGTATCAGGTCCACATGTTTTCTATCACAGGACGTTGATGGGCATTTGTTCACGCACCCGTATCAAATCACATGGTTTATCGTCCACAAGGACATGATAAGGGCATTGGAACACTCAACCATGTTTTATTCAGGTGCACCATGTTTTCTATCACAGGGACGTGGAACACATTGTTCACCACCAGTAATCAGTCACATGTTTTATATCACAGGGACGTGGACACATTGTTCACGCACGAGTATCAATCACATTTTCTGTCACAGGGACGTGGATGCATTGTTCACGCACCAGTATCAGTCACATGTTTTCTATGACAGACACGTGGATGCATTGTTGACACACCAGTATCAATCACATGTTTTCTATCACAGACACGTGGATGCATGGATCACGCACCAGTATCAGTCACATGTTTTCTATCACAGGCACGTGGATGCCTGGATCACACACCAGTATCAGTCACATGTTTTCTGTCACAGGGATGTGGATGCATGGATCACGCACCAGTATCATCACATGTTTTCTATCACAGACACGTGGATGCATTGTTCACGCACCAGTATCAATCACATGTTTTCTGTCACAGGGACGTGGATGCATGGATCACGCACCAGTATCAGTCACATATTTTCTGTCACAGGGACGTGGATGCATGTATCACGCACCAGTATCAGTCACATGTTTTCTGTCACAGGGACGTGTATGCATTGTTCACGCACCAGTATCAGTCACATGTTTTCCTGTCATAGGGACATGGATGCAATGTTCACGCACCAGTATCAGTCACATGTTTTCTGTCACAGGGACGTGGACGCATTGTTCACGCACCAGTATCAGTCACATGTTTTCTGTCACAGGGACATGGATGCATTGTTCACGCACCAGTATCAGTCACATGTTTTCTGTCACAGGGACGTGGATGCATTGTTCATGCACCAGTATCAGTCACATGTTTTCTGTCACAGGGACATGGATACATTGTTCACGCACCAGTATCAGTCACATGTTTTCTGTCACAGGGACGTGGATGCATGGATCACGCACCACTATAAGTCACATGTTTTCTGTCATAGGGACGTGGATGCATTGTTCACGCACGAGTATCAATCACATGTTTTCTGTCACAGGGACGTGGATGCATTGTTCACGCACCAGTATCAATCACATGTTTTCTGTCACAGGGACATGGATGCATGGATCACGCACCAGTATCAGTCACATGTTTTCTTTCTATCACAGGGACGTGGATGCATTGTTCACGCACCAGTATCAATCACATGTTTTCTGTCACAGGGACATGGATGCATGGATCACGCACCAGTATCAGTCACATGTTTTCTATCACAGGGACGTGGACACATTGTTCACGCACCAGTATCAGTCACATGTTTTATATCACAGGGACGTGGACACATTGTTCACGCACGAGTATCAATCACATTTTCTGTCACAGGGACGTGGATGCATTGTTCACGCACCAGTATCAGTCACATGTTTTCTATGACAGACACGTGGATGCATTGTTGACACACCAGTATCAATCACATGTTTTCTATCACAGACACGTGGATGCATGGATCACGCACCCGTATCAGTCACATGTTTTCTATCACAGACACGTGGATGCCTGGATCACACACCAGTATCAGTCACATGTGTTCTGTCACAGGGATGTGGATGCATGGATCACGCACCAGTATCAATCACATGTTTTCTATCACAGACACGTGGATGCATTGTTCACGCACCAGTATCAATCACATGTTTTCTGTCACAGGGACGTGGATGCATGGATCACGCACCAGTATCAGTCACATATTTTCTGTCACAGGGACGTGGATGCATGTATCACGCACCAGTATCAGTCACATGTTTTCTGTCACAGGGACGTGTATGCATTGTTCACGCACCAGTATCAGTCACATGTTTCCTGTCATAGGGACATGGATGCAATGTTCACGCACCAGTATCAGTCACATGTTTTCTGTCACAGGGACGTGGACGCATTGTTCACACACCAGTATCAGTCACATGTTTTCTGTGACAGGGACATGGATGCATTGTTCACGCACCAGTATCAGTCACATGTTTTCTGTCACAGGGACGTGGATGCATTGTTCATGCACCAGTATCAGTCACATGTTTTCTGTCACAGGGACATGGATACATTGTTCACGCACCAGTATCAGTCACATGTTTTCTGTCACAGGGATGTGGATGCATTGTTCATGCACCAGTATCAGTCACATGTTTTCTGTCACAGGGACGTGGATGCATTGTTCACGCACCAGTATCAGTCACATGTTTTCTGTCACAGGGACTTGGACGCATTGTTCACGCACCAGTATCAGTCATATGTTTTCTGTCACAGGGACGTGGACGCATGGATCACGCACCACTATCAGTCACAAGTTTTCTATCACAGAGACGTGGATGCATTGTTCACGCACGAGTATCAATCACATGTTTTCTGTCACAGGGACGTGGATGCATTGTTCACGCACCAGTATCAATCACATGTTTTCTGTCACAGGGACGTGGATGCATGGATCACGCACCAGTATCAGTCACATGTTTTCTATCACAGGGACGTGGACACATTGTTCACGCACGAGTATCAATCACGTTTTCTGTCACAGGGACATGGATGCATTGTTCACGCACCAGTATCAGTCACATGTTTTCTGTCACAGGGACGTGGATGCATTGTTCACGCACCAGTATCAGTCACATGTTTTCTGTCACAGGGACGTGGATGTATTGTTCACGCACCAGTATCAATCACATGTTTTCTGTCACAGGGACGTGGACGCATTGTTCACGCACCAGTATCAGTCACATGTTTTCTATCACAGGGACGTGGATGCATTGTTCATGCACCAGTATCAGTCACACGTTTTCTGTCACAGGGATGTGGACGCATTGTTCACGCACCAGTATCAGTCACATGTTTTCTGTCACAGGGACGTGGATGCATTGTTCACGCACCAGTATCAGTCACATGTTTATATCACAGGGACGTGGATGCATTGTTCACGCACCAGTATCAGTCACTTGTTTTCAATCAGAGACGTGGATGCATTGTTCACGCACCAGTATCAGTCACATGTTTTATGTCACAGGGACGTGGATGCATTGTTCACACACCAGTATCAGTCACATGTTTTCTGTCACAGGGACATGGATGCATGGATCACTTCACAATAGCACACAATGTACAATTATAAAGTATTAAAATGAATACTATATTAACACTCGAGTTGTACAATTTAGTATTAAGCATGTAATGCATACACTTGCATGAAGTTCTAATCGGTCACCCTGTACTTGGGATGTTCTTAGACAAATACAAGATGCAATCAGTCAGGGCCTATCAGTTATATTCCACCCAGAATCGGTATAAAAGGTGATTTATATGTAGTATTAATTCATTACAAAGGCAATGTAGAAACTATTTTATTAATGCATTATGCGATCACTAAAATAATTGATCAGAGTATTTGTGTAAAAACCTCCAAATTATCGTGTGACCAATTAGAACTTTGCGCAAGTGTATGTTGTCTCCTATGCCACATGTGTGTGGCCCGAGATTATTTGCTTCCAAATAAATGTTCTATAGTGTGACAAAGGTGTTTACTACTCGACTACTAAGATCTAAGCTAGTCGTACATTTCTACCAGGCATTTCTATCAGTCAGTGGTCCACACTCACCTGACCGGGGACAAGCCTGTATCCACACTCACCTGACCGGGGTCAGTCCTGTGTCCACACTCACCTGACCGGGGACAAGCCTGTGTCCACACTCACCTGACCGTGGTCAGTCCTGTGTCCACACTCACATGACCATGGTCAGTCCTGTGTCCACACTCACCTGACCGTGGTCAGTCCTGTGTCCACACTCACCTGACCGGGGTCTGCCCTGTGTCTACACTCACATCACCAGGGTCAGTCCTGTGTCCACACTTACCTAACCGGGGTCAGTCCTGTATCCACACTCACCTGACCATGGTCATTCCTGTGTCCACACTCACCTGACCGGGGTCTGCCCTGTGTCTACACTCACATCACCAGGGTCAGTCCTGTGTCCACACTTACCTAACCGGGGTCAGTCCTGTGTCCACACTCACATGACCGTGGTCAGTCCTGTGTCCACACTCACTTGACCGTGGTCAGTCATGTGTCCACACTCACCTGAACAGGGTCAGTTGTGTGTCCACACTCACCTGACCGGGGTCAGTCCTGTGTCCACCCTCACCTGAGCAGGGTCAGTCCTGTGTCCACACTCACCTGTTTGTTTGTTTGTTTATTAGTGCTTAACGGCCTATCAACAGCTAAGGTCATGTAAGGCCGGGCAAACGGGTTCGATCCCATTTTAACCTGCTGCATTGGGGGGAAAATCCCAAAATCAGAACGGAATATTTACATCGAGAACAAATATATTCAGCCCTGAAATTAGAATAACCTGACCTGGTGCCAGGTCCATACAACACCAAGTCACTTGGCCCCTTCCCCTAAAATAGGATTACAAATATCATAATACTCACATAAGGGATATAACCAGATCACATACAAAATGCCAAAGATGTATGTGAGGGCCAAACCAGGTCTCCAGTCGGGATTCCGGTAAGGATGAACCCCGATCATTAAATTACCCATCACGTGCTCCCACCTGCCACCCACCCACTCACCTGAGCAGGGTCAGTCCGGTGTCCACACACACCTGACCGTGGTCAGCCCTGTGTCCACACTCACCTGACCGTGGTCAGCCCTGTGTCCACACTCACCTGACCGGGGTACTCACCTGAGCAGGGTCAGTCTTGTGTCCACCCTCACCTGACCGTGGTCAGCCCTGTGTCCACACTCACCTGACCGTGGTCAGCCCTGTGTCCACACTCACCTGACCGGGGTCAGTCATGTGTCCACACTCACATGAGTGGGGTCAGTACTGTGTCCACACTCACCTGACCAGGGTCTTGTCGGTTGGTCATCCAGTCGCGGAGCAGTTTCTGAGTCCTGAGTCCCGTGTCCGGCCACTCCTGGCTCAACTGAACCAACTGGGCGTTGTTGTACCCTAGCGCAATCCCAAGGTCGACAAACATGACCTTCAGGTCGTTGGCGATTTGCAGGAATATTGGTTCTGGAATTTCTGTCACTGCAAGATTGTTTACCAGTGTAGCTACTGATCAGATAGCACACTACTGTAGCATGTATATCATATTAAAATGTGTCATTCCATTAGAAAGATAGTAAAGGAAATCTACTGTAACACATATAAAACATGACGTTATGCCGTTCGGAAACACATGATCACACACCATGACCCTATTAGTAGTTGCGAAGGTAACTCTTGCAATTTACTCCTGTACCGTCCGTAGCCAGAGTTACGATTCCACTCATAGGATTCCTCGGCAGAATAAATTGCAAGAGTTACGGTTCGCAACTACTCTATAAGCTGACATTAGTTTGTAAATACCGCTAGTGTCCGTGGTCTCTCCAACCCCCGCCCCACTCTCTCCACTGGGGACGGACAACGTCCCTGCACTCGGTGACCTCTCGATTTGATCAACAAAAGTTGGAGGGTGGTCAGTGCTGCCGGTTGGCACGATCCTGCTAGAGTTATCCCCCCTGGGAACACCAGGGTGACCTCTGCTATGGCTGCCATGGAGATGCGTTCTTGAATTGCTGACGTACGTGTTTTGTGTGCTTTGTCCGGGACGTCTTTGGGTTGGTACGCCTAGAAGATAAAATACAACAAGGTGGGTGAAAAATTTATCTAACTGAGGTCTTGTAAAATCACGTTCCCAGCTCACCATGGTGGGTGCGGACTGTTTTATCGTTACGTGTCCATACATGATGCAGTCTGAAAGATGTTCAATTTATCTTTATTAAACAATTTGTTTTGCTTTATATTTTTTTTCATCAAATGGTTTCTTAATACTTTTTGTGTCTAGGTTACGAATTGACCAATGTTTTTGGCATGGTTACGAATTGACCAATTTAAAGGATACGACTCGACCAAGATTGTCCGGTTATGAAACGGTAAGGTTAAACTAGATGGCCGCGGCCTACATGTCGCGCCTTGGGACGAGGCATGGACACTAAAAAAAGAGATATAGTATAACGAAAAACTTTAACCAAAAAACTTTAACCAAAAACTTTAACACCAAAAACTTTAACCGGACACACGTACGTATGCCAAAGTGCCGACTATATCGCGCTTTCCGCAAGCAGGCGCGATAAAAAGTTTAACCAAAAAGTTTAACCAAAATGTTCAAAGTAATTAGACCTTGACATTGGGCAAGGGGCCGTACGGTAGGGGGGTAGAATGAAAATATAGATGATGATAAACACCCATGTAATGGGCAAAGCAGTTGCAGAGATATAGTATAATGAAAAACTTTAACCAAAAAATTTAACCAAAAAACTTCAAAGTAATTTGACATTGACATTGGGCACAGGGGCCGCACGGGAGGGGGGGAATGGGCAATGGGCAAAGGAAATGGGCAAAGCAGTTGCAGAGATATAGTATAACGAAAAACTTTAACCAAAAAACTCAACCAAAAAACTTAACCAAACACTTCAAAATAATTTGACCTTGATATTGGGCACATGGGCCGCACGGGAGGAGGGTAGAATGAAAATATAGATGATGATAAACACCCATGTGAAGTTTCAAGGTAATGGGCAAAGCAGTTGCAGAGATATAGTATAATAAAAAACTTTAACCAAAAAACTTAACCAAAAACCTTAACCAAAAACTTTAACCGGACACATGCCAAAGTGCCGACTATATCGCGCTTTCCGCAAGCCGGCGCGACAACAAAAAAATTCAAAGTAATTTGACCTTGACATTGGGCACAGGGGCCGCACGGGAGGGGGGTAATGGGCAATGGGCAAAGGTAATGGGCAAAGCAGTTGCAGAGATATAGTATAACGAAAAACGTAAAAAACTTAACCAAAAAGCTTAACCAAACACTTCAAAGTAATTTGACCTTGACATTAGTCACATGGCCGCACGGGAGGGGGGTAGAATGAAAATATAGATGATGATAAACACCCATGTGAAGTTTCAAGGTAATGGGCAAAGCAGTTGCAGAGATATAGTATAACGAAAAACTTTAACCAAAAAACTTAACCAAAAACTTTAATAAAAAAACTTTAATAAAAAAACAACCAAAAACTCTAACCAAAAAACTTAACCTAAAACCTTAACCAAAAACTTTAACCAAAAAACTTAACCAAAAAACTTAACCAAAAAACATAACCAAAAACTTCAAAGTAATTTGACCTTGACATTGGGCACGGGACACATGGGAGGGGGGTAGAATGAAAATATAGATGATGATAAACACCCATGTGAAGTTTCAAGGTAATGGGCAAAGCAGTTGCAGAGATATAGTATAACGAAAAACTTTAACCAAAAAACTTAACCAAAAACTTTAACCAAAAAACTTAACCAAAAAAACTTAACCAAAAACTTTAACCAAAAAACTTAACCAAAAAACTTAACCAAAAAGTTTAACCAAAAAACTTAACCTAAAAACATAAACCAAAAAACTTAACCAAAAAACTTAACCAACAAGAAATGCGTCTGTCGAACGCGGATGCCACCTGCAGCATATTTGAGAAACTGTGACAAATTGGTTAACTGAAAAGTGTGACGGATGGACAGATGGACGGACGGACAGACGGACGGTCCAAACACTATATGCCACCCGTTTCATCGAAACCCGTTGGCACGTACGTACGTACGTACGTACGCCAAAGTGCAGACTATATCGCGCTTTCCGCAAGCGGGCGCGACAAAAATGGCCAGATACCTTCCAAATTAGCGACAGTTTTGAAGCACACCCTTGGTAGCACAACCCTTTCACACCAATTACATGCGGGGAGCACTCTATCCAGCTTGTAAACATACCAAAATCAAGTCCATTGGTCATCTGGCTGCCCTTTAACACAGCGTAATACAACTTTTTAGGCATATTTCTGGCCTAGGACATGAAAATATTCACTCAATAACATTTTCCATGTGATGTCTTAATTTCCGGAAGTCGCGATTCGCATCCTGCTATTTTCGTACTTTTACAACTTCGCCATCTGCGATCTCGGACCGAAAAGCGGATTTTTTTCCCTATAGGATGATCGTATCAATCCATAGGATTAAATCCGTTGAAACTACAGACGATCCATATGAGTAAACAGGTCTGAATTGATGAGTGCAATATCTGGACATGAAGTTCTTCATATACCAACAGACAGCTGTAGTACAAAACAATAAGGGAAAGGTAATGGGTTTAACGGGCCGACAACGATTAAGGTCTACTAGATACTGGTGTTCAAAACACAATCCTATAGACACTTGGATAGATATACTATTAGAGCTCCAGATAAGCTGCATATTTGCTTAAATATCCAGTTAAAATTGCCAAAAACCCAATTGAAATCAGTAGTAGAGAGTATCAAAAAGCAATAAAAAATTTGTGGTACCTTTATCATGCTGCAGAAAACAATAAACAGACAACAAATTTTGCATATTTTTCTTATTTTCCATGAAAACACATCTTGATATTTCATTAGAATTGTCTCCAATTCTAATGAAATGCCAAGACATGTTTTCATTTTGAAGCAACCATTCAATAATTGCTGTCTGTTGATGTGTAAACAGTAGTGTGATTTTATTTTACCCAATTACAATTTTGAAATACCCAATTACTTCAGAAATGATGGAGTGACAATACTCAATTACTAATTCCTTATCTGGAGCTCTGGTACTATGACAGTAAAAGTTTAATATTAAGACCGTGGATTGAAACAAGACCTCCAACCCGTCCGAGGCATTGAGAAACCAGCATATGAGACGTGCCATACGGGGATTGAACAAGAAATCCAACCCATCTGGGACATTGAGAAACAAGCATATGAGACGTACCATACGGGGATTGAACAAGAACTCCAACCCATCTGAGACATTGAGAAACAAGCATATGAGACGCGCCATACGGGGATTGAACAAGACCTCCAACCCAATCTGAGACATTGAGAAACAAGGATATGAGATGCGCCATACGGGGATTGAAACAAGACCTCCAACCAGTCCGGGACATTGAGAAACAAGCATATGAGATGCGCCATACGGGGATTGAAAGCAAGACCTCCAACCAGTCCGGGACATTGAGAAACAAGCATATGAGATGCGCCATACGGGGATTGAAACAAGACCTCCAACCAGTCCGGGACATTGAGAAACAAGGATATGAGATGCCGCCATAGGGGATTGAAACAAGACCTCCAACCAGTCCGGGACATTGAGAAACAAGGATATGAGATGCGCCATACGGGGATTGAAACAAGACCTCCAACCAGTCCGGGACATTGAGAAACAAGGATATGAGATGCGCCATACGGGGATTGAAACAAGACCTCCAACCAGTCCGGGACATTGAGAAACAAGCATATGAGATGCGCCATACGGGGATTGAAACAAGACCTCCAACCAGTCCGGGACATTGAGAAACAAGCATATGAGATGCGCCATACGGGGATTGAAACAAGACCTCCAACCAGTCCGGGACATTGAGAAACAAGGATATGAGATGCGCCATACGGGGATTGAAACAAGACCTCCAACCAGTCGGGACATTGAGAAACAAGGATATGAGATGCGCCATACGGGGATTGAAACAAGACCTCCAACCAGTCCGGGACATTGAGAAACAAGGATATGAGATGCGCCATACGGGGATTGAAACAAGACCTCCAACCAGTCCGGGACATTGAGAAACAAGCATATGAGATGCGCCATACGGGGATTGAAACAAGACCTCCAACCAGTCCGGGACATTGAGAAACAAGCATATGAGATGCGCCATATGATTTTGTACCTACGAACATGTGGCATATCTCATTAAAAATATTTACAAAATTTACCATATTTTCCATAAATGAAATAAAAAAATAACACAATTTTCATAGCAAATGCGGTCAGGTGAGTGTGGACACAGGACTGACCCCGGTCTGGTGAGTGTGGACACAGGACTGACCCCGGTCTGGTGAGTGTGGACACAGGACTGACCCCGGTCTGGTGAGTGTGGACATAGGACTGACCCCGGTCTGGTGAGTGTGGACACAGGACTGACCCCGGTCTGGTGAGTGTGGACACAGGACTGACCCGGTCTGGTGAGTGTGGACACAGGACTGACCCCAGTCAGGTGAGTATAGACACAGGACTGACCCCGGTCAGGTGAGTGTGGACACAGGACTGACCCCGGTTCGGTGAGTGTGGGACACAGGACTGACCCCGGTCTGGTGAGTGTGGACACAGGACTGACCCCGGTCTGGTGAGTGTGGACACAGGACTGACCCCAGTCAGGTGAGTATAGACACAGGACTGACCCCGGTCAGGTGAGTGTGGACACAGGACTGACCCCGGTCTGGTGAGTGTGGACACAGGACTGACCCCGGTCTGGTGAGTGTGGACACAGGACTGACCCGGTCTGGTGAGTGTGGACATAGGACTGACCCCGGTCTGGTGAGGTGTGGACACAGGGACTGACCCCGGTCTGGTGAGTGTGGACACAGGACTGACCCCGGTCTGGTGAGTGTGGACACAGGACTGACCCCAGTCAGGTGAGTTATAGATACAGGGACTGACCCCGGTCAGGTGAGTGAGGACACAGGACTGACCCCGGTCTGGTGAGTGTGGACACAGGACTGACCCCGGTCCTGGTGAGTGTGGACACAGGACTGACCCCGGTCTGGTGAGTGTGGGACACAGGACTGACCCCAGTCAGGTGAGTATAGACACAGGACTGACCCGGTCATGGTGAGTGTGGACACAGGACTGACCCCTGGTCTGGTGAGTGTGGACACAGGACTGACCCCGGTCTGGTGAGTGTGGACACAGGACTGACCCCGGTCTGGTGAGTGTGGACACGGACTGACCCCAGTCAGGTGAGTATAGTCACAGGACTGACCCCGGTCAGGCGTGTGACACAGACTGACCCCGGTGGTCTGGTGAGTGTGGACACAGGATTGCCCCCGGTCTGGTGTGGGACACAGGATGAACCCCGGTCAGTGAGTGTGGACTCGGACTGCCCGGTCTGGTGTGTGGGATAGACCCCTGACACGGACTGAGGTTGGGTGTGACCACAGGACTGACCCCGGTCTGGGTGAGTGTGGTCACAGGACTGACCCCGGTCTGTGAGTGACTGACATCAGGACTGACCCCGGTACCGGTCTGGTAAGTGTGGACACAGGACTGACCCCGGTCTGGTGAGTGTGGACACAGGACTGACCCCGGTCTGGTGAGTGTGGACACAGGACTGACCCCAGTCAGGTGAGTATAGACACAGGACTGACCCCGGTCAGGTGAGTGTGGACACAGGACTGACCCCGGTCTGGTAGTGTGGACAGGACTGACCCGGTCTGGTGAGTGTGGACACAGGAACTGACCCCGGTACAGGTGAGTGGGTATAGACACAGGACTGACCCCGGTCTGTGAGTGTGGACACAGGATAGGACTGACCCCGGCGGATCTGGTGAGTGTGGACACAGGACTGACCCCGGTCTGGTGAGTGTGGACACAGGACGACCCCACGGTCTGGTGTGAGTGTGGACACAGGACTGACCCCAGTCAGGTGAGTATAGACACAGGACTGACCCCGGTCAGGTGAGTGTGGACACAGGACTGACCCCGGTCTGGTGAGTGTGGACACAGGACTGACCCCGGTCTGGTGAGTGTGGACACAGGACTGACCCCCGTTAGGTGAGTGTGGACACAGGACTGACCCCAGTCAGGTGAGTATAAACACAGGACTGACCCCGGTCAGGTGAGTGGACACAGGACCGGTCGGGTGAGTGTGGACACAGGACTGACCCGGTCTGGTGAGTATACACACAGGACTGACCCCGTCAGGTGACGTGTGACACAGGACTGACCCCGGTCTGGTGAGTGTGGACACAGGACTGACCCCGGTCAGGTGAGATACACACAGGACTGACCCCAGTCAGGTGAGTGTGGACACAGGACTGACCCCTGGTCTGGTGAGTGTGGACAGGACTGACCCCGGCTGGTGAGTGTGGACACAGGACTGACCCTGGTCAGTGAGTGTATATACACAGGACTGACCGGTCTGGTGTGAGTCGCAGGACAGGGGTTGACCCCCGGTCAGGTGAGTATATACACAAGGACTGACCCCTCGGTCAGGTGAGTGTGGGCACAGGACTGACCCCGGTCAGGTGAGGTGTGGACACAGGACTGACCCTGGTCTGGTGAGTGAGTGTGGACACAGGACTGACCCCGGTCAGGTGTGCGTGGACACGGACTGACCCCGGTCAGGTGAGTATACACACTGGACTGGACCCCTGTCTGGTTGAGTGCAGGACTGACTCAGGTAGTATATACAGGGCTGGACGTGACACAGGACTGACTGGTGAATGTGGACACAGGACTGACCCCGGTCAGGTGAGTATACACAGGACTGACCGGTCAGGTGAGTGTGGACACAGGACTGACCCTGGTCTGGTGAGTGTGGACAGGAGACGGTCAGGTGAGTATAACAGGACTGACGGTCAGGTGAGTGTGGACACAGGATGACCCTGGTCTGGTGAGTGTGGACAGGGACTGGACCCGGTCAGGTGAGTGTGGGACAGGACTGACCCGGTTAGGTGAGTGTGGACACAGGACTGACCCCGGTCAGGTGAGTATATACACAGGACTGACCCCGGTCAGGTGAGTATATACACAGGACTAACCCCGGTCTGGTGAGTATAGACACAGGACTGACCCCGGTCAGGTGAGTATATACACAGGACTGACCCCGGTCAGGTGAGTGTGGACACAGGACTGACCCCAGTCAGGTGAGTATAAACACAGGACTGACCCCGGTCAGGTGAGTGGACACAGGACCGGTCAGGTGAGTGTGGACACAGGACTGACCCCGGTCAGGTGAGTATACACACAGGACTGACCCCGGTCAGGTGAGTGTGGACACAGGACTGACCCCGGTCAGGTGAGTGTGGACACAGGACTGACCCCGGTCAGGTGAGTATACACACAGGACTGACCCCAGTCAGGTGAGTGTGGACACAGGACTGACCCTGTCTGGTGAGTGTGGACATGGACTGACGGTCTGGTGAGTGTGGACACAGGACTGCACCCTGGTCAGGTGAGTATATCACAGGACTGACCGCGGTCTGGTGAGTCGCAGGACTGACCCCGGAGGTCGATGTACACAAGGACTGACCCCGGTCAGGTGAGTATACACAAGAGACCCCGTCCCAGGTGTGTGGACACTGGACTATGGTCTGGTATGTGGACAGGGGACTGACCCCGGTCGGTGAGTGTGGACACAGACTGCACCCCTCTGGTCAGGGTGAGTAGGTAGGTACACATGATGACCCCGGTCAGGATCGGCAGGATGACCCCAGGTCTTCAGGTGAGTAGTGGAACACAGGACTGACCCTTGGTCTGGTGAGTGTACAGACTGACGTCTGGAGTATACCACAAGGACTGACCCCGGTGTGAGAGTGTGGGAACACGGTCTGATTGGTACTGGAGAGGTGGTGACACAGGACTGACCCCGGTCAGGTGAGTAACACAGGACTGACCTCGTCAGGTGAGTGTGGACAGGATGACCCCTGGTCAGGTGAGTATGGTACACAGGACTGACGGTCTGGTTGAGTGTGGACACAGGATGACCCCGGTCCAGGTGAGTGGTGGACACTGGACTGACCCCGGTCAGTGTGTATGGAGTGTACACAGGACTGACCCCGGTCGGTGTGTTTATAACAGGAAGGCTGACCCCGGTAGGTGATATACACAGGACTGACCCGGTCAGAGTGAGTGATGGAACACAGGACTGAGGTGAGAGTGACGGTCTGGTGAGGTGACGGTCTGACCCCGGAGGTGACGGATGACCCCTCAGGTGTGAGTCACATGACTTGGTGATGCGGACATGACGGACCCCGGTCAGGTGTAGTAACTACGGTGACCCCAGGTCAGGTGGTGTGGACAGGACTGACCCGGTTAGGTGAGTGTGGACACAAGACTGACCCCGGTCAGGTGAGTATACACACAGGACTGGACGGTCCCCGGTCAGGTGAGTGGGTGACACAGGACTGACCCTGGTCAGGTGAGTGTGGACACAGGACTGACCCGGTCTGGTGATGTGGACAGGTGAGTGTGGACAGGACTGACCCCAGGTCAGGTGAGTTCACGGACTGACGGTCAGGTGGAGTGATATACACAGGACTGACCCCGGTCAAGGACTGACCCCGGTCTGTGGACACAGGACTGACCCCGGTCAGGTCCCCAGACTGACCGGTCTGATGACTGACCCCGGTCTGAGTGAATGGTGTGGACACAGGACGACCCCGGTCAGGTGAGTATACACACGGGACGACCCCGGTCTGGTGATGTGGCACAGGATGACCCCTCAGGTGAGTACACGGATGACCCCGGTCTGGTAAGTGTGGCAGGACTGACCCCGGTCAGGTGAGTATACACAGGACTGACCCCGGTCTGTGAGTGTGGCACAGGACTGACCCCGGTCGGTTGAGTGTGGACAGGATACCCCGGTCAGGTAGTAACACAGGACTGACCCCCTGGTCAGGTGAGTTGTGGACACAGGACTGACCCCGGTCAGGTGATGTGGACACAGGACTGACCCGGTTTGGGTGAGTCCAGGATGACGGTCAGGTGAATATATACACAGGACTGACCCCGGTCAGGTGAGTGGGTGGGACACGGACTGACCCGGTGGTGAGTCACAGGACTGACCCCGGTCGGTGATATATACACAGGACGACCCCGGTCGGGTGAGTGTGGACACAGGGACTGACCCCGTCTGGTTGATCGCAGGACTGACCCCGGTCAGATGAGTATATACACAGGACTGACCCCGTCAGGTGTGTGTGGACACAGGACTGACCCCAGTCTGGTGATGTGACACAGGACTGACCCCGGTTAGGTGAGTATGGACACGGACTGACTCCGGTCAGGGATTGACGTGGACACGGACTGACCTGGTTTAGGATGAGTGGACACAGACTGGACCCTGGTTAGGTGAGTGTGTTTTGTGACAGGACTGACCCCGGTTTGGTGAGTGTTTTTTGCACAGGACTGACCCGGGTTAGGTGGATGGACAAGGATCTGACTGGTTAGGTGGAGTGGAAACACAGGACTGACCCCGTTTTGGTTGAGTGTGCACAGGATGACTCCGGTCAGGTGAGTGGACACAGGACTGACCCTAGGTAGGTGAACCGGTGGTACACAGGACTGACCCTGGTTATGTAGTGGTGACCGGTTAGGTGATGAACACAGGATGACTCCGGTCAGGTGAGTGGACACAGGACTGACTCCGGTCAGGTGAGTGGACACAGGACTGACCCTGGTTAGGTGAGTGTGAACACAGGACTGACTCCGGTCAGGTGAGTGGACAGAGGACCGACCCCGGTCAGGTGAGTGGACACAGGACGACTCCGGTCAGGTGAGTGTGGACACAGGACTGACTCCGGTCAGGTGAGTGGACAGGGGACCGATCCGGTCAGGTCCGAGTGGGACAAAGGGGACTGACCCCCGGTTAGGTGAGTGTGGACACAGGACCGACTCCGGTCAGGTGAGTGGACACATGACTGACCCCGGTCAGGTGAGAGTATACACACAGGACTGACCCCGGTCAGGTGAATTTGCCATGAAAATTTCGCCATCTTTCCACGTCATTTACAGAAAATATCACATTTTCTGTAAATATATTTCAGGAAAAATCGCACATGTTCTTCAGTACAAAATCGCACGGCATGTCTCGTATGAGACTTCAAGTCAGTTAGACTGACAGAAGCAGAGATACTACAGAGCAAATTCTCCAACTTCTTCTGACTGACAATGTCAACTCACTCACCACTAAGTTACTGGAATGGATTGTGATATGCTAATTTTCCGACCAATCCAATTGTCGAAAAATGATTTTCAGACTAGTCCATTTATGAAAAGGGAGTCTTTTTGTTCTTTTAAAAATATTTAAATTACTTGCAAAGAGTGCAGATCCTGATGAGACGGCTCGTCACTAGCCGGCTCATCTGGACCTACACGTTTTGCCAATACCACTATACAGGCATGTGGTGTTGAATGGGTTAAATCACACCCTTTGTCCAGCCAACAGAATTGTTAACGATCGTGCTTCTCACTTATTCGGCACAAGATTGATCCTCAAACCGGGCAGTATGTGAGATCATATGGTGGTCACCAGATCTGACAAGTGGGTTTCCTGCCACATTAAGGACCAGCATTACGCTAACAAATGCATTTGTAAAATAAATAAAACTTAGTTGAATTTTACTGCAGTCTGGTATATGTAGCTGTGACGGGAGACATTTGTGTTGGGTATGCGACAAGAGTAGCCACAACCTGATCATGACCTACACTGTTTATCATTCCATCAATGAAACACCAGTCATGCTTTCAACTACTATGTTGCTGCTACTGGTAGCTGCAGTAGCAATTAGGCTACCAATATTTCAGAAATACACATTTTGGCTACTAAACATTTCAAAAATTATTTGAAAAAGTAATATGTTTTTACAAATATCAGCAAATGTAAAATAGTATTGTCTTTTCTTCGTAGTCACAGACATTTATATACAGACAATAACAGACATATATATATACAGACATATACAGACATATATATATACAGACATATATATACAGAGCATACACACCCTTGAATTGGTTGACGATATCAACGAGATCGCCCCGGTTAATGGCAGCCATCATTTCACCAAGTAGATCAAGGTCATCATCGGACAGCAACATCTCACGCTCCATAAACAAGAACAGGCCCAGCAAGGTCTTCTTGTCCTGAACAAATAGAAAAAAACAACAAGTAAGTGTGGTCCGTCAGCGCACAAATGCACCGCCCCCCCCCCCCACCCATCCCACCGGTGGTAAATTGGGGAGAAACTCCAAACAGCTACGGAGACAGGGTCATACTAAGTGGAATTATAACTGTATAGTCAGCCGTACACACTAATATTTACAAGTCCACATCTCTATTAAATATTACAATGCTAACAGCGGCAACCAATAATACTTATGTTTTCATACGAGAGTCGTGTGCCCTGCCCCAAGTCAGGCTGCCGTATTTGAAACAAGTGTTTGTAACTTACTGTAGTGCTCAATTTAACCCATTTTAGGCGGGATACAATGACAGCAGTATGAAACTGTTGCAAATTTGTGGGCATTTTCTTTATTTCTTCTCGAAAGAATATGTTGCTACCACTCAACTGAACCATCACGACGAGACGGTTCAAATGAGTGTTAAGAACATATACTTTTATGGAGAAATAAACAAAATAATCAAATTTTTTCAATAAAATGTATTGAATCCATAGACTTCAATGAGTTAAATAAGAAGCCTGTATATCTATCATGTATGTGTTCTGGTAATGCTCAAAATTATTCATATTAATTTATGTCAATTAATAAATATGGGGAGAATAAAGTAGGATGAATTTCCCTAACCGAATGGCAAACAGTGGAGTCGCAGATCAGACTGCAGATGTGCAGCGGATTTACCAAAATATGAAAATCTACAGGTAGACACCGACTAATACCTGCAATGTTTTCTTCTTTATTCGCCCGCTGAGGAAGAACTTGAGAATCTCAAATTCTGTGTCTGTGATATCCTCGGCAATGTCCAACAGCAGGATTCTGCAAGCAAACACGAGGGACAGAGCGAGATTAATTGTTATAACCTGTATGCGCGTTGTCTCATCCCTGTATGGCAATTCTAATTACATGAACATTCTGAATAAATTATTATCATGTTTAATTAATTAATATACAATGTAGAATATTAACAGTGCTTAACAAACCTAAAATTTATGTGTGTATTTATTCAACATCATTTATTCAACATCATATGACATTGACCTTGAGATAGCTGGACTATAGAATGAAAATATGGAAAATGATAAAGTTTTTGAAGTTTCAAGCCAATATGACCGACTTAAAGTAACGGAGATAGTAGACCAGATGGCCGGCCCGCATGTCGAGCCTGCCGAGGCATTTGATGGTCTTGGAGTGTATATATTTGAAGTTTGAATGAAGGGCTGTGGAGATATAAGGTATGTAAAAGCTTTAACGCAAATTTTATTAAAGTCATTTGACCTTGATCTTGGGCATGTGGGCTGCATGGGTGGGCTATAGAATGAAAATATGGATGATAATAAAGAATTTTTTGAAGTTTGAAGTAAATCGGAGCAAGTGTTGTGGAGATATAAGGTATGTAAAAGCTTTAACGCAAATTTTATTAAAGTCATTTGACCTTGATCTTGGGCATGTGGGCTGCATGGGTGGGCTATAGAATGAAAATATGGATGATAATAAAGAATTTTTTGAAGTTTGAAGTAAATCGGAGCAAGTGTTGTGGAGATATAAGGTATGTAAAAACTTTAACACAAATTTCAAAGTCATTTGACCTTGACCTTGGGCATATAGACAACATGAGCAGGCTATGGAATGAAAATATGGATGATGAAAAGGAAGTATTGGAAGCTGGAAGTAAATTGGAGTAACAATTGTGGAGATATATAATGTATGTAAAAACTTTAACGCAGATTTTATAATAATGCAAACTTCTAAGTCATTTGACCTTGACCTTGGGGCACAGGGGCCACATGAGTGGGACACAGAATGAATATATGGGTGATGCCCAATAAGCATACAAAGTTTCAAGCAAATCTGACTTCCGGTTACAGAGTTTTGTTTGTTTGTTGGGGTTTAACGGCCTATCAACAGCTACGGTCATTTAAGGCCGGGTCAATGGGTTTAGTACTAAACCCATATATTACCTGTACAAGTACATGTACAAATGGAGGGAAAATCCCAAAATCAGAACTGAATATTTACAATAACAAAACTATATATTCAGCCCTGAAATCAGAATAATCCTGATCTGATGCCAGGTCCTCGCCACATCAGAATCACTTGGCCCCTCCCAAAAGAAGTAGGATCAGTAATAATCTTACTATTTTTATAATGGGCAATAACCCAATTCAACTCCCAGGTAATTAAAGAGCCAAAGATAAAAACGTCTGGTTACAGAGATAGTAGGTATGTGAAAACTTTAACGCAAATTTTGACAGAAACTTTAATGCAAACTTCTAAGTCATTTTACCTTGACCTTGGGGCACAGGGGCCACATGAGTGGGACACAGCATGAATATATGGATGATGACTAATAAGTTTATGAAGTTTCAAGTCAATGTGACTTAGGACTGCAGAGATATAAGGTATTTAAAAACTTTAACGCAGATTTCGGACGCACGGACACCCGGACGTCATTGTGATCACTATGTCTCGCTTTCCGCAAGCGGGCTCGACAAAAACTGACACAAATCTCGGAAGGCAGATGGTCTGATGGACAGACAGGGTAGTAACTAAATGTATGTGAAAAACTTTTTGCAGTCCATAAAAATAAATACAGATGTGTGTAAATTATTTATTTGGTAAACAATTTGCTTGTATATTTCATTTCTAACATATACTTTGTCCAACATGTGTGTGCATGTATTTTTTTGTGGTAACAAGAAACATATACACACATTTATGCAAAACCCATTAATTGTCATGTTTATGAGACTATTTTCTTTAACCAATTAAACAAGAACATACCTCGTGTCTATAAAACAACACATTTACCTCACAAGTATGGCTACTTTATCAGGTAACAATCAAACCAAGCTGGTTGATCATGATGACTTAGAATTTGATAAGCTCGAGTCTGAACATTTGGGCTTAACCATACCTGAAAGGAAACAACCCCTTCAGCTTTGCCTGCTGCTGTTTAACAAGCCGAGGATCCAACCCCAACTTCTTGACTAAATCCAGTCTGTGCATGCGCACGAAACACTCGAGCAGAAAATCTACGTTGTTTGAGTCGATTATGACGGATTTCTTCAGACTCTCAAAGACATCAAGGGCCGTGCTGGCAGCTTCCAACTTCGACACTGTTATGAATAACAGAACCAAGAAAACACAATCATCAATAAATTATAGTAACAAGGGCATCGTTATCACTAAGCTAATCCCCTCGTGGCAGCATTTTTATGTTTTACCTTACAAACAAGATGAACATAAGTCCTCAGTGACGTTGACCTCGGACCGTCTGATGTGCGTCGTATGCAAATCAAAGCACCATCCTTAGACACATTGTGGCCATATATGATCAAAATCGGTGAATCGGCTCGCGAGTTATGAAAGGTGTTACTAACATACACACGCAAGTACGTACGAACATAGACTGACACTTTTTTCCCTCTTGCCTATTGGCGAGGGGATAAAGAAAGGTATTTTTCAAGAATTTATTCATGTTAAACACTGGAAAATATAAATACATGTAGTACAAGTGAGTCGGGGCTCATGGATACCGCCGGCCGACGCCTTGTCCGACCAACAAATATTTTCTAAGTCATTTGTCTTTGACAATTGGCATGAAAGCCACATGGATGGGCTATAAAATGAAAATATGGATGATAATTGAAGTTACGATTGCAGAGATAATGGGTACCATAAAACGTAAATATTATGTACAGACGAATGATGAAAACTATATGCCCCTCGACCGGTCCCATGCATAGCCCCAGTTTCGAATAAGGCAGAGCCAGCTATAATATGAAACAAGGGAATCAGTACCACTAAGTTAATTCCCTTGCTGACAGCCTTGATAATAAACAAAGGAGAAAAAACAATAAGTTGTCAGTGATCTTGACCTTGGGTGGTTGGACTCGGGTTGTATGCAAAAACAAAGCACCATCCCTACATTGTAGATACACATTGTGGCCAAATATTATCAAAATCGGTGAAGGGGTTTATAAGTTATTGAAAAATGAAAGGTGTTACTAACGCACGCACGTATGAACGTACTAACGCTATATACCCTATTGCCGAGGGGATGATTTTTACAATCAAAAGTATTTGAGTTTGTACATGAAATTACCCGCATCACATGATCCATGTTTAATTTAACAAACAGTTTTCATAACATCATCAGTCGCCAATTCTGCTTATAACACATGTATGTTTCAATGTTACAATGATCTGGCAAACATTCCATAACCAGTAACATAAAATGGTTCTAAACCAGTAACATAATAATAAGATACGTCTAAAAAGCTGAAACAACCGACATTCGATACAGTCAGAAAATAAATCTCCAACAATTAGACAGAGAATTAGCGATTTTCCAAAAAAATATGAAATAGCCACCGGCACTTGATTTACTGTTGCACCAATAAATTCATGTACTGTTACACCCACTCAGTAGGCACAACATGTTCTTTATAGGAATTAAATAAGTTTATAATTGTGTCACTATTTCACCAGTTCTAAAAATTACAAGTTTAAATTGTGTTTATACATGACTATATCTGGAAATAAAAACTACAAAATCAAACATTACAAGTGCCCGCTGTACAGATATATATTTATTTTACTGATAGTGACTCGCGGTGGTATCAGGTTATTTTCATATGCAAATGAGGCATGATAGTTTTTAATTATTTATACTAATTAAATGAGTCACCTGAAAAAAAAAATAATTTCGACAGATTATAAAGTACATGTACATGTATGATGATTGCACATCAAAAATGTAATGTCGGTTAATATTTTAATGAAACATGGTTATTGTCCCTGATATCAGTGTGGAAATTTACGTCTGATATAAAATGTATCATAATGCCAATCAATACATGGGGTAATGGTGAATGAATGTTATTTTGCCAGAAATTTGTCTCGGATGATGTCTGATATCATGGATTTTAAGAACATTTTGTGCCTACTGAATGGGAATGTACCTCATGAATTAATTATTTATGTTGAAGTGATTACGATCAGTAACATTATTCTTACTTCTTTACAGCACAGCTTATATTAACCAAACAATATATACCAGGGATCATTTTACAGGGTGAAGTGGGTGAAATGTTCTGCCTAAATTGTCTGGTTTCTCCCTATTTTGAGTTAAGGGAGAAGTTTTTCACTATATAAAACAGAAATTTTGGAAAAAAATGGTCTATTTTCTATTTATTTCTGTGTGAAAACTTCTCCCTATTTTGAAGGGCTAGCTTGAACCCTTATATACATTTCTCACATTATAAAAATGACTAGTTTTTGTTTATCATTCAACTGAAATGATGAAAAATTGTAAAACTAGAGCAATTGGGCAGAGGCTCAGGTAGATATGTCAAGAAATCATGGCAGTGAGATTCCCTGATGGGCGTGTTAGTAGACGAGTCTACACCCATACAGTTTAATACTACAATATGTTACATGAAAAATTTATACAAATGGTATTGTAAACAGTGGGTTACATAGGCATGGGCGGATTCAGGGGGGGGGGCGGTATACACTGAATGTATACACTGTTGGCTAGTTGTCGGACAGAAAAAAGGCTTCACCATGATCATGATGAGGGTATACACTGTTTGATACCTTGCTACACTACAACTAGATGGCCGCAGCCAGCATATCATGCCCTCCGAGGCATTTGATGGTCCCATTATCATTTATGTATATATCTGGTTAGAGCAATTGGATTGTGGAGATATTAGGTCCTTAAAAACATGCACATAATTTGCAAAAACTTGTACCTTCGGCATGGATGCCAGATGGGCAATAGAATGAAAATATAGATGAGGATAAAGAGGTGTGTAAAGTCAATTGGATTTATGGTTGTGAAGATATTTGGTACTTAAAAAGTTAACACAGATTTTCGTATAGACCAGCATAGCTCTATGTGCCCGTCTTGTTAAAAACAAGAGCTCCGCGGAGCAAAATGTCCCGCCTGGCGCAGTTTGATAGTATATATGGAGCTTGTAATAACCTTGGGGTTAGTGAGCACCATGGGCTTTCTGTAGAATGATGCAGGATGTTGTTACAAATGCATGTATGGAATATTAAAGCATAAACTGAGCGTTAACTTTTCCAAACACGTAAATTTCTAAGTCAGTGACCTTGACCTTTGGGGTTAGCGGGCACCATGGGCTTTCTGTAGAATGATGCGGGATGTTGCTACAAATGCATGTATGGAATATTAAAGCATAAACTGAGCGTTAATTTGTCCAAACACGTAAATTTCTAAGTCAGTGACCTTGACCTTTGGGGTTAGCGGGCACCATGTGCTTTCTGTAGAATGATGGGCTTTCTGTAGAATGATGCGGGATGTTGTTACAAAATGCATGTATGGTAATATTAAAGCATAAACTGAGCGTTAAACTTTTCCCCAAACACGGACATTTCTAAGTCAGCGAGCCTTGACCTTTGCGGTTTGCGGGCACCATGAGCTTCTGTAGAATGATGCGGGATGTGTTACAAATGCATGTATGGAATATTAAAGCATACATAAATTGAGCGTTAACTTTTCCAAACACGGAAATTTCTAAGTCAGCGACCTTGACCTTTGGGGTTTGCGGGTACCATGGGCTTTCTGTAGAATGATGCAGGATGTTGTTACAAATGCATGTATGGAATATTAAAGCATAAACTGAGCGTTAACTTTTCCAAACACGGAAATTTCTAAGTCTAGATGACCTTGACCTTTGGGGTTAGCGGGCACCATGGGCTTTCTGTAGAATGATGCAGGATGTTGTTACAAATGCATGTATGGAATATTAAAGCATAAACTGAGCATTAACTTTTCCAAACACGGAATGTTCTAAGTCAGTGACCTTGACCTTTGGCGTTAGCGGGCATCATGGGCTTTCTGTAGAATGATGCGGGATGTTGTTACAAATGCATGTATGGAATATTAAAGCATAAACTGAGCGTTAACTTTTCCAAACGAATATTAAAGCATAAACTGAGCGTTAACTTTTCCAAACACGGAAATTTCTAAGTCAGCGACCTTGACCTTTGGCGTTAGCGGGCATCATGGGCTTTCTGTAGAATGATGCGGGATGTTGTTACAAATGCATGTATGGAATATTAAAGCATAAACTGAGCATTAACTTTTCCAAACACGGAAAGTTCTAAGTCAGTGACCTTGACCTTTATTGGCGTTAGCGGGCATCATGGGCTTTCTGTAGAATGATGCGGGATGTTGTTACAAATGCATGTATGGAATATTAAAGCATAAACTGAGCGTTAACTTTTCCAAACGAATATTAAAGCATAAACTGAGCGTTAACTTTTCCAAACACGGAAATTTCTAAGTCAGCGACCTTGACCTTTGGCGTTAGCGGGCATCATGGGCTTTCTGTAGAATGATGCGGGATGTTGTTACAAATGCATGTATGGAATATTAAAGCATAAACTGAGCGTTAACTTTTCCAAACACGGAAATTTGTAAGTCAGTGACCTTAACCTTTGGGGTTAGCGGGCAACATGGGCTTTCTGTAGAATGATGCGGGATGTTGTTACAAATGTATGTATGGAATATTAAAGCATAAACTGAGCATTAACTTTTGCACACACGGAAATTTCTAAGTCAGCGACCTTGACCTTTGGGGTTAGCGGGCACAATGGGCTTTCTGGAGAATGATGCAGGATGTTGTTACAAATGCATGTATGGAATATTAAAGCATTCCATTGAGGGAAACAGAAGTTACAATGAATTAACCTGAGCATTAAGTTTTAGAAACAGAGCTAAACGCAAAAACTTAACGTTGAATGCATGTGAAAAGAAGGTCAATCAACCATGAAAACTAGGTCATGGTCACATGGGCTCCCTCTGTGTGAGATGGTTACACCACAGTGTTGATGTATATGGAAGGTAATATCCGCCATAATTCTATGTGACTTGATGCTTGCGTGCTGATGACATTACAACTTATATTCATGTTATTTCAGTCGTCATTTGCATTTATTACATTTGAAATCTGCTTGTTGTAATTGTATTTGTCTTTCTTACATGTCCATTCTGCTGATTGCTTTGTTCATTCGTCTTATTTACATTACAATTATTGATACGTCCTTATTCGTGTCCCTGTTTTATTGCACTAAGCATTTACAATAGAAAGTAAGAACAAGCACTTAGCACTTTGAATAAGGCCGAAAGCAGTAAGGACAAAGCAGCAGGAAGCAAGCATCAAGCCACAGTCCGAAAGCGGAAACCCGCAAGCAGAAAGCATCAAGCCACAAGCAGAATGATGCAAGCAATATATTAGTTAGTAGTGCCTCATTATGACGCCAGATGGCACTGCTGTCAATGTTAGGAATCTTCCGACTAATAAATAATAATACGAGATGTGATTGGCTGGGGTTAGGGTTACCCTAACCCTAACCCCTTCTAACCCAGGTACACCTCTAATGCCGGTGTTGATGTAAGATTTCACCTACAAATGATCACAGTATAGGTTAGAAGACACCAAATAATTTTACTATACACTTTAACCGAATCCCATCCAATAAGGTCAGTCTCTCCTACTTTCACTATTCGTATGGATGTTGTGGGACCTACTTGTACATGACCTGCAGCCGGTCTGTACTGGTTCTGCATGAATTAAACAATTGCTACACTTACTCCTAAGACAGAAAAATCCAACCTCGTCATGTCCCCCAATATTGTTTACATTTTTTTTTTGGCCACGGAAACTCTGTTTACATCACATGACCATCATGTTCCTCAAGTGAAACTGGGTAGTAATGGATCAAGATTTGCAAGCAAACTGTGTCAGTGACCTCAAAACACCCGCACGATTTTGTTCATACCAGACTACTTTTACCGTCTTGACGATTTCGCACCATTTGTTATTCTCTAACCTATATTAACTAAATTGCATATGTATGTATGGTGTTTGACTTACTAATGTGTTTTATACATACATGTATCCTCATAATTAAATTACATATGTACGTAATTTAAAACAATCACATTTTTATAGTAAGTTACACATATGGTAACTTACACAGGTTGACTGTCAAACTGGCCTGTTACCGATGCAAACCAATAACCGTCCGGGATCCGACTAAGGTGGGCCACCAACATTGATTTTCCCTAAAAAACTAACCTGTTACCACACATTTTGCTATTCTCTGCTACTTTCATTTTTCTTATGGATGTTGTGGGACCTAATTTCCAATAACCTGAACCCATTCTGCTCTGGATCTTGACTAATTAAAATATAGATTTAATTATTGTTGAAGCTGGGGTCCCATCTAGTAGGTACAAACTTTTCTTTATGGAACTTAAATAAGTGTATAATTGCAACTAGTCCAAGTGCCAGCTACACAGATATAATTATTTAGTAATATTTAATGTACTCATAGACACTCGCGGTGGTATCAAGCTAGTTCCATATGCAAGTGATGCAGTATTTTTAAATTATTTATATCAACTGAATGCTGAATAAATATTTTTATCGACATATCATAAAGTATGATATTGCACATCAAATAATAAATAAATGGAATAAATAGTTGCTTCCGTTATCATTTTAAGGAACCACGGTTATCGCCCCTGATATCAAACTGGCATTTCGCTTTCGCGTTTGATATAAAAAGTATAATAATGTCAATTAGTACGTCTGGTAATAGTAATCATTTTGCCAGAAAAATGTCAGTTTTAAGGAATAAAGAAAAACATGTCTCCCTATATTATAACATGGCATGTACACTCTAGGTTTAAGGTTAGAAAAGGGGTGTTTTTAACACCAGTTTTCAGCATATTTGAAGCATTTAAAAGAAAACACTGAGCCTGTTTGTCACGTGATGTAAACAGAGTTTCAGTGGCCAAATAATGTAAACAATATTGGGGGACATGATGAGGTTGGTCCCACAACATCCATACGAATAGTGAAAGTAAGAAAGACTGGCTGGGATTCGGTTAAATTATACAGTAAAACTATTTGGTGTCTTTTAACCTAAACTTGGCGCAACAGAAAAGGCGGCATCAATCTACATCAACACCGTTAGGGACATGGAAACAATTTAGAGAGCAACGCATTGTAGGACGGGTACCAGCATATTAAATCATTTTAGGAAGAACTATTTTAAGTTTTAGCAGCGCACCTGGCGTCATAATGGTTGTTCCCAAATTACTGTTGCAATTGTTGTTGTCAAGGGGTGTGGCTTATCGAGGTAACAAAACGCATGGCAAAACAGCGATGCAATAATCAATAATGGAACTCCGGATGTCACTTAGAATGTAATCAACACAAACGTATTGAAACAGTGCGAATGAATAAAGCATCAAGCCAAATGCACATACAATTTAGACTACAACCAAGAAGATTTCAAATGTCACAAACACGAATGACGAATAAAATAACATGAAAGTAAGTTGTAATGGCACCAGTCAGCAAGCATCAAGCCACATAGAATTGTAATAAGACGGATAGAACTTAGAATGTCATCAGCAAGCAAGCATCAAGCCTAATAGAATTATGGCGGATATTACCTTCCATAGATGTATACCGAATCAAGGGAAACAGAAGTTGTAATACATACCGAGCGTTAACTTTTCCAAACACGGAAATTTCTAAGTCAGTGACCTTGACCTTTGGGGTTAGCGGGCACAATGGGATTTCTGTAGAATGATGCGAGATGTTGTTACAAATGCATGTATGGAATATTGAAGCATTCCATTGAGGGAAACAGAAGTTACAATGAATTAACCTGAGCGCTAAGTTTTAGAAACAGAGCTAAACGCAAAAACTTAACGTTGAATGCATGTGAAAAGTATGTCAATGAACCATGAAAAGTAGGTGAAGGTCACATGGGTTCCCTCTGTGTGAGATGGTTACACCACAGTGTTGATGTATACCAAGTATGGAGGTCGTAGGAGTTTAGTTTTCTGGAAACTGACCTAAACGCAAAAACTTAACGTGAAATGTTGACGCCGCCGCCGACGGAAAAGCTATGCCTATGTCCCGCTTCTGCTAAAGCAGGCGGGACAAAAAGGTAACATGTTGGATAGTGATATGTGGTGGGCACCCCTTGGTTATGAAGCTGTGAAAGTTTGTTGGTCCTATGTGGTACAGTAAAAAAGAAATGGACGAAAACACGAAAACTTAACATTGATTGTGGACGCCGCCCGTCCGCCCGCCCGGCTTTCGCCAATCCAATAGACTGGTTTTTTTTTTCGGAATGACGAAAACTACATACTCCTCGACTATCCGACGATACGGGAGTTTTCACAGTTATGTATCCATAACTAACGTCACCTGTGATATGATCTCTACATAAGAACTTCAGCAAATCAAAATCATCGTCTCCCATCTCCTCTGCAATGTTGATCAGTTGATCGTAGAGAATTGTTGTGTCTGTGATTAATGGCCCTTCTCCGAAACAGCGAATGGAGTTGACCTGAATTTCAGCGTTCCCGCCTGCATCGACCTCTGCCATCAAACTGTCAACTCGGTAACGTCGGTCGTTAAGCGTGTCCGGTAACGACCGACAACGATTTGATAACGCGGACGACATAATTATTTCAGATGGAAATTAGAATCATACGACAGACTGAGGCAGATCTCATACTCTGATTCTGTCTCTGTGTCGGAGGATGATTATTTAACCGAGCATGAGGCACGATGCAGAACAACTATACTTGTCTACTTTCAAGTTTCAATAATTTGTTCAAAAGGAAAATTGAAATAAAGCTACAGCTTACTCAGTTACTGTAGAATATTATATGTAAAACATTTATTTATTATGTAGACACTATGTTAAACAGCAGTAAACAATATCACAAGAGAAAAAATTCTTGGTATTTGTTCAGAACAACAGTATTAGGAAAATGGAAATCCCATTTCGTATATATTGGAAATTCCACCGGAAATGATCTGTAGTTATACGAACTATTTTGTGTCGTAATATTACACACGGAAGTGTGTAATTCGGTGTCTTCCATGTGCAAATCTACTTAATATGGGAGATAAAATATGAAGATACGGACATGACTGGAGGGCCTTTACGGGGGGTCACCCTACATGGACCAGGACAAGCAACAGACACAAAATGAAGTGAGTAAGTAACGTAGGTTTGAGTTAGAGAAAGTATTGTTGTTGTTGTATGTCTGTAAGTCAGGCGCTTATTTTTCGCCTCATTCTTTCACACAGATCGAACAAATGCCAATCAATGTTAGATTCAGTAACCACACAACGACTCCGACCTGCCAGCTGTGCCAGCTGGAGGACGAGGATATCGTCCACACGATCACCAGATGTCCTGCCCTGGCATCGCAGCGCCGCCAATACATTCCCAAGATAAAAGCAGAATTAAACCGTATCCTGGGCTCGGATGTACTGTCACAGAGTTACAACAATAGAGAAGCAATAACCAAGGTTATCCTGGACTTTTCCTGGTTAAAAACCACTATTAATAACACTAATAACACTGCAAACCTACACCTACTTGATAGACTATCAACAGAATTATGTAATAAACTCCATTTGGAAAGAGCTAAGTTAATGAGGAAATGATGGTTGCCGGTATACAGAGTGATATTTAACATTTTCCAGTTACAATTTACTATTCTAACTCAACCGTACCTACCTACCGACAATGTCTACAAGGGCTATCAACAGATGGGCCTTGGTGTGCCTATAGAGAGGCAGAACATACAGAGAAAAGAAAGAAGAAGCCAATTGTCTGTCTCTTTATGTAGTCAATGCATGTTCGGAATATATTGTGCACTATTTTAAAAAGCCACCTATCAGATACCTGACTTTGTATAATCAATACATATTCTGAACATATGTTGCAATATCTGAAATAGCGACCAGTGTATGATCAGATAGATGTTTTTATATAACCAATACATATTCCAAACACGTTTTGAAATATTTTAAACAGCGACCAGTGTATGCCCTGATCAGATTCATTGGTATATATAATCAATACATGTGTTAAGGTGGTACATGATAATCTTCTCTATAGAACAGTATCTATGCACGTGTTTATTGAACATTAACATGTTAAATGCATTTTTCTTTCTTTCTTTCTTTTTCCATTTAAGTGGGATTGTCATAGTATTTTCTATCTGAAAAATGTACCAATATACCATATTATTATTACACATAATATTATGTAAAGAGTATATAGGTACTACATGTAAAAACGTTATGATTGTTTTTTAACGCAGTTAAGATCAGATATATGTGGGTTTTAATAGCAATTTTACAAATTAGGGCCGAAGTGTCGAAGTCTTTTAGGGCCGAGGTTACTTAGGGCCGATGTGTCTTAGGGTAGAGGTTACGCTTATCCCCTAAATGACCATGGAATAAAACAGGAAGAAGAAGAACTTTCAGTTGAAATGCCTTCGAGAATCGCAAGAGACAAGGTGAGGAATCAGGATTAGCACAATTGAAAGCGGCCAGCCGCTCGTGAGACAAGGAATGCCGCTAAATTAGTGACACCCATTATCGACAGTCAAAGTGAAAGTGCTTCCAGTGTTCTAATCAATAACACTGAGGAGCAAACTTTTGGATTCTCCTGTAAATGTCATAACAAACAGTCATTCTGATATTTCACAATGAACAGACTGTCAGAAAGTAAAACAACAAGTGAATGCTACTGCAAACTACATTGACAGTGATGAGGAAAGCGGATCAATAACAGAAGAATGTGACAACATATATGCACACTGTTCGAAAACATGAGAAGTTGAATGGAAGAATTTTATATTGCCACAAACTGGTCGATGTTCTTTGTATACATGTAGGTTGGTCAAACACATGAAAACATTGACTAGGTTAGCAAGGTATTTTTCTAAGCATGGACAAAAAAAACACTGAAGCATATCATGCATGTGTCTCGCGGCGCCTTGGTGTATACGGCCCTGTGTATTCGGTCAATGGTCAATGGTAAATGGTCAAACATTCACGAAGCAAAATATAACGTCAACTGATACAGTAGGAAATTCCATGTTAGTCAAAAGTGGACAGCGAGACTATGAATGTGATTGTTACACTTCATTTCAGCCGTCTCGATGAGATTATTCCAAATGTGATGTCACTATAAACTAGTATATATTTAAGAGAATTTGGAAAATTTTAAAACATAATAATAATAAGGTTATTTCGAGAACTTTTGGTTAAACATATTTTATTTACACATTGTTTACAATTTGATTGTTGCTAAGATACAATACTATGCAAATGTGATTGGATTGAAAGAAAGCCTATTTAAATATACTCTGCCGTAGGTATATGCGTACGTCACATTTCACCCATCGATTATTCAATGGACTACATGGTTTTAATATTCAGCTGTCACGTTGTAAACAAAAATACGACAATATGATTAGATGATTAGATCTGCCATGCCGAACAGTTGGGTTTCTGAATCCCTGATCTGAGTTTGTATGTACATGTACGAAGTGCAGTCATAAATATTTAGGATTGTGTTTATATTTAAAAGAACCATTTGGTCGAATAAGTTGTGAAATATTGAGTGAGAGCTTTCTCTGCACAACGCTGGGCTAACTCAATATTGTTGAGAGTCGACGTGTCGCTGGTGCTTCGACTGAAACGTAGTGATCTCAACTGTTTGATGCAGCTGGGTTGATGGTGATTTGTTGCCCCATTCTGTTGGTGGGCAGTTTGTCTGTTGCGGGTATTCGAGGTATCTAGGGGGGTCTAAAAAGTGGACATCGAGGCTAAACAAAGTGGACAGCTCCGACCCCCCCCCCCCCCCCCCTCCCCCCCCCCTCCCCGGCTACGGGCCTGGACAGTGACTGAGCTGGAGAAAGCAGAAGTGTTGAATAGTTTCTTTGCCAGTGTTTTTAAGCAATATTACAAATGTTCCTGACTTACCCGATGGTACCTTTAATGTTCCCCTTGAAAATATACAACTTGATGTAGATTGTGTTGTGAAAATCTTACTTGGACTAGATGGTGGTAAATCGATGGGTCCTGATGAGTTGAATCCATTATTATGAAAGACAATGGCTCAAGTATTTGCTATGGAAGGTAATATCCGCCATACTTCTATGTGACTTGATGCTCGCATGCTGATGACATTACAACTTATATTCATGTTATTTCATTCGTCATTTGTATTTATTACATTTGAAATCTGCTTGTTGTAATTGTATTTGTCTTTCTTACATGTCCATTCTGCAGATTGCTTTGTTCATTCGTCTTATTTACATTCCAATTATTGATACGTCCTTATTCGTGTCCCTGTTTTATTGCACTAAGCATTTGCAATAGAAAGTAAGAACAAGCACTTAGCACTTTGAATAAGGCCGAAAGCAGTAAGGACAAAGCCGCAGGAAGTAAGCATCAAGTCAGAGTCCGAAAGCGAAAACCCGCAAGCAGAAAGCATCAAGCTGCAAGCAGAATGATGCAAGCAATATATAGGTTAGTAGTGCCTCATTATGACGCCAGATGGCACGGCTGTCAATGTTAGGAATCCTCCGACAAATAAATAATAGTACGAGATGTGATTGGCTGTTTGAGGCACATCTCCAATGCCGGTGTTGATGTCAGATTTCACCTACAAATGATCACAGTATAGGTTAGAAGACACCAAATAGTTTTACTATACACTTTAACCGAATCCCATCCAATAATGTCAGTCTCTCCTACTTTCACCATTCGTATGGACCGGTCTGTACTGGTTCTGCATGAATTAAACAATTGCTTCACTTACTCCTAAGACAGAAACATCCATCCTCGTCATGTCCCCTAATATTGTTTACATTTTGTCTTGGCCACGGAAACTCTGTTTACATCACATGACCAACATGTTCCTGAAGTGAAACTGGGTATTAATGGATCAAGATGTGCAAGCAAACTGTGTCAGTGACCTCAAAACACCCGCACGATTTTGTTCATACCGGACAACTTTTACCGTCTTGACGATTTCGCACCATTTGTTATTCTCTAACCTATATTAACTAAATTGCATATGTATGTATAGTGTTTGACTTACTAATGTGTTTTATACATACACGTATCCTCATAATTAAATTACATATGTACGTAATTTAAAACAATCACATTTTTATAGTAAGTTACACATATGGTAACTTATACAGGTTGACTGTCAAACTGGCCCGTTACCGATGCAAACCAATAACCGTCCGGGATCAGACTAAGGTGGGCCACCACCATTGATTTTACCTAAAACATTAACCCGTTACCACACATTTTGATATTCTCTGCTACTTTCATTTTTCTTATGGATGTTGTGGGACCTAATTTCTAATAACCTGCACCCATTCTTGGTACACAATGCTTACTGTAAATCCATTTCAACTGTCCAATGGCCATTTTGGAGTTCATGCTGTGTGACTGTTGTTGTTAACAGTTACCAGAAATTCTTCTCATTCCATGTAGAAATCTTTGTAGCAACAGTTTGTCATGGGTGGCCTGGTACATAGTGTGATATCAGAGTTTCTTTGGCTTTTCAGTTCCTATCTTCAATCTTCCTACCATTTTACCAGAACATAATATCTTGCGCTCATCTAATGTATGAATGCCGAGATGGCCATTAAGCACGGCTCGCAACATTTTGGACTCGAGAGGAGTCAGAATTATGTGTTTATATCCTTTCAGTTTATCTCTGTAATCCCATTACGCCACTGACTATTTTCTGCGGATATTGCATTCTGAAATTGAGTTATCCATTTAGACTCATTTGTGCAATTTACTCAGTCAAGTTTTATGGAAGTATTAGCCATTGGCTTGCCTTTGTGGCACACCATAATGCAGTGTCTCTGGCTTTGCCAAGTCATAAAATGACAATTTCAACAAGTGAAACGCAATTTGGACCATAAATGCACTGATCACTGGTATATTGACACAGGAGTTGTGATATCTTAAGACCATATGGTAATCGTAAATAATGACAATGACCCTGGAACAATACTGCCAATGTGGCCATTTTTCTACAGTTTCATGCATACAATTCTGTATTATGTATAGAGTGTATTCCACCTCTCCATCAGTGTTATGGCAACCAATCTGACATTTTACACACGTCGTCTACACATAATGAACATGTGCACATGGCGTTTTAATGCCGAAAAAGTCATTTAATCAATCACACACACATACTGCCATTTCGACAGTTCATCTGCACTTTCATGCATACAAGTTTGTATAGGGTATATAGTTTATGTAAGCAACTCCTTTGACCGCATTTTGAGCGTGATTGTGCCAGCACTGCCTTTCAGGAACACCAACAAGATGGAGACCCTAATGCAGATGGTGATGGAACTGATTGAAAGCACTGTATCTATAATTAAGAAAATTCCTGCATACACACAGTGGCCATTTTTAAATCTAACATGTTTGTCATAAACAGTGACTTGAAATTGGCTTTAGTCATATATAATTTACTTTCAATAATGATTATAGTCTGGGAAAATAATAAATATTATTTGCATAGAGGTCATTTTGAAAACGAAATGTCCGCCATACCAGTTATCAGAAAAAGTGGAACCAACCCCAGTTTTATTATTTGAAGTATGTAGATGGCATAGCCGAAAAAAAACCATTCAATCTGCATTGTAAATGTAGATATGAATATTACAATATAGTGTATACAATTTCAGGGCGACCATTTTTAAATCTAAGATAGCCGCCTTGGGGGTTGTTAAAAATGAAAATAACACTGGTGTTGCTGTTTTTATTCTATTTATGATTATCATAAAAAAACGAATCAATATTGTACCTGTAGTAGATGTGTGTATATATAATGAATATAGCATTTCAGGGCGGCCATTTTGAAATCCAAGATGGCGGCCAAAGGAATTGTTAAAAAAAATGGAACCAACCCCTGTTTTGCTCTTCGTGCTCTAAAGATGACAAAAAAACATTGGTTACAAGAATGTAGTGGGTACATGTATATATGGTGTGTGTTTTGTGGGTATATATGGTATGTGTTGTGTGGTTGGCCAGCCAGGTAAAAGTGATACACTGTACGACTTTCTGTGAACGAGGGTATTTATAATGGTGGTTCATGTTTTTAAAAACACAGGCACAAACCTGTCCAGAAAACTGACATATTTTATAGTTTGGTGTAATATAATGGGATATGAGTCTGATCTCCTGGCTTTTCTACATGTGATTAGCTAAATTATACCATATGTTCTACTTCACATTTTGAGTTCTTTGTCAAACGACAGAACAGGTGAAACTGGCTGATGGCTGGAACACACAAAGATGGCCGGCCGACTTGGCCATTCCATGTGCCGTATAGGATACAGTAACAAGGCAGTATTCACATATATGTTATACATATATGCTATCACATTTACGAAGCAATTATATTTGAATTAAACGATGATCATGTATAGAACAGGTCCTTAATGGGCAACAAAATAGTTCCACATATTGTTATAAAATAGAGCGTAATATACGCAATGAGATTCTCGGTTGTTTAATTCTTCAAATAAGTATATTGCACAGGTTAGTTTCAACACATTGATGACAATGTGAAATTTAACAAGAGTTGTCAGAAGACAACGAAGCTCGCCTGTTGGCAGCCTTCGCTCAAACTTGGTACAGTTGTATAAAAAACATGAATATTATATAACTTGACCTTGGGTTAAGGGGTGTGCGGTGGACCTTGACATTGGGGTCAGTGGTGGAAGGTGGGTCGTGGATGTGCTATAGCATGATATAGCATATTAAGATGAATGTACGTATGAAATATCAATGCACTCCCTGAAAACAGACGTTATACAAAATGTAACCCAACGCACTAAGTTGGTGATTTTCTACAGCATGATAGCTATTCACATGAGGAATGCATGTAAGAATTTGCTAAGTTTGTGACCTTGACCTTGGGGAATGTGGTGGTGGGGGGGGGGGGGGGCGTGGGTCATGGATTTGCTGTAGCACAATAGAGGATCATCAGATGAATGCATGTATGAAATATGAAGGCGTTCCCTGTAAATAAACAGAAAATACACAACATTTAAGTTTATGAACATGCTAAGTTTGCGACCTTGACCTTGGGGTAAGGGTTTGGTCGTGGGTCGTGGATTTGCTACAGCATGATAGAGGGCCATCTGAGGAATGCATGTATGAAATATCAAGGTGTTCCATGAAAGGAAACAGAAGTTATAAGACATTTACCCCAACGTTAAGTTTGTGGACGCCGACGCTAACGCCGACGACGCCGGGGGTATGCCATAAGCTCTTATGCACTTCGTGCAGGCGAGCTAAAACAGGTCGTTGAAAATATTCATCCGAATCTCCACAAAAAATAGTCCTTCGATCTGGTTCACACGAACGAAACTATAGCACAGGCTGTAAACATCCTATGTAAAAAGAAACAAATGGACATAACTCCAAAAGAGAAATCTCACATCTTTGACACGATGTCTATGAATGTGTGAAGTTTTTTTAAAATATTCCATACGATATTCAACTCATGCTCTGGACAAGAAATAAAAAAATAACGATGAAATTATGCAAATTAGCGATGCTATAATAGTCATTCTTGCGTGCGACACACCTTTGACTCAATATCTTGTATGCGTGTGTGAAGTTTTGTTAAAATATTGCACACGCTATTCAACTTAACCCTTATACCGCTATCTTAATGTTTTGTCGTCTGTTGTTTATTTTCCAGTTGTATCACCATGCTTTAACAGCACTTTAGAATAATTTACAACATGCAAAGTGCTGTCAAAATATGTTTTTACTGAGAAATCTTGCAAGATATAAAAGTAACAGCAGACGACAATTGTTGTGCGTAGCGGTCTAAGGGTTAAGAAAATGTCTCCAGACGTGACTGCTTGACCACGTCAAATTCAAATATTTACACTGTCCTTAAATTCATAATGGAAACGCCCATTCAACGTATATTGCGTTTATATCCCAGTACATTACATCAGCCCCACGTGACGTCGCATCTGTCAGATAATCCTTGTCATATGTTATATTGCATGAAACTAGTTTAAGTAATTACTTACTACAAATTTGGCTGCAACTAAGATTTGTAAAAAGCATAGGCCTAAAATTGATCGAAAATCAAACTATAGTTTCGCAGAAACTTTTCTGTTGTTGTTGAGATCTACATGTATGTGTAAAACCAGCACTTATTTTTCGCGGCACCAACATACTTCCAGCAAACGCTTGCTCTCATGTGTCAGTCTCTGCATAATACAAATAACTGTCGCACGAACTTAGGGTGAAATTATTCACAAACTCTAGCTTGACATTGTTTCATATATATACTATATATATATGAACAGTATAATTGACGATACATACACACAATTTCGTGCAATTATTGGAGGGGCCAAAACATACTCTGCCCCCCCCCCCCCCACTCTCAATATGGGGGGGGGGGGGGCTGGCATGTGCCCCCCCCCCCCCCCGTGCTCCTACGCCTATGCAAGGTACAAATACATCGGACATCAAGGTCCAAATACATCGGACACCAAGGCCCAAATACATCGGCCACCAAGGTACAAATGCATCGGACATCAAGGTCCAAATAAATCGCCCACCAAGGTCCAAATACGTCGGCCACCAATGTACAAATACATCGGCCTTGGTGGCCGATGTATTTGTACCTTGGTGGCCGATGTATTTGGACCTTGGTGTCCGATGTATACAGACGGACGGACATACAGGCGGACATAGATTACCGGTACACCACGTAGGGCGTACACCCATTGCTTTTCAAACACGGAAATGACCTCTATAAACAATATGCTTATGTGGTACAGAATAAGTTACTTTGTGCTCTGTTGTCTTAGGCCACGCCTCCATCCCCTAATACCCCGAATGTGTGCCCGGACGGCCGGATACTGCCACCACCGGGAGGGGTATAGCGTAAGCACTGGTTCCTTCGGAATGCGTGCTAAAATACGTTACATGTTATGTCATATAGCTAGACTCAATCAATCAATCAATCACACACACGGGCGGTTCCTAGCTGCACGTTTATCGCTTTATAGGCAACATGTTGCACTATATCGCTACACCACTGTCAACGGTATACATTTGCGTAATGGCATTTACATTTTGCGCACTAAAATATAGAAATAACCTGCAGGGAGTTGACGTTCAGACTTCGCTATATTGCTATTGAGAGACAATTATATAATATGAGACAAAAATATTAACACAAACTCACATAATAAAGTGTGTATTAGCAAAGTTCTTAGGTCACTCTCCACGAAGAAGAAAGTAAACAAATAATGCTTCATACGCAAGTTTGGAACTGCAACTTCGTCATAACTCTAATATAATGTAATTAGTGTTATGTACTCAGAACTAGGGCGGTTCCCAAATTCAGTAATGTGGACCTCCAGGGATGTATGTGACATTCTCACGTCACGTGGCGTATAGCTCTGGCTGGAAACGTGACAATCCACACACAGCACAGAAATGAAATGAATACAACAACGAAATATAAAGTATTTCCTGTTGTAGAATTCATGTTTGTTGGGTCCATACTAACTGCACATATTCCGCTTTATAGGCAACAGGTTGATCTATATATTAGTAAGTAAGTAAGTAATTTGTTTATTATAGTGACATGTGTTAAACGAAACAGGGAATATGTACAATATAATATTGACGAAAACACCCGGCCCTATGGACCTATATGTCACTTTCAAATGTTAGGTAACAAATGTATGTGTAAATATACAATATAAAATAAATAATTAGCACCTAGTTTGAGCAGTATAGATCATGTATATGATTAAGTGTAGGTAAAGCTGAATTATGTTATTATGTTGTGCAATGTAATGAAATGTAATTAGAGTTATGTACTCAGAACAAGGTCCGAACGAGCTGCCCCACTTACCTGTGATACACGACAACAGGTGTGAGACACACTATGCAAAGGCTAGCGTCGCAACAACCACCCACAATACACTGCTTGTATGCCCAAAATTATGTAAATTATTATTTAATAAAATATGTTTATACCAACAACCACCCGCGGGAATTAGATGTATGTAGCAATTATATTGAATTGGTAAAATAAGACTTAGTGTTACCCGTATGCCGACAGGCTTCATTTCTAGTTACTTTTGTATTTGTTGCTCATATTAGGAGTGATCGTATATAGTGTTTTAGCTATTGTTATTTATCTCTTGGCAGGAGCGAGACATTTTAAAACAGAATTGTGCTATCTGCTGTCCATGTTAGGAGTGATTGAATATAGCGTGTTTTTGCATGTTTTATTTCTCCGTTTTAGCGAATTTATGATATTTGGGCTGGATTACACCCGGCCCCGTTGTCAGGAGCCGCCATAAACAGTCGATACATCCCCGAGTCTGTGTTAATGGTGCTCGCAGATTGGTATATATTGTCTTGGTATAGCGGTTGCCGATATATTGTACAAGTCCGAGTGGCGCGCATTATCATTATTCCTCCGGGACTCATCGGCAGGAGACGGGATAAGTTTGGGTAGTATATGGTGGAGATCTATATCTCTTTGTCTCCACAAAAAGTGGACAGGGCGGGTGTTTTAGAATCGTCTCAAAGAGACGATTTTAAAACACCCGTAATGTTCGTGTTTTGTGGAGAAATTGTGAATGTACTTATTCGATTGATAAACAAAAATATTGCAATTATGGTGATTATCGGCAAGAGATGCGCGCTGTAACATGAATACAAGTAATATCGAACCAGTCTATGCCAGGCGAACGCATTGAATGGAGTGAAAGCATCGCGTAGTTTGCGATACAATAATAGTTCCATATAATTGGTTAACAAATAAAACAGGAAACGTTGCATGGAAATTTATCTATCTTGTTTCAACAGTACTTCATGGACAGTGTTGATATAACGTATACAGCGCCGCACGAATACAAGTAATATCGAACCAGTCTATGCCAGGCGAACGCATTGAATGGAGTGAAAGCATCGCGTAGTTTGCGATACAATAATAGTTCCATATAATTGGTTAACAAATAAAACAGGAAACGTTGCATGGAAATTTATCTATCTTGTTTCAACAGTACTTCATGGACAGTGTTGATATAACGTATACAGCGCCGCACGTTAAAGGATGTTCAGCGATGGGAATGTAAACGTATAATAAAGCGATAGCGGAATTTGATGTCGCATTAATTGAACATTTTAAAAATGACGTCGACTGTTGGCATCGTATGTTTACTTGGAATCATAGTAGTCACGTGCGTCTGTAAGTATAATTGTGTTGTACGTACTTACTTACTTAGTAGTTTCGGTTTACTAAAGCGACAACGGTGAATACAGAGGCATATTACTAAACCCCCGGCGAATATAACGTACACGTATGTGTACGTCGTATATCACTGGGCATGTTGCTGTTGTTTACTGTCCATTGGGCCACGTGACAAAGTCTGTAAGCTTTAAACTCCCATCAACAAGGGCGTGTCGCGGTAGCTACAATAATTCGCCTCCGATATGTTATCTATATACGGCTACAATTTGTCCAATTCAAAAAATGTGACCAACCGAAGTGCACACCCAAGCCTGTTGTGTGTGTGTCAACATTTAGTAAGCTGTATATTTTATACCTTTAAGCAAATAATCTTTGAATTAGAACTAGTAAATTTCCAAAAATAATAGAACAGGGAAATCATTTTCCCATGGAAGCCATCTTTTCTCTTGTTGTTGTTCAACATTCAACATAACATAATGAAGCTTTCAAATTTACAAGATATGCATGTCAATGTCAGATAAACAACTTGACACGGTGAAATAACCAATTTCTGCATGTGTATGTTTTTATTCATACTATATTGATACATCTTTGACAGTTTTATATCGCTAACATATCAAACACGCATTTTAACCGATTGCAAAAATCACTCTTCCATGTGTTGCATTATAATGATGGGGTTAAATTGCTACCCTCACTAGAGCCATGGAGCTGGGTAGCAATTTTGTTTGTAGTTTCGCGGGTGAAAAAGTCTCCCCGTGGGTACATCTTGATGTTATTACAGTGGAACCTATCTAAACCGGACACCCTGTGATGTCACCAGGGTGTTCGGTTTAGAGAGGTTCCATTGTAAATCAGATATCTGACAATACCAAGACATGCGGTTCTGTTTTGCGAACTCCAACAGGCATTATCATCAGCGATATGTGACAATGAAACCCATACAATTAAGGATACAGAGACTGACTGCGTGTCCGGTTTAGAGAGGTTCGACTGTATTTCCCCGATCTTCGGTGACCGTTGAGCACGGGTGTCATGTTTGGTATTAATTGTGTCGTTCTTCTAGGAGCGTTTGCGTCGTGGACTCTGACAATATTGACTGACTCAGTGTTATAATACAATGAACAATTGAAATAAAACACCATTCGAATTGTACATTTGCTAGTCATTGTCGAAGATTACAATGGCTGCCCGACTTGTTCTTGTATTTATATAAGCTCACATCAGCAACGTTAACTTCATCGTTGCTGCTGGACAATGTCTCCCGTGATGTGATTATTTTCTTCATCCCTGGTGATCGTTGAGCACGACTGACGTTTCGACAACAATGCACATTGTGTATATTTCTTGGTATTAATTCTGTAATTGTGTCACTACAACATTCGCCGTGTTGTATACACACGCTGTCTTGTTACACGTGTACGGAACTGTATTTAGTATCTAGGTGAAAGTCACTCATTATTTTTCTATTCCATTCGGCTTATATTTAAGGGTGGGAATTGGCTCTAACACCTTCCATACCGGGTCATTATTTTTCAAGTCCGGTAACCTATTTATAAGACTTTCTTTAGGGAAGAAAGAAAAACAAAGCCAGAAAACACACAAGCAGCGAACAAAGGAAAGCGGTAAACTGAGTACGCGATGCTAATATTGCTAATTAGTAAAATAAGTGACCATCTTACTGCTGACCACGGTGACCGATACTGCCAATAGCGTGACCTATACAGTAAAGTAGAGCAGAGTTGGGGTTAGCTAACCCAGTAGAAGTACGCTAACACTAACGCTGAAACAAAAGTACTTTTAAACTGAAGTGAAGTATGTGTCAATATGAGCTAAAGGTCGAACACGCAATGTGAGAAAAAAAACAACAGAAAAACATACTAGAAAGTTACATTTATTCGTTTGTATACTATGTTTTTTATACAAATGAGCTTTCACTGATACTGTTTGGACTACAAAACCATCTAAAAAAGTTAACACGGGATTTTCAGTCATTTTACCGTGTGCAGAACTACAGTTTATAGTATGATTATGTTCTTTATTAGTATGTGTTTATTATTGTTGGGCCGCCAGCTGGAACAATGGACCTTTCAATATTTGTGCCGAGAATATAGCTGCAGACCAGCTGGCACGTCCGCGCAGTCTAATCATGGTCTCCTCTGTTTACAAGTGTGTTGCAGGGTTGTAGAATATGCTACGGATGGTATTAGAGTTTTGCAGAGTTACTGTCCGCAACTATAAGTCAGTCAGTCATTGAAGTAGATATCAGCCAAGGTATTATACCATACTCATGTGTGTGACTGTGCAAGTCGATCATGATCTACAACTGCTGCAACTATTGTGAGCTACATTTTCTTGTGTGACGGGCATTGGCAAAGCTGTTGCACTTTAACTTTAAGTTTAATAAACGTTGATTACATTTTAACTGGGAATTGCGTCTCCGAAATAAGCATTTCTAAAGCGATGGAAGAGAACAGTTAAACATAATTCAGTTGTAGATTTCTACCGTATTTTTCACCCCATGTCTACCGATATACCGCCAGAAAAAAACCGAGGATTGCTAAACATATGTTTATAGTACTGACAAATAAATAGTGTTGCGAGCGCTAGCAATCGATGGTTACTAATTAAATTATTGCATAAAATAGGCTTTAGCAATGTAATAACACAGTTTGATAAAATCATAATACACTATTGTAATACATATGCAAATGAGCCAGACACAGAAAACATGTTAGGTAATCAATACAGCTTCACATTATGATGATGTGCTTATGCAATAAATATAATCTAACATTTGTGATGATTTAATATATTTATTTCACTTCCTTCCTGAATGATATCGTAAGAAACTCGGCAGAGCCTGACGAAGGACTATCAGAGGAACGTATGTGTGTATTATGAAGAGTCTAAATGAAACAGAAATTATAAGAAATTCACCTGTGCGGGACGGGACGTACGGACGCCGGTAACACTATATAACCCCCTCACCAGTCGGTGGCGGGAGCATAACAGATCTCCGGGGTGGTGGCGGGGAGTATGCTCCCTAATCGGGAATTGGTTCGCCGCGTCTGGGTGTTACCTCTGGTTACGGCCCTGATGTTAATGTAATTGGGGCCCCGCCGATATCGGCTGTGTCCTATAGGTTTCTCCCTGTCCGTCCGTCTGTCTGTCTGTCCGTTTATTTTTTGCACATTTTCTAGTTAATTTAATTGCTCCGCTTGACAATCAGGTATGGCGTAATACATGAGGTGGTTGGTCCCTTACTTATTTTGAAGGGTATACAATTTAATTTCATTTAATTTAATTGCTCGAATGTTAAATATGGGACAATTCTTGAGGTGATCAATGACATTGTTTTATGTGTATCCCTATATACGTACAATGTACATACCGTACACTGAAATAAAACAACTCGTACACATTACATATTCCATTTTACTGCTACATGTATATGTAATTTAATTATTCCGAAATAATACAATTAATATGTTCAACAATTCTGAGAAAAAAAACAAGAACCCACTTTTCCGAAGTTTCGACACAAGGCATTTGTCAAGAAATTAGTTACTACTTTCTTGATAAAGGCCTTGTGCCGAAACGTCGGAAAAGTGGGATCCTGGTTTTTGCAGAATTGTTGAACATACATGTATATGTAATTTAATTGGAAATGTGACGCAAACTAAGAGGCGGTCTCTGAAGGGTATACACTGTGTACACTGTATACATACACTCCATTGAAAATTACAGCTGAATGCATAGCGACGCACAGTCAACTATTGGCAGGACATGACGCCTCATGAACATGTGCTGTTTTCATAAATATTTAACCAGTCGCGAAATGTCTCTACGGGACTAGATACAATTCCATTTAGAGGATTGGAACAGAGCTATCTCCACAAACATTGTATACACCGAGCAAACTGTGCGACAGTGCACGACGTCGCAGTCTGGTCGGTCTATACCTTGTTTGCAATATAATCATCTTCTTAATTTGTATTTTGTAAAATAAAAAATACTCTCGTGTACAACGGAAAGCCCGTGAGTAAGAGTGCGTATACGTGAGCTGGGTGTATAGTTCATAGTGCGCGTTTTCTGGTGTGTATCGGGTGGAATACACGATTAATAAATTATTGGTTTTGCTGATATAATGGAATAATGGCCGACAGGTTAATGAGTGATCAAAACAATACAGATTGGTCATCACATACATACAGGTGAACGGCCCTCAACTGAGCTGGTTGTCATGG